>OZ022579.1:18033592-18343592 GCA_963669155.1 Arbacia lixula | reverse complement strand
ATCATTAGCATAAAGATGTGTGGTAAGCCAATGGGGTTTGCAAGGCCTGGTAATGAAAAGGTTTACTCTCTCATTACCAATGGCATGAAGATGTGTAGTACGTCAATGACATGTTTGAAGGTTCGTTCTGAGATGGTTAAATTCATATTATTAGCGGCAGCACTAGGCGCACTGTATTACTAATTCATGATGTTACACTGTATTACTAATTCATGATGTTACGCGTTCATGATTTAATATGTGCACGGATACATTAAGCGGATGCAAAAATTGACCTCACTTCCCTTTACCTCTTTTCCCTTTTCATCCGAATCATCCCTCTCTACTACACTTTGTAAATATTTAATGACTGTATTCAATTTGATAGGCCATAAACAAACCTCATATAATACCCCATGCAGGCCATACGGGAGTATTTATCATCTTTACGAGAGTAATCGACCTTTTTCAACCAGCAGTGCTATCGGACAACCTTGCTTGGCGATAACTATACGGATCTAGCCATATGCTAACCAAGGGAATTGCTATTCAACCCTTCGATCACCAGGCCTTGAACGCCCTATTGATTTGCTGCACATCTTCTTGCCGATGGTAACGAAAGGGTTAAACATAACATCCTTTGAAGGAAGGTGATACTTCTATGAGGTACTGTAGTATCAACTAAGCTTGTTTATGTTGTCTTTAACAGGAACAGGTTTGTAAATTCATCTGGAATAGCTCAAAACGTTTTATTTTTTCAGAGCTACTCGGCACAAACCCAACAGTCATCTAAAAATACGCAGTCACCATGGTCATGGTGTACCTTAAAAGTGACTTAAAATATGGAAGCTACGTGTTCTGACAGTAAATAATGTATTGACGGGACTCCTACACCATCACACTCACACATACACGACATAGCCTACAAAGTTGAGAGTGATAGAGATGTAACGGTCGTTGTCATCAACCTTTGCCTTTATATGATAATGTGCAAATTTATATCAAACGTGGTTATAAGAAAGATAAGTTCATACTAAACAAGGATCACTGTGAGTAAAAACTGGACAGTATCTCACTAGATGGCAACTGCACATGCAGCTTGGCAGCATACACCACATACACTCCAGCTCAAAGGAATTGGCATAGGGAAAGGGAAAGGGAAGAAAGGGAAAGAGCCGCAGTTGTAAACAGCGGTATATCTTGTCCAGGTCAGCATGAAACATGATGATTTTTAGCCTAATGCTTCGTGTTTCGTGCTGAACTGGACAAAATATGCCGCGGTTTAAAATTGCGGCTGCTTCCCTTTCTTCTCTTTCCCTTTCCCTATGTCAATTCATTTGAGCTGCAGTGTACACATAGCCTGCTTGCCAGACCAACATAACACGACTGAAATAAACTTTTTCAGTTAACTCTTTATGCGCCACTTAAAAGCATGTTTGCGATGGAAATACGCGCCATTCGCACATGAAAGTATGTACCGTAGTATGGCCGAGAAGGGGTTTTAAGGAACCCGAAAGCAGTGGTAGTCCCTGCAAACGTCAGAGCGCAAATCGTATACATCGCGTTAACTCTTTCTCTGCTGCAGAAAATAATTGCTCCACACACATGACATATATTGTATGTGTTAACGGACCATCAGTGGCGCCCAGCGTGTTAATCCTCACAGGTCGCGATCAGCGGCTTGTATAGCCGCATAATGAGTGTGGAGGGCCATTATGAGTGTGATAATAATTCGTAGCCTAATGGGTTTCAGTCATGATTGGCTATGTGCGTGGGCGTGGCCCTATGCGGATGTTTGGATAGGTAATGTACTTTTTTTTATCCGTCAGGGCCCTCAGTGACAGCAGGTTCATAAGTGAAGAGGCCACCTTGCTTGAATAAAACTGGAAATAAATAAATAAATAAATAAATTAATTAATTGATTAATAAATCAGTTGGGTTAATCTAGTCAACACGGTCGTGAATGCACCACGTAATGGAAGGAGTCAAACATTGTCTGCAAAGACCACCCTATATAAGGACCCCTATCTATAAAGACCACCTGCAATTCCAGATCACTCAAGTTGATTCCCTTCAGGGAAGTTTAAAGTGTAAAGTGTACAGTGCACCTGTTTATACAGACCACCAGTCAGTAATGACCACTCATATAGAGACCACCAGTCCGTTTGTTCAACTCTCCCCCTCTTGTTGTGGTTTTTATAGACAAGTTAGACTGTATTAAAGGTTACTAGCAATGTCGATCACATTGATTTCATCGTCTGTATGATCTCTCTCTCTCCCTCTCTCTCTCTCTCTCTCTGTGTATAATATAATGCTCTCTCCCTCATCCACGTCCCCCTCTTTTTCTCGCCTTCTCCCTCACCTCCCCCCTCTCTCTCTCTCCCTCTCTCTCTTTCTCCCTCTTTCTCTCTCGCCCACTCTCTCACACATAAATACACAGACATACATACTGGGTATCATCAATATTTATATACCTTCACATGCCTGCAGCTGATATGAGTGTATAACTAGTAGGCCTACGCTCCAATCGCAATCTCAATCTTATCAGTGAGCTTATAGATACTGCAAATGGATACGCAAATGTAATCAAATCAATATCTATCAACGTTTATGAGCGACATCAAAGTATCGCAATCCCATTTCTTTCACCCACACAGACACCTTTTCGCTGCTCTTTTTTGTTTTTCTGTCTTTTTTTTGTTGGTTACCGATGAACATAATAATAGTATGCTTCAGTCGCGCTACGCGAAATTCCCTATTGACATGATTGACATAAATCCATTGACTGAGCTATCCACCGACGATGCGAAAAACTTAATTAGACACGACAGCAACAAAGTTATCATTAAGCATGATGGACAAGACGCAAGGCCCTGGATTTTGTTAAAGTTCTTTGTTACTCACCCGTCTCCAACGATGACACATTTGATATCTTTATTGGCTTCCATGGCAACGACAGACAACAAATCTCAAATGGCTAAACAATCGATTTCGTCCAATCAAGCGAACAGAGGTGTGTTGTAATGTTGTTGGATGGTGTGCTTGCTCGATAGCTCTCCGTGCCTCACCCCAAGGCTCATAGTACGAACACACAAAGATACAGACGGCTAGGCAGCACGAGGCGGCCGCGAGTTATGATAGTGCGACTTCCGGTGATATATACGTCGTTTCTCAAGCTCATCTCCCGACAGCGCGGCTTGACAGGGTGGTTAAGCCTTTCACTCCTGCAGCAATTCTCTCTACGTGTGTGTCCTTCCTTCTTTCTTTCTGGTCAGTTCATGTCAATCCATGTCCATATGATCATAATCAGCTCTGAGGTTCGTCAAGTTTAATTCAGGCACGTTTTTTATTAAAATAAATCTATTGAGCTTCTGCAAGTTTTTAGTTCCCCTGAAAATAACAACTTCCTAGTGAGTTTGGATTACATTCAGCGAGATAATGCACACTTTTGAAGTGTTAATAATTTACCTAGGGTGATGACCACAGCATGTCAATGTGTATAGGCATCTCAATGAAAATAGGTTGAAGTCGTTCCTCGATCTGATCGGTCAAAGTCATCGATCTCAACTGATGTCCACGCTTTGTTCCTCTATCCTGCTCGAGCAATGACTTTTCTCTTTATGTGCACGACATAGGGATCCATTCACGCATGATTGGATTACTAATTTTGACCGCTGGTGGCATCGTCGAGTACCTTTCACACTCATCAAACATAATTCAGTGCGGAGAGTGACGTGTTGGGGTAGTCCTATACAACTGGACGATTAATACAAGCTACCAATGAATCTAAACGCCTACAATGATATCCGTATTATCCAGCATTGAATGAGCTCACGACTGATATATACAATTCAAACGTTCTTTCTACCAAAAGTCGTCATGTAGCAATAGTTGATGAGATTGCTAATCAAAATCACGTTTCCATGTTGCAGGGGCACGAAGCACGCTGACAGTAATGACAGTGGGCGGGCTGACTTGTACCATAAAATGTCGCAGAGATCGACGGATATTTACCCAATGATTATGAACAGATTCCAAAGTATCTGACTTCCTTTGTCGGTACGCAATCACTCGAATAGTTCACGTGTTCTGTTCCCTATTGTCACGAATTCCTTCTGTTTACTTCCCGTCAATTTCACAGGTGTACGTTTAGAATCCACGCAGAAAAAATATGCGAACATATTTCCCCCGTTAATATTTTCTGCGAGTTCCTCGTTATATGCCTTTAGGTTTGTAACGGGGAAAATGAAAGTATGCGAGAATGGATTAATGTTGAGAAGCGTAAAAACAACGCTCACAGCTGGTAGAAAGCAGTAGAATATCCGTCTTATAGGTAGGGCTCAAAGTTCTCTGAGCGACATGAGGAGTGTGTGTGAAGGTGTGGCGTAATGCAATGGTTCCAAGGAGATATGATATCAATAAGCAATTATTGATGAGTTAGACCAGTTTGTACAAGCTGACAACACAGTCATCTCTTGTCAATGAGTATACAGCAAGGCGTCCTTGGCATTGAGGCGATCACGGGCTGGCTGTGGATACATGGCAGTCGGGCAGCTCGAACTGCGAGTTCATCCCGCTAATAATTAAGACTGATCGCCTTCCTAGAGCAGGCAAATGAGCTGCGATAGCTGGAGCGCGCTGTCATGCTTCTACGCGAAGCCGCTTGTCAGCGATTGTCTGTTGGGCCTCGATGTATGACCAACTTAATCACGGGGAGCCATGCGGCCGGGCGGAACTCGGCTAGCAAGCATGCAGACACTACCTTCACTGTCATTAGCGCAAATGACGACCATTAATATAATTTATAAACGATCTATCTCCCAATCAGTGTGCTCCCGAGATTCTTTGAGTGGCCCTATTATATCACAAGAAGTGATAATATTTGTCATCGATTAGTAGAAGGTTCACATTTGTGATCTATGTAGAATCCTGCATTAAAAAAGCAAATGTATACGATGAGAATACAGTTGAGGCGTAGGCTTTTGGTCTTTGAAATGCAAGGTGTTCGCGAAAAAAGGGGTTATAAGCCTTGAATGTAGACAATGGTTTCAGTAAAAGTTCAAGGCGAACGCACGTCTGCTTGTTCTAATCTGGTAAGAATGAGAAAAAACGAAACGCAGCGGTTGAGTCACGTATGTTCCGGTCTTCCCCACATGAGACCGCAAGATAGGGACAGGGAGAGAGAGAGAGGGGGGGGGGGGGGTAGAGAAAGAGAGGGAGAGAGATAGAGACAGACAGAGAGAGAGAGAGAGAGAGAGAGAGAGAGAGAGAGAGAGAGAGAGAAAGGGGGAGGGAGAGAGAGAGAGTGAGAAATGAGAAAATAGAGGAAAAGGAAAGAGAGAAAGATGCATGGACAGACGAGACACAAAGAGAGAGAGAGAGAGAGAGAGAGAGAAAGAAAAAAAAGGAGAAAGAGAGGGAGAGGAACAGAGAGAGAGTGATAAACTGAGAGGGTGAAGGAGAAGAAAATAATTGAATAGGGAGAAGGTAAGGGAGGGTGAAATGAGAGAGAGGAGGAAAGGAAAGGGTGGGATAGATAGATAGAAAGATACATAGATGGATGGATATAGAGAGAAGGGGATTGAGATGAAGAAGAAGAGAGGGATAAGGGGGGGGGGGGAGAGTGGTGAAGAATAAAAAAGAAGAAGCATCAAACATCAATGATAAAGAAGAAACTGTACATGTGTGTTAGTGTGTGTGTGACGGGGATCGGGGGGGGGGGGGGGGGGGGCGTGGCTCGTAACAGAGCTGCAGAACATGCGGTTTGGCACTGCGCTGTGCATCCTGTATCATCTCACTAATTTTAGTCATCAGAGCACCTCTGTACCTCTCTCGCTCGTCTTCTACGAGATAAAACAAATCCACAATACACATGATACATGCAAACTCATATCATGTATATAAAGTACATAATGTGAGGTGATTTCGTATCATCAAGGTTCGATGTACTATCTTAGCTACTTCAATTCAACCTACCTATCTATCTATCTATCTATCTATCTATCTATCTATCTATCCATCTATCCATATATTTATTTATATATACATTTATCATGTATATATATCTACATGTAACTGTCTGTTTGTCTATCTAGGTATTATACTACACACCTGTATTTCTATCTATCTATCTTTACATAACTACCGCATCATATTTCCAATGTTGCCACTTACCCCCTCTCCCCCTTTTTCCTCTTTCTCTGGCGCATGATTCATCAATTGCAGTACGAGCTAGTGTTTTACCGTTTTTTCTCCTCCCTTCTCTCGTTCTCCCTCTTGCTGTGTTCCTAAATTCGCATCATGGCAATTTTCTCCTTTGAAAAATGCATATGAGAGGAGATGAGTTATCACCTTATCAAACCTAACACTAGTTTGGTCGTGACGTCACTTCCTCGTTCACCGCACTCTGAAGGTGTGCTTTTCCCGTGTTGTTTTATTCTCCGTGTGTGGTTGTGCGATGATATCTTCATTATCATTGATTGCACTTGGTCTCCTTTGTTTTCTGAATCTTGGTATCTATCAGCTGATTTGTCACGGTCGTTATTGTGGCTTTTTTAGCACTTATGCATGATGATTCCCGAAGATGGTCCTATTTATAACATCATGTTCAGTGAACTTTATACCGGTTTTTTCAGATTCAGATTCAATCTTATTGTCTAAATAAAAATACAGAAAATTGGCCTCGACTGCCAAGAAGGTACAAAAGAATGACAGAAAATGACAAAAATAACACAGGAAACACAACAGTGCATTGGAACAACAAAAATGTACATAATACAGAAAATACAGAAGGGAGAGAACGACCCGGGGTCCTTATAAAAAGCAAAGCATTACACAGATCCAGCAATAATGTTAAGAAGGTTATTAAATCTCGTTAGAAACCGTTGTAACCATCGCGGAAGTGTAACAATCATCAAGCAAAACCGTTCTTTTGTGTTCACAAATATGAAATGCCACCTCAGACAATCGTACAACTCTGCGACTGGCGCGACTGAATCAGAGGACCCGCTCACTGGATTTGTGCGAGAACGTGACGTCACGTTTCCAGTTACGACTGCACAATCGTAGCCAAATCGTATCGTGTGCGGTGGCCTTAACCCTTAGCATGTCACTTGTGAATTGTTTTTCCATTTCTACACACACTTCCCATAGACCAGCACTTTATCTGGCACACAAAGGGTTAATATAAATGATATTTATTTATTTCGAGTTTTATTTAAGCAGGGTGGCCTCTTCAGTTATAAAACTTCTGTCACTGAAGGTCCTGACAGATAAAAACAAATACATTGCAATACATAACAACGATTATGTTACACGTAGACATATGCAATGCACTACAGAGAAATAAGGACATAACAGACAAAACGGCAAAGGAGGTAGTTGCTTCATGTTCGATTATGCTCATTACCACCACTAGAATTAAGTGACTTTAGCATACACTGTTGGAACCTCTCGGTTTCACGAGCATGAGGATTGGTGTGGCCATCGGGACATCAAGATTCAAGACACATGCTGGCTCCACCCCCCCCCCCCCCTTCCGACCAGAGCGTCTTTTCTATACTAAAGAACAACTCTGGCCCAAACATAATGTACATATACTGTGAAAACTATTTTGAAAAAAAAGTAACATATTTATGATACAAAAATCGCTTGTTTGCTGGAGACAAGGACAACTCATTCGTGTAGGTCTAACATTTAAGAGTTAAGACACACAGGAAATGCTGATTTATGTGTATTGCATGTGATAAAATGATCACGTGGTACACAAAAGGGTACCTGGCTGTTATAATTTTATGAATTGTAATCTCAATAGTAGACCAACTTCATACAGATGGTTATATAAAACACAAAACACAGTCCCACTGTAAGTCACTGCCCTAGAGGGTGTATATGAACTAAGAAATCCTTTTCCTGTACTTGCACCTCTAGCTCACAGAAAGCAACATCTTTGCAACTATAAGCCAGAGTTTTGATATTTGTTTCAATCAGACATCACAATAACACAAAGATTTCCAGAGATGAAATGATTGAAATGTATTCGTTAACATTGAAATCCAAGACGCGACTTTTGGTATCAGATACCAAAAGCCTTCATGTTCCGATCGAAATGTTCCTCTATGGGATTTCAGTGCATTTCTTGTGACAAAAATACACATTTGGCACATGAAAAGTAAAGCATTTTTGTGTCATAATTTCCTGTCGTGTCGATCAGAGACTACTCACAGGCGATTCAAGCAAAGACAGCAACCTGACCCCTGGCCGTCCATAGCTGGCGGTAGAGCCTCTCGCTACCGATACCATGTGCACACGGACGGGATTAGAGGTCAGTGACTTGAGTCCCACCAGGCAGGTCTCGTAAGACTGTCGAATCACTGGGGAAGTACAATCAATGTACGTTCGATCCAACCCAAGATCTAATCACGTATATTTGAATTGCATTTTTTAATGAAAACGTTAGACAATGATGCGTCATACGGCATCAGTAAAGAAAAAACAAAACAAGAACGAGGGTTGGAAAGAGCTATGTCGTTTTGGACTACGGTACATTATTAATATCGTAAACGGAGCTCTTTCACTTCTTCTGACCTAAGTTTGTTTGATTAGAGTGGATGCTGTTCAGAAAGCGCTACAGCTGGACGATGTGGTTTGCTCTTACTGATTCGTAAATGTACATGCGTGTGCATAGTTATTAAGGATAATGATCCACGGCTCAGCACTGTACTAATGTCATTAAAAGTAAAATGAAAATCTTTACAATACGTTGTGCAAAATTAAATTGAAAAAAAAAGACAACACAAAGGCAAAATATTAATCAGTTATGGGTAAGCAAGAAGGGATGTCATATCGTCTAAATAATGTTTGCGTTGTTATCTATTTAAACTCCGAATTTGACAAATTCACGGTATTCTGTCTCAATGTGGTAATTTGTAAAGACTAGGGAGTTCCCATTCAAAAAAGTCACAAAAAAATACATTACGAGAAAAACTCGGCGATTTCTACAATTAAAAAACTTTCGCAGACAGGACACAAACAATAAGTAAGTGGTTCGAAGCGTTCTGAAGACTTTCATGGAGCATCTCTTCGTGAGAAGACTGTTCAAAGTAGATTAATAGCTGTCATTGTTGCCAGGTTACTAAGGAGAAATGGGATGTGCGCCCTCTTCAAAACTTTCGTCCAATCACAGCGCAATACTCTCTGATTGTAAGCGCTAAATAGTCAATACGCCTTAATGCCCTGACGTAATAATATTATGTGCTATAGGACGCACAATGTCTAGTTGTGGAAACAATTCGTTGCTAAGGATTCATTCCCGTCGCTTTTTGCCTAGTTGTCAGAAATTTGCCTCTGTCCGAATTGCATTACCGTTGAAGAATATTAGTTATTAAGAGCTTATCGTGATGAAAAATAACCGCGTTTCGCTAATCTACACCGGCCCTGAAAACTTGGATAGTGGTAAGATGACCAAATGATTGTTATTAACTTCTTCTGTCATATGTAGAGGAAAAGACTTCATTTCGCATTTTACCCTTTTTGTCTATATTTCTCTTGACTAACACAACTTCTTTTTCACATCTTCACCACTGCTAACATACGTTACGACTTAAAAAAACAACCAACAAAACAACAAACCGACCTCTTTATTTACCGAAATTTGAATTTTCTTGATAGTGTAAAAACATAATGGACGCATAGCCTTTTTTTTTTTTTCATTTTAAAACTGACAATCTTTAGCAGGGGATTTGACAACTAACCAAAAAAAAAGAAGAAAACATTACAAGCAAACCTCTACGATTTCCTGATTTCAAATATTTTCGGAGACAGGAAATAGTCGTTAAGTTAGTAGTTTAGAACGTTCTGAAGACTTTCATGGGGCATCTCTTCGTGAGAAGACTGTGAAAGTAGATTAATAGTATTCTTTCCTGTAACTAAGCTGTGATTGTTGTCAGGTTACTAAGGAGAAATGGGATGTGCGCCCTCTTCAAAACTTTCGTCCAATCACAGCGCAATACTCTCTGATTGTAAGCGCTAAGTAGTCAATACGCCCTGACGTAATATTATTATCTGCTATAGGACGCACAATGTCTAGTTGTGGAAACAATTCGTTGCTAAGGATTCATTCCCGTCGCTTTTTGCGTAGTTGTCAGACGTACTTTCGTACTGCCTCTGTCCCAATTGCATTACCGTTAAAGAATATAAGTTACTAAGGGCTTGTCATGATGAAAAATAACCGCGTTTCGCTAATCTGCACCGGCCCTGGAAATTTGGATAGTGGTAAGATAACCAAATGATTGTAATTGACTTCTTCTATCATATGTAGAAGAAAAAACTTCATATCGCATTTTACACTTTTTGTCTATATTTCCTTTTGACTAACACAAATTTTTTCACATCTTCACCATTGCTAGCATATGTTACGACTTAAATAACAACCAACCAAACAACCAACCGACCTCTTTACTTACCGAAATTTGAACTTCCTTTATAGTGTAAAAACATCATGTACGCATAGCCTTAGGTTTTTTTTTATTTAAAAACTGACAATCCTTAGCAACGGATTTAACAAGTAACCAAGAAAAAAAAACATTACGAAGAAACCTTTGCGCCTTCTAGATTTAAAATATTTTCAAAGACAGGAAATAGTCGTTAAGTTAGTAGTTTAGAACGTTCTGAAGACTTTCAGGGAGCATCTGTTTGTGAGAAGACTGTGCAAAGTAGATTAATAGTATTCTTTACTGTAACTAAGCTGTAATTGTTGTCAGGTTACTAAAGAGAAAAGGGATGTGCGCCCTCTTCAAAACTTTCGTCCAATCACAGCGCAATACTCTCTGATTGTAAGCGCTAAGTAGTCAATACGCCCTGACGTAATAATATTATATGCTATAGGACGCACAATGTCTAGTTGTGGGAACAATTCGTTGCTAAGGTCTCATTCCCGTCGCATTTTGCCTAGTTGTCAGACGTGCTTTCGTACTGCCTCTGTCTGAATTGCATTACCGTTCAAGAATATTAGTTACTAAGGGCTTATCATAATAAAAAATAACCGCGTTTCGCTAATCTGCACCGGCCCTGGAAACTTGGATAGTGGTTAGATAACCAAATGAATGTTATTAACTTCTTCTGTCATATGTAGAGGAAAAGACTTCATTTCGTATTTTACCCTTTTTCTCTATATTTGTTTTGACTAACACAATTTTTTTCACATCTTCACCATTGTTAGCATACGTTACGACTTAAATAACAACCAACCAAACAACCAACCGACTTCTTTACTTACCGAAATTTGAAATTTCTTGATAGTGTAAAAACATCATGTACGCATAGCCTTAGGTTTTTTTTTTATTTAGAAGCTGACAATCACTAGCAACGGATTTAACAAGTAACCAAAAAAAAAAAACTTTACGAAGAAACCTTTGCGCTTTGTAGATTTGAAATATTTTCAAAGACAGGAAATAGTCGGTAAGTTAGTAGTTTAGAACGTTCTGAAGACTTTCATGGGGCATCTCTTCGTGAGAAGACTGTGCAAAGTAGATTAATAGTATTCTTTCCTGTAACTAGGCTGTGATTGTTTACAGGTTACTAAGGAGAAATGGGATGTGCGCCCTCTTCAAAACTTTCGTCCAATCACAGCGCAATACTCTCTGATTGTAAGCGCTAAGTAGTCAATACGCCCTGACGTAATAATATTATCTGCTATAGGACGCACAATGTCTAGTTGTGGAAACAGTACAGTTCGTAGCTAAGGTCTCATTCCCGTCGCATTTTGCCTAGTTGTCAGACGTGCTTTCGTACTGCCTCTGTCCGAATTGCATTACCGTTCAAGAATATTAGTTACTAAGGGCTTATCATGATAAAAAAATAACCGCGTTTCGCTAATCTACACCGGTTCTGGAAACTTGGATACTTGTAAGATAACCAAATGATTGTTATTAACTTCTTCTGTCATATGTAGAGGAAAAGACTTCATTTCGCATTTTACCCTTTTTGTCTATATTTGTTTTGACTAACACAACTTTTTTTCACATCTTCACCATTGCTAGCATACGTTACGACTTAAATAACAACCAACCAAACAACCAACTGACCTCTTTACTTACTGAAATTTGAATTTTCTTGATAGTGTAAAAACACATTATGTACGCATAGCCTTACGGTTTTTTGTATTTAAAAACTGACAATCATTAGCAACGGATTTAACAAGTGACCAAAAAAAAAAACATTACGAAGAAACCTTTGCGCCTTCTAGATTTGAAGTCATTAAGTTAGTAGTTTAGAACGTTCTGAAGACTTTCATGGAGCATGTCTTCGTGAGAAGACTGTGCAAAGTAGATTAATAGTATTCGTTACTGTAACTAAGCTGTAATTGTTGTCAGGTTACTAAGGAGAAATGGGATGTGCGCCCTCTTCAAAACTTTCGTCCAATCACAGCGCAATACTCTCTGATTGTAAGCGCTAAGTAGTCAATACGCCCTGACGTAATAATATTATCTGCTAGAGGACGCACAATGTCTAGTTGTGGAAACAGTTCGTTGATAAGGATTCATTCCCGTCGCCCTTTTCCTAGTTGTCAGACGTGCTTTCGTACTGCCTCTGTCCGAATTGCATTACCGTTAAAGAATATTAGTTACTAAGGGCTTATCATGATGAAAAATAACCGCGTTTCGCTAATCTACACCGGCCCTGGAAACTTGGATAGAGGTAAGATAACCAAATGAATGTTATTAACTTCTTCTGTTATATGTAGAGGAAAAGACTTCATTTTGCATTTTACCCTTTTTGTCTATATTTGTTTTGACTAACACAACTTTTTTCACATCTTCACCATTGCTAGCATACGTTACGACTTAAATACAACCAACCAAACAACCAACCGAACTCTTTACTTACCGAAATTTGAAATTTCTTGATCGTGTAAAAACATCATGTACGCATAGCCTTTAGTTTTTTTTATTCAAAAACTGACAATCATTAGCACCGGATTTAACAAGTTACCAAGAAAAAAAAGCATTACGAAGAAACCTTTGCGCCTTCTAGATTTGAAATATTTTCAAAGACAGGAAATAGTTGTTAAGTTAGTAGTTTAGAACGTTCTGAAGACTTTCATGGAGCATCTCTTCGTGAGAAGACTGTGCAAAGTAGATTAATAGTATTCGTTACTGTAACTAAGCTGTAATTGTTGTCAGGTTACTAAGGAGAAATGGGATGTGCGCCCTCTTCAAAACTTTCGTCCAATCACAGCGCAATACTCTCTGATTGTAAGCGCTAAGTAGTCAATACGCCCTGACGTAATAATATTATCTGCTAGAGGACGCACAATGTCTAGTTGTGGAAACAGTTCGTTGATAAGGATTCATTCCCGTCGCCCTTTTCCTAGTTGTCAGACGTGCTTTCGTACTGCCTCTGTCCGAATTGCATTACCGTTAAAGAATATTAGTTACTAAGGGCTTATCATGATGAAAAATAACCGCGTTTCGCTAATCTACACCGGCCCTGGAAACTTGGATAGAGGTAAGATAACCAAATGATTGTTATTAACTTCTTCTGTTATATGTAGAGGAAAAGACTTCATTTTGCATTTTACCCTTTTTGTCTATATTTGTTTTGACTAACACAACTTTTTTCACATCTTCACCATTGCTAGCATACGTTACGACTTAAATAACAACCAACCAAACAACCAACCGAACTCTTTACTTACCGAAATTTGAAATTTCTTGATCGTGTAAAAACATCATGTACGCATAGCCTTTAGTTTTTTTTATTCAAAAACTGACAATCATTAGCACCGGATTTAACAATTTCAAAGAAAAAAAAGCATTACGAAGAAACCTTTGCGCCTTCTAGATTTGAAATATTTTCAAAGACAGGAAATAGTTGTTAAGTTAGTAGTTTAGAACGTTCTGAAGACTTTCATGGAGCATCTCTTCGTGAGAAGACTGTGCAAAGTAGATTAATAGTATTCGTTACTGTAACGAAGCTGTGATTGTTGACAGGTTACTAAGGAGAAATGGGATGTGCGCCCTCTTCAAAACTTTCGTCCAATCACAGCGCAATACTCTCTGATTGTAAGCGCTAAGTAGTCAATACGCCCTGACGTAATAATATTATCTGCTATAGGACGCACAATGTCTAGTTGTGGAAACAATTCGTTGCTAAGGTCTCATTCCCGTCGCATTTTGCCTAGTTGTCAGACGTGCTTTCGTACTGCCTCTGTCTGAATTGCATTACCGTTCAAGAATATTAGTTACTAAGGGCTTATCATAATAAAAAATAACCGCGTTTCGCTAATCTGCACCGGCCCTGGAAACTTGGATAGTGGTTAGATAACCAAATGAATGTTATTAACTTCTTCTGTCATATGTAGAGGAAAAGACTTCATTTCGTATTTTACCCTTTTTCTCTATATTTGTTTTGACTAACACAATTTTTTTCACATCTTCACCATTGTTAGCATACGTTACGACTTAAATAACAACCAACCAAACAACCAACCGACTTCTTTACTTACCGAAATTTGAAATTTCTTGATAGTGTAAAAACATCATGTACGCATAGCCTTAGGTTTTTTTTTTATTTAGAAGCTGACAATCACTAGCAACGGATTTAACAAGTAACCAAAAAAAAAAAACTTTACGAAGAAACCTTTGCGCTTTGTAGATTTGAAATATTTTCAAAGACAGGAAATAGTCGGTAAGTTAGTAGTTTAGAACGTTCTGAAGACTTTCATGGGGCATCTCTTCGTGAGAAGACTGTGCAAAGTAGATTAATAGTATTCTTTCCTGTAACTAGGCTGTGATTGTTTACAGGTTACTAAGGAGAAATGGGATGTGCGCCCTCTTCAAAACTTTCGTCCAATCACAGCGCAATACTCTCTGATTGTAAGCGCTAAGTAGTCAATACGCCCTGACGTAATAATATTATCTGCTATAGGACGCACAATGTCTAGTTGTGGAAACAGTACAGTTCGTAGCTAAGGTCTCATTCCCGTCGCATTTTGCCTAGTTGTCAGACGTGCTTTCGTACTGCCTCTGTCCGAATTGCATTACCGTTCAAGAATATTAGTTACTAAGGGCTTATCATGATAAAAAAATAACCGCGTTTCGCTAATCTACACCGGTTCTGGAAACTTGGATACTTGTAAGATAACCAAATGATTGTTATTAACTTCTTCTGTCATATGTAGAGGAAAAGACTTCATTTCGCATTTTACCCTTTTTGTCTATATTTGTTTTGACTAACACAACTTTTTTTCACATCTTCACCATTGCTAGCATACGTTACGACTTAAATAACAACCAACCAAACAACCAACTGACCTCTTTACTTACTGAAATTTGAATTTTCTTGATAGTGTAAAAACACATTATGTACGCATAGCCTTACGGTTTTTTGTATTTAAAAACTGACAATCATTAGCAACGGATTTAACAAGTGACCAAAAAAAAAAACATTACGAAGAAACCTTTGCGCCTTCTAGATTTGAAGTCATTAAGTTAGTAGTTTAGAACGTTCTGAAGACTTTCATGGAGCATGTCTTCGTGAGAAGACTGTGCAAAGTAGATTAATAGTATTCGTTACTGTAACTAAGCTGTAATTGTTGTCAGGTTACTAAGGAGAAATGGGATGTGCGCCCTCTTCAAAACTTTCGTCCAATCACAGCGCAATACTCTCTGATTGTAAGCGCTAAGTAGTCAATACGCCCTGACGTAATAATATTATCTGCTAGAGGACGCACAATGTCTAGTTGTGGAAACAGTTCGTTGATAAGGATTCATTCCCGTCGCCCTTTTCCTAGTTGTCAGACGTGCTTTCGTACTGCCTCTGTCCGAATTGCATTACCGTTAAAGAATATTAGTTACTAAGGGCTTATCATGATGAAAAATAACCGCGTTTCGCTAATCTACACCGGCCCTGGAAACTTGGATAGAGGTAAGATAACCAAATGAATGTTATTAACTTCTTCTGTTATATGTAGAGGAAAAGACTTCATTTTGCATTTTACCCTTTTTGTCTATATTTGTTTTGACTAACACAACTTTTTTCACATCTTCACCATTGCTAGCATACGTTACGACTTAAATAACAACCAACCAAACAACCAACCGAACTCTTTACTTACCGAAATTTGAAATTTCTTGATCGTGTAAAAACATCATGTACGCATAGCCTTTAGTTTTTTTTATTCAAAAACTGACAATCATTAGCACCGGATTTAACAAGTTACCAAGAAAAAAAAGCATTACGAAGAAACCTTTGCGCCTTCTAGATTTGAAATATTTTCAAAGACAGGAAATAGTTGTTAAGTTAGTAGTTTAGAACGTTCTGAAGACTTTCATGGAGCATCTCTTCGTGAGAAGACTGTGCAAAGTAGATTAATAGTATTCGTTACTGTAACTAAGCTGTAATTGTTGTCAGGTTACTAAGGAGAAATGGGATGTGCGCCCTCTTCAAAACTTTCGTCCAATCACAGCGCAATACTCTCTGATTGTAAGCGCTAAGTAGTCAATACGCCCTGACGTAATAATATTATCTGCTAGAGGACGCACAATGTCTAGTTGTGGAAACAGTTCGTTGATAAGGATTCATTCCCGTCGCCCTTTTCCTAGTTGTCAGACGTGCTTTCGTACTGCCTCTGTCCGAATTGCATTACCGTTAAAGAATATTAGTTACTAAGGGCTTATCATGATGAAAAATAACCGCGTTTCGCTAATCTACACCGGCCCTGGAAACTTGGATAGAGGTAAGATAACCAAATGATTGTTATTAACTTCTTCTGTTATATGTAGAGGAAAAGACTTCATTTTGCATTTTACCCTTTTTGTCTATATTTGTTTTGACTAACACAACTTTTTTCACATCTTCACCATTGCTAGCATACGTTACGACTTAAATAACAACCAACCAAACAACCAACCGAACTCTTTACTTACCGAAATTTGAAATTTCTTGATCGTGTAAAAACATCATGTACGCATAGCCTTTAGTTTTTTTTATTTAAAAACTGACAATCATTAGCAACGGATTTAACAATTCACACACACAAAAAACAACATTACGAAGAAACCTTTGCGCTTTCTAGATTTGAAATATTTTCCAAGACAGGAAATAGTTGTTAAGTTAGTAGTTTAGAACGTTCTGAAGACTTTCATGGAGCATCTCTTCGTGAGAAGACTGTGCAAAGTAGATTAATAGTATTCTTTCCTGTAACTATGCTGTGATTGTTGCCAGGTTACTAAGGAGAAATGGGATGTGCGCCCTCTTCAAAACTTTCGTCCAATCACAGCGCAATACTCTCTGATTGTAAGCGCTAAGTAGTCAATACGCCCTGACGTAATAATATTATCTGCTATAGGACGCACAATGTCTAGTTGTGGAAACAATTCCCTGCTAAGGATTCATTCCCGTCACTTTTTTCCTAGTTGTCAGACGTGATTTCGTACTGCCTCTTTTCGAATTGCATCACCGTTAAAGAATATTAGTTACTAAGGGCTTATCATGATGAAAAATAACCGCGTTTCGCTAATCTACACCGGCCCTGGAAATTTGGATAGTGGTAAGATAACCAAATGATTGTTATTAACTTCTTCTGTCATATGTAGAGGAAAAGACTTCATTTCGCATTTTACCCTTTTCGTCTATATTTGTTTTGACTAACACAACTTTTTTTACATCTTCACCATTGCTAACATACGTTATGGCTTAAATAACAACCAACCAAACAACCAACCGATCTCTTTACTTACCGAAATTTCAATTTCTTCATAGTGTATGAACGTTATGTAAGCATAGCCTTCGGGTTTTTTTTTCGTTTTGAAACTGACAATCCTTAGCAACGGATTTAACAACTAACCAAAGAAAAAACATTACGATGAAACCTCTGCGATTTCTAGATTTGAAATATTTTCGAAGACAGGAAATAGTCGTTAAGTTAGTTGTTTAGAACGTTCTGAAGACTTTCATGGACACCTCTCCGTGAGAAGACTGTGCAAAGTAGATTAATAGTATTCTTCAATGTAACTAAGCTGTGATTGTTGCCAGGTTACTAAGGAAAAATAGGATGTGCGCCCTCTTCAAAACTTTCGTCCAATCACAGCGCAATACTCTCTGATTGTAAGCGCTAAATAGTCAATACGCCCTGATGTAATAATACTATCTGCTATAGGACGCACAAAGTCTAGTTGTAGAAACAATTCGTTGCTAAGTATTTATTCCCGTCGCTTTTTACCTAGTTGTTAGACGTGCTTTTGTACTGCCTCTGTACGAATTGCATTACCGTTAAAGAATATTAGTTACTAAGGGCTGATCATGATGAAAAATAACCGCGTTTCGCTAATCTGCAACTGCCCTGAAAACTTCGATAGTGGTGAGATGACCAAATGGTTGTTATTAACTTCTTCTGTTATACGTAGGGGAAAAAAACTTCATTTGGTATTTTACACTTTTTGTCTATATTTCTTTTGACTAACACAACTTTTTTTTACATCTTTACCATTGCTAACATACGTTACGACTGTGCAAAGTAGATTAATAGTATTCTTTAATGTTATCAAAACGTTCGTCCAATCAAATCAAATCAAATAGTCAAATCGCCTTAATGCCCTGACGTAATAAAATTATCTGCCAAAGGACGCACAATGTCTAGTTGTCGAAACAATTCGTTGCTAAGGATTCATTCCCGTCCCTTTTGCCTAGTTGTCAGACGTGCTTTCGTACTGCCTCTGTCCGAATTGCATTACCGTTGAAGAATATTAGTTACTAAGGGCTTATCATGATGAAAAATAACTGCGTTTCGCTAATCTGCACCGGCCCTGGAAAATTCGATAGTGGTAAGATAACCAAATGATTGTTTTTAACCTCTTCAATCATACGTAGAGGAAAAAACTTCATTTCGAATTTTACACTTTTTGTCTATATTTCTTTTGACTAACACATTTTTTTTCACATCTTCACCATTGCTAACATACGTTACGACTTAAATAACAACCAACCAAACAACCAACCGACCTCTTTACTTACCGAAATTTGAATTTTCTTTATATTGTAAAAACATCATGTACGCATAGCCTCAGATTTTTTTTTATATTTTAAAAATGACAATCCTTAGCAACGGATTTAACAACTAACCAAAAAAATAACAACATTACGAGCAAACCTCTGCGATTTCTAGATTTGAAATATTTTCGGAGAAATGAAATAGTCGTTAAGTTAGTAGTTTAGAGCGTTTGAAGACTTTCATGGAACATCTCTTCGTGAGAAGACTGTGCAGAGTAGATTAATTGTATTCTTTGATGTAACTAAGCTGTGATTGTTGCCAGGTTACTAAGGAGAAATGGGATGTGCGCCCTCTTCAAAACTTTCGTCCAATCACAGCGCAATACTCTCTGATTGTAAGCGCTAAATAGTCAATACGCCTTAATGCCCTGACGTAATAATACTATCTGCTATGGGACGCACAATGTCTAGTTGTGGAAACAATTCGTTGCTAACGATTCATTCCCGTCGCTTTTTTGCCTAGTTCTCAGACGTGCTTTTGTACTGCCTCTGTCCGAATTGAATTACCGTTAAAGAATATTAGTTACTAAGTGCTTATCATGATGAAAAATAACCGCGTTTAGCTAATCTGCGCCGGCCCTGGAAACTTCGATAGTGGTAAGATAACCAAATGATTGTTATTAACTTCTTCTGTCATACGTAGAGGAAAAAACTTCATTTCGCATTTTACACTTTTTGTCTATATTTCTTTTAAGTAACACAACTTTTTTCACATCTTCACCATTGCTAACATATTACTACTTAAATAACAACCAACCAAGCAACTAACCGACCTCTTTACTTACCGAAATTTGAGTTTTCTTTTTAGTGAAAAAACATCATGTACGCATAGCCTTATTGTTTTTCTTTTGTTTAAAACTGACAATTTTTAGCAACGGATTGAACACTAACCCCCCAAAAAAACATTACGAGCAAACCTCTGCGATTTCTAGAATTGAAATATTTTCGGAGACAGGAAATTATCGTTAAGTTAGTAGTTAAGAGCGTTCTAAAGACTTTTATGGAGCATCTCCTCGTGAGAAGACTGTGCAACGTAGATCAATAGTAATTTTTTAGTGTAACTAAGCTGTGATTGTTGCCAGGTTACTAAGGAGAAATGGGATGTGCGCCCTCTTCAAAACTTTCTTCTAGTCACAGCGCAATACTCTCTGATTGTAAGCGCTAAATAGTCAATACGCCTTAATGCCCTGACGTAATAATATTATCTGCTATAGGACGCACAATGTCTAGTTGTGGAGACAATTCGTTGCTAAGGATTCATTCCCGTCGCTTTTTGCCTAGTTGTCAGACGCGCTTTCGTACTGCCTCTGTCCGAATTGCATTACCGTTGAAGAATATTAGTAGGGCTTATCATGATGAAAAATAACTGCGTTTCGCTAATCTGCACCGGCCCTGGAAAATTCGATAGTGGTAAGATAACCAAATGATTGTTTTGAACCTCTTCTATCATACGTAGAGGAAAAAACTTCATTTCGAATTTTACACTTTTTGTCTATATTTCTTTTGACTAACACAATCTTTTTTCACATCTTCACCATTGCTAACATACGTTACGACTTAAATAACAACCAACCAAACAACCAACCGACCTCTTTACTTACCGAAATTTCAATTTTCTTTATAGTGTAAAAACATCATGTACGCATAACCTCAGCTTTTTTTTTTCATTTTAAAAATGACAATCCTTAGCAACGGATTTAACAACTAACCAAAAAAATAACAACATTACGAGCAAACCTCTGCGATTTCTAGATTTGAAATATTTTCGGAGAAATGAAATAGTCGTTGAGTAAGTAGTTTAGAGCGTTTGAAGACTTTCATGGAACATCTCTTCGTGAGAAGACTGTGCAGACTAGATTAATTGTATTCTTTAATGTAATTAAGCAGTGATTGTTGCCAGGTTACTAAGGAAAAATGGGATGTGCGCCCTCTTCAAAACTTTCGTCCAATCACAGCGCAATACTCTCTGATTGTAAGCGCTAAATAGTCAATACGCCTTAATGCCCTGACGTAATAATACTATCTGCTATAGGACGCACAATGTCTAGTTGTGGAAACAATTCGTTGCTAAGGATTCATTCCCGTCGTTTTTTGCCTAGTTGTCAGACGTGCTTTTGTACTGCCTCTGTCCGAATTGAATTACCGTTAAAGAATATTAGTTACTAAGTGCTTATCATGATGAAAAATAACCGCGTTTAGCTAATCTGCACCGGCCCTGGAAACTTCGATAGTGGTAAGATAACCAAATGATTGTTATTAACTTCTTCTGTCATACGTAGAGGAAAAAACCTCATTTGGCATTTTACACTTTTTGTCTATATTTCTTTTGACTAACACAGCTTTTTTCACATCTTCACCATTGCTAACATATTACGACTTAAATAACAACCAACCAAGCCGCCAACCGACCTCTTCGCTTACCGAAATTTGAATTTTCTTGATAGTGTAAAAACATGATGTACGCATAGCCTTAGTTTTTTTTTTTTCATTTTACAACTGACAATCCTTAGCATCGGATTTAACTACTAACATAAAAAACACTACGAGCAAACTTCTGCGATTTCTAGGTTTGAAATATTTTCGGAGACAGGAAATAGTCGTTAAGTTAGTAGTTTAGAGCGTTTGAAGACTTTCTTGGAGCATCTCTTCGTGAGAAGACTGTGCAACGTAGATCAATAGTATTTTTTTAGTGTAACTAAGCTGTGATTGTTATCGGGTTACTAAGGAGAAATGGGATATGCGCCCTCTTCAAAACTTTCGTCCAATCACAGCGCAATACTCTCTGATTGTAAGCGCTAAATAGTCAATACGCCCTGACGTAATAATATCAACTGCTATAGGACGCACAATGTCTAGTTGTGGAAACAATTCGTTGCTAAGGATTCATTCCCGTCGCTTTTTGCCTAGTTGTCAGACGTGCTTTCGTACTGCCTCTGTCCGAATTGCATGACCGTTAAAGAATGTTAGTAGGGCTTATCATGATGAAAAATAACTGCGTTTCGCTAATCTGCACCGGCCATGGAAACTTCGATAGTGGTAAGATAACCAAATGATTGATATTAACTTCTTCTGTCATACGTAGAGGAAAAGACTTTATTTCGCATTTTACACTTTTTGTCTATATTTCTTTTAACTAACACAACTTTTTTCACATCTTCACCATTGCTAACATATTACGACTTAAATAACAACCAACCAATCAACTAACCGACCTCTTTACTTACCGAAATTTCAATTTTCTTTATAGTGTAAAAACATCATGTACGCATAGCCTTAGTTTTTTTTTCATTTTAAAACTGACAATCCTTAGCAACGGATTTAACAACTGACAAAAAAAAAACATTACCAGCAAATTTTTGCGATTTCTAGATTTGAAATATTTTCGGAGACAGGAAATAGTCGTTAAATTAGTAGTTTAGAGCGTTCTGAAGACTTTCATGGAGCATCTCTTCGTGAGAAGACTGTGCAAAGTAGATTAATAGTGTTCTTTAAGGTAACTAAGCTGTGATTGTTGCCAGGTTACTAAGGAGAAATGGGATGTGCGCCCTCTTCAAAACTTTCGTCCAATGACAGCGCAATACTCTCTGATTGTAAGCGCTAAATAGTCAATACGCCTTAATGCCCTGACGTAATAATATTAACTGCTATAGGACGCACAATGTCTAGTTGTGGAAACATTTAGTTGCTAAGGATTCATTCCCGTCGCTTTTTGCCTAGTTGTCAGACGAACTTTCGTAAAATATGCCTCTGTCCGAATTACATTACCGTTAAAGAATATTAGTTACTAAGGGCTTATCATGATGAAAAATGACCGCGTTTTGCTAATCTGCACCGGCCCTGAAAACTTGGATCGTGGTAAGTTAACCAAATGATTGTTATCAACTTCTTCTGTCATACGTAGAGGAAAAACCTTCATTTCGCATTTTACACTTTTTGTCTTTATTTCTTTTGACTAACATAACTTTTTTCACATTATCACCACTGCTAACATACGTTACGACTTAAATAACAACCAACCAAACAACCAACCGACCTCTTTACTTACCGAAATTTCAATTTTCTTTATAGTGTAAAAACATCATGTACGCATAGCCTTTGTGTTTTTTTTTCATTTTAAAACTGACAATCCTTAGGAACGGATTTAACAACTAACCAAAAAAAACCCAACAACATTACGATTAAACCTCTGCGATTTCTAGATTTGAAATATTTTTGGAGACACGAAAAAGTCGTTAAGTTAGTAGTTTTGAGCGTTCTGAAGACTTTCATGGAACATCTCTTCGTAAGAAGACTGTGCAAAGTGGATTAATAGTATTCTTCAATGTAACTAAGCTGTGATTGTTGCCAGGTTACTAAGGAGAAATGGGATGTGCGCCCTCTTTAAAACTAATCACAGCGCAATACTCTCTGATTGTAAGCGCTAAATAGTCAATTCGCCTCAATGCCCTGACGTAATAATATTATCTGCTATAGGACGCACAATGCCTAGTTGTGGAAACAATTCGTTACTAAGGATTCATTTCCGTCGCTTTTTGCCTAGTTGTCAGACGTGCTTTTGTACTGCCTCTGTCCGAATTGCATTACCGTTTAAGAATAATAGTTACTAAGAGCTTGTCAAGATGAAATATAATTGCGTTTTGCTAATCTGCACCGGCCCTGGAAACTTGGATAGTGGTAAGATAACCAAATGATTGTTATTAACTTCTCCTGTCATGTGTAGAGGAAAAACCTTCATTTCGCATTTTACAATTTTTGTCTATATTTATTTTGAGTAACACAACTTTTTTTTCACATCTTCACCACTGCTAACATACGTTACGACTTAAATAACAACCAAACAAACAACCAACCGACCTCTTTACTTACCGAAATTTGATCTCTCTCTTTATAGTGTAAAAAAGTCATGTACGCATAGCCTTAGTTTTTCTTTTCATTTTAAAACTGACAATCCTAAGCAACGGATTTAACAACTAACAAAAAAAAACATTACGAGCAAATTTCTGCAATTTTAAAATTTGAAATATTTTCGGAGACACAAAATAGTCGTTAAGTTAGTAGTTTAGAGCATTCTAAAGACTTTCATGGAGAATCTCTTCGTGAGAAGACTGTGCAAAGTAGATTGATAGTATTCTTTAATGTAACTAAGCTTTGATTGTTGCCAGGTTACTAAGGAGAAATGGGATATGCGCCCTCTTCAAAACTTTCGTCCAATCACAGCGCAATACTCTCTGATTGTAAGCTCTAAATAGTTATTACGCCCTGAAGTAATAATATCATGTGCTATAGGACGCACAATGTCTAGTTGTGGAAACAATTCGTTGCTAAGGATTCATTCCCGTCGCTTTTTACCTAGTTGTAAGACGGCCTTTCGTACTGCCTCTGTCCAAATTGCATTACCGTTAAAGAATGTTAGTAGGGCTTATAAGATGAAAAATAACCGCGTTTCGCGAATCTGCACCGGCCCTGGAAACTTCGATAGTGGTAAGATAACCAAAAGATTGTTATAAACTTCTTTCGTAATACCTAGAGGAAAAAACTTCATTTCGCATTTTACACTTTTTTTCTATATTTCTTTTGACTAACACAACTTTTCCCACATCTTTACCACTGCTAACATACGTTACGACTTAAAAAACAACCAACCAAACAACCAACCGACCTCTTTACTTACCGAAATTTCAATTTTCTTTATAGTGCCAAAACATCATGTACGCATAGCCTTAGTTTTTTTTTTTAATTTTAAAACTGACAATTCTTAGCAACGGATTTAACAACTGACAAAAAAAAAACATTACGAGCAAATTTCTGCGATTTCTAGATTTGAAATATTTTCGGAGACAGGAAAAAGTCGGTAAATTAGTAGTTTAGAGCGTTCTGAAGACTTTCATGGAGCATCTCTTCGTGAGAAGACTGTGCAAAGTAGATTAATAGTATTCTTTAATGTAACTAAGATGTGATTGTTGCCAGGTTACTAAGGAGAAATGGGATGTGCGCCCTCTTCAAAACTTTCGTCCAATGACAGCGCAATACTCTCTGATTGTAAGCGCTAAATAGTCAATACGCCCTGACATAATAATATTACGCATATGTACGCATAGCCTTAGTTTTTTTTAGTTTTAAAACTGACAATCCTTAGCAACGGATTTAACAACTAACAAAAAAAAACATTACGAGCAAATTTCTGCAATTTCTAGGATTAAAATATTTTTGGAGACAGCAAATAGTCGTTAAGTTAGTAGTTTAGAGCGTTCTGAAGACTTTCATGGAGCATCTCTTCGTGAGAAGACTGTGCAAAGTAGATTAATAGTATTCTTTAATGTAACTAAGCTGTGATTGTTGCCAGGTTACTAAGGAGAAATGGGATGTGCGCCCTCTTAAAAACTTTCGTCCAATCACAGCGCAATACTCTCTGATTGTAAGCGCTAAATAGTCAATATGCCTTAATGCCCTGACGTAATAATATTAAATGCTATAGGACACACAATGTCTAGTTGTGGAAACAATTCGTTGCTAAGGATTCATTCCCGTCGCTTTTTGCCTAGTTGTCAGACGTGCTTTCGTACTGCCTCTGTCCGAATTGCATGACCGTTAAAGAATATAAGTTACTAAGGGCTTATCATGATGAAAAATAACCGCGTTTCGCTAATCTGCACTGGCCCTGGAAACTTGGATAGTGGTAAGATAACCAAATGATTGTTATTGACTTCTTCTATCATATGTAGAAGAAAAAACTTCATATCGCATTTTACACTTTTTGTCTATATTTCCTTTTGACTAACACAATTTTTTTCACATCTTCACCATTGTTAACATACGTTACGACTTAAATAACAACCAACCAAACAACCAACCAACCGACCTCTTTACTTACCGAGATTTGAATTTTCTGTATAGTGTAAAAACATCATGTACGCATAGCCTTAGTTCTTCTTTTTCATTTTAAAACTGACAATCCTTAGCAACGGATTTAACAAATAACAACAAAAAAAAACATTTCGAGCAAATTTCTGCGATTTCTAGATTTGAAATATTTTCGGAGACAGGAAATAGTTGTTAAGTTAGTAGTTTAGAACGTTCTGAAGACTTTCATGGAGCATCTCTTCGTGAGAAGACTGTGCAAAGTAGATTAATAGTATTCTTTCCTGTAACTAAGCTGTAATTGTTGCCAGGTTACTAAGGAGAAATGGGATGTGCGCCCTCTTCAAAACTTTCGTCCAATCACAGCGCAATACTCTCTGATTGTAAGCGCTAAGTAGTCAATACGCCCTGACGTAATAATATTATCTGCTATAGGACGCACAATGTCTAGTTGTGGAAACAATTTGTTGCTAAGGTCTCATTCCCGTCGCATTTTGCCTAGTTGTCAGACGTGCTTTCGTACTGCCTCTGTCCGAATTGCATTAGCGTTAAAGAATATTAGTTACTAAGGGCTTATCATGATGAAAAATAACCGCGTTTCGCTAATCTGCACCGGCCCTGGAAACTTGGATAGTGGTAAGATAACCAAATGATTGTTATTAACTTCTTCTGTCATATGTAGAGGAAAAGACTTCATTTCGCATTTTACCATTTTTGTCTATATTTGTTTTGACTAACACAACTTTTTTCACATCTTCACCATTGCTAGCAAACGTTACGACTTAAATAACAACCAACCAAACAACCAAACAACCAACCGACCTCTTTACTTACCGAAATTTGAATTTTCTTTATAGTGTAAAAACATCATGTACGCATAGCCTTAGTCCTTTTTTTTTCATTTTAAAACTGACAATCCTTAGCAACGGATTTAACAACTAACAACAACAAAAAAAAACATTTCGAGCAAATTTCTGCGATTTCTAGATTTGAAATATTTTCGGAGACAGGAAATAGTTGTTAAGTTAGTAGTTTAGAACGTTCTGAAGACTTTCATGGAGCATCTCTTCGTGAGAAGACTGTGCAAAGTAGATTAATAGTATTCTTTCCTGTAACTAAGCTGTGATTGTTGCCAGGTTACTAAGGAGAAATGGGATGTGCGCCCTCTTTAAAACTTTCGTCCAATCACTGCGCAATACTCTCTGATTGTAAGCGATAAGTAGTCAATACGCCCTGACGTAATAATATTATCTGCTATAGGATGCACAATGTCTAGTTGTGGAAACAATTCGTTGCTAAGGATTCATTCCCGTCGCTTTTTATTTAGTTGTCAGACGTGCTTTCGTACTGCCTCTGTCCAAATTACATTACCGTTAAAGAATATAAGTTACTAAGGGCTTATCATGATGAAAAATAACCGCGTTTCGCTAATCTGCACCGGCCCTGGAAACTTGGATAGTGGTAAGATAACCAAATGATTGTTATTGACTTCTTCTATCATATGTAGAAGAAAAAACTTCATATCGCATTTTACACTTTTTGTCTATATTTCCTTTTGACTAACACAATTTTTTTCACATCTTCACCATTGTTAACATACGTTACGACTTAAATAACAACCAACCAAACAACCAACCAACCGACCTCTTTACTTACCGAGATTTGAATTTTCTGTATAGTGTAAAAACATCATGTACGCATAGCCTTAGTTCTTCTTTTTCATTTTAAAACTGACAATCCTTAGCAACGGATTTAACAAATAACAACAAAAAAAAAACATTTCGAGCAAATTTCTGCGATTTCTAGATTTGAAATATTTTCGGAGACAGGAAATAGTTGTTAAGTTAGTAGTTTAGAACGTTCTGAAGACTTTCATGGAGCATCTCTTCGTGAGAAGACTGTGCAAAGTAGATTAATAGTATTCTTTCCTGTAACTAAGCTGTAATTGTTGCCAGGTTACTAAGGAGAAATGGGATGTGCGCCCTCTTCAAAACTTTCGTCCAATCACAGCGCAATACTCTCTGATTGTAAGCGCTAAGTAGTCAATACGCCCTGACGTAATAATATTATCTGCTATAGGACGCACAATGTCTAGTTGTGGAAACAATTTGTTGCTAAGGTCTCATTCCCGTCGCATTTTGCCTAGTTGTCAGACGTGCTTTCGTACTGCCTCTGTCCGAATTGCATTAGCGTTAAAGAATATTAGTTACTAAGGGCTTATCATGATGAAAAATAACCGCGTTTCGCTAATCTGCACCGGCCCTGGAAACTTGGATAGTGGTAAGATAACCAAATGATTGTTATTAACTTCTTCTGTCATATGTAGAGGAAAAGACTTCATTTCGCATTTTACCATTTTTGTCTATATTTGTTTTGACTAACACAACTTTTTTCACATCTTCACCATTGCTAGCATACGTTACGACTTAAATAACAACCAACCAAACAACCAAACAACCAACCGACCTCTTTACTTACCGAAATTTGAAATTTCTTGATAGTGTAAAATCATCATGTACGCATAGCCTTAGGTTTTGTTTATTCAAAAACTGACAATCATCAGCAACGGATTTAACAAATAACCAAGAAAAAAAACATTTCTAAGAAACCTTTGCGCCTTCTAGATTTGAAATATTTTCAAAGACAGGAAATAGTCGTTTAGTTAGTAGTTTAGAACGTTCTGAAGACTTTCATGGAGCATCTCTTCGTGAGAAGACTGTGCAAAGTAGATTAATAGTATTCTTTCCTGTAACTAGGCTGTGATTGTTGACAGGTTACTAAGGAGGAAAGGGATGTGCGCCCTCTTCAAAACTTTCGTCCAATCACTGCGCAATACTCTCTGATTGTAAGCGATAAGTAGTCAATACGCCCTGACGTAATAATATTATCTGCTATAGGATGCACAATGTCTAGTTGTGGAAACAATTCGTTGCTAAGGATTCATTCCCGTCGCTTTTTATTTAGTTGTCAGACGTGCTTTCGTACTGCCTCTGTCCAAATTGCATTACCGTTAAAGAATATAAGTTACTAAGGGCTTATCATGATGAAAAATAACCGCGTTTCGCTAATCTGCACCGGCCCTGGAAACTTGGATAGTGGTAAGATAACCAAATGATTGTTATTGACTTCTTCTATCATATGTAGAAGAAAAAACTTCATATCGCATTTTACACTTTTTGTCTATATTTCCTTTTGACTAACACAATTTTTTTCACATCTTCACCATTGTTAACATACGTTACGACTTAAATAACAACCAACCAAACAACCAACCAACCGACCTCTTTACTTACCGAGATTTGAATTTTCTGTATAGTGTAAAAACATCATGTACGCATAGCCTTAGTTCTTCTTTTTCATTTTAAAACTGACAATCCTTAGCAACGGATTTAACAGATAACAACAAAAAAAAAACATTTCGAGCAAATTTCTGCGATTTCTAGATTTGAAATATTTTCGGAGACAGGAAATAGTTGTTAAGATAGTAGTTTAGAACGTTCTGAAGACTTTCATGGAGCATCTCTTCGTGAGAAGACTGTGCAAAGTAGATTAATAGTATTCTTTACTGTAACTAAGCTGTAATTGTTGTCAGGTTACTAAGGAGAAAAGGGATGTGCGCCCTCTTCAAAACTTTCGTCCAATCACAGCGCAATACTCTCTGATTGTAAGCGCTAAGTAGTCAATACGCCCTGACGTAATAATATTATCGGCTATAGGACGCACAATGTCTAGTTGTGGAAACAATTCGTTGCTAAGGTCTCATTCCCGTCGTATTTTGCCTAGTTGTCACACGTGCTTTCGCACTGCCTCTGTCCGAATTGCATTACCGTTCAAGAATATTAGTTACTAAGGGCTTATCATGATGAAAAATGACCGCGTTTCGCTAATCTACACCGGTTCTGGAAACTTGTATAGTGGTAAGATAACCAAATGATTGTTATTAACTTCTTCTGTCATATGTAGAGGAAAAGACTTCATTTCGCATTTTACCATTTTTGTCTATATTTGTTTTGACTAACACAACTTTTTTCACATCTTCACCATTGCTGGCATACGTTACGATTTAAATAACAACCAACCAAACAATCAACCGACCTCTTTACTTACCGAAATTTGAATTTTCTTTATAGTGTAAAAACATCATGTACGCATAGCCTTAGTTCTTTTTTTTTTTCATTTTAAAACTGACAATCCTTAGCAACGGATTTAACAACTAACAACAACAAAAAAAAAACATTTCGAGCAAATTTCTGCGATTTCTAGATTTGAAATATTTTCGGAGACAGGAAATAGTTGTTGAGTTAGTAGTTTAGAACGTTCTGAAGACTTTCATGGAGCATCTCTTCGTGAGAAGACTGTGCAAAGTAGATTTATAGTATTCTTTCCTGTAACTAAGCTGTGATTGTTGCCAGGTTACTAAGGAGAAATGGGATGTGCGCCCTCTTTAAAACTTTCGTCCAATCACTGCGCAATACTCTCTGATTGTAAGCGATAAGTAGTCAATACGCCCTGACGTAATAATATTATCTGCTATAGGATGCACAATGTCTAGTTGTGGAAACAATTCGTTGCTAAGGATTCATTCCCGTCGCTTTTTATTTAGTTGTCAGACGTGCTTTTGTACTGCCTCTGTCCAAATTGCATTACCGTTAAAGAATATAAGTTACTAAGGGCTTATCATGATGAAAAATAACCGCGTTTCGCTAATCTGCACCGGCCCTGGAAACTTGGATAGTGGTAAGATAACCAAATGATTGTTATTGACTTCTTCTATCATATGTAGAAGAAAAATCTTCATATCGCATTTTACACTTTTTGTCTATATTTCCTTTTGACTAACACAATTTTTTTCACATCTTCACCATTGTTAACATACGTTACGACTTAAATAACAACCAACCAAACAACCAACCAACCGACCTCTTTACTTACCGAGATTTGAATTTTCTGTATAGTGTAAAAACATCATGTACGCATAGCCTTAGTTCTTCTTTTTCATTTTAAAACTGACAATCCTTAGCAACGGATTTAACAAATAACAACAAAAAAAAACATTTCGAGCAAATTTCTGCGATTTCTAGATTTGAAATATTTTCGGAGACAGGAAATAGTTGTTAAGTTAGTAGTTTAGAACGTTCTGAAGACTTTCATGGAGCATCTCTTCGTGAGAAGACTGTGCAAAGTAGATTAATAGTATTCTTTACTGTAACTAAGCTGTAATTGTTGTCAGGTTACTAAGGAGAAAAGGGATGTGCGCCCTCTTCAAAACTTTCGTCCAATCACAGCGCAATACTCTCTGATTGTAAGCGCTAAGTAGTCAATACGCCCTGACGTAATAATATTATCGGCTATAGGACGCACAATGTCTAGTTGTGGAAACAATTCGTTGCTAAGGTCTCATTCCCGTCGTATTTTGCCTAGTTGTCACACGTGCTTTCGCACTGCCTCTGTCCGAATTGCATTAGCGTTAAAGAATATTAGTTACTAAGGGCTTATCATGATGAAAAATGACCGCGTTTCGCTAATCTACACCGGTTCTGGAAACTTCGATAGTGGTAAGATAACCAAATGATTGTTATTAACTTCTTCTGTCATATGTAGAGGAAAAGACTTCATTTCGCATTTTACCCTTTTTGTCTATATTTGTTTTGACTAACACAACTTTTTTCACATCTTCACCATTGCTGGCATACGTTACGACTTAAATAACAACCAACCAAACAATCAACCGACCTCTTTACTTACCGAAATTTGAATTTTTTGATAGTGTAAAAACATCATGTACGCATAGCCTTAGTCCTTTTTTTTTTCATTTTAAAACTGACAATCCTTAGCAACGGATTTAACAACTAACAACAACAAAAAAAAAACATTTCGAGCAAATTTCTGCGATTTCTAGATTTGAAATATTTTCGGAGACAGGAAATAGTTGTTAAGTTAGTAGTTTAGAACGTTCTGAAGACTTTCATGGAGCATCTCTTCGTGAGAAGACTGTGCAAAGTAGATTAATAGTATTCTTTCCTGTAACTAAGCTGTGATTGTTGCCAGGTTACTAAGGAGAAATGGGATGTGCGCCCTCTTTAAAACTTTCGTCCAATCACTGCGCAATACTCTCTGATTGTAAGCGATAAGTAGTCAATACGCCCTGACGTAATAATATTATCTGCTATAGGATGCACAATGTCTAGTTGTGGAAACAATTCGTTGCTAAGGATTCATTCCCGTCGCTTTTTATTTAGTTGTCAGATGTGCTTTCGTACTGCCTCTGTCCGAATTGCATTACCGTTCAAGAATATTAGTTACTAAGGGCTTATCATGATGAAAAATAACCGCGTTTCGCTAATCTACACCGGTTCTGGAAACTTCGATAGTGGTAAGATAACCAAATGATTGTTATTAACTTCTTCTGTCATATGTAGAGGAAAAGACTTCATTTCGCATTTTACCCTTTTTGTCTATATTTGTTTTGACTAACACAACTTTTTTCACATCTTCACCATTGCTGGCATACGTTACGACTTAAATAACAACCAACCAAACAATCAACCGACCTCTTTACTTACCGAAATTTGAATTTTCTTTATAGTGTAAAAACATCATGTACGCATAGCCTTAGTCCTTTTTTTTATATTTTAAAACTGACAATCCTTAGCAACGGATTTAACAACTAACAACAACAAAAAAAAAACATTTCGAGCAAATTTCTGCGATTTCTAGATTTGAAATATTTTCGGAGACAGGAAATAGTTGTTGAGTTAGTAGTTTAGAACGTTCTGAAGACTTTCATGGAGCATCTCTTCGTGAGAAGACTGTGCAAAGTAGATTAATAGTATTCTTTCCTGTAACTAAGCTGTAATTGTTGCCAGGTTACTAAGGAGAAATGGGATGTGCGCCCTCTTCAAAACTTTCGTCCAATCACAGCGCAATACTCTCTGATTGTAAGCGCTAAGTAGTCAATACGCCCTGACGTAATAATATTATCTGCTATAGGACGCACAATGTCTAGTTGTGGAAACAATTTGTTGCTAAGGTCTCATTCCCGTCGCATTTTGCCTAGTTGTCAGACGTGCTTTCGTACTGCCTCTGTCCGAATTGCATTAGCGTTAAAGAATATTAGTTACTAAGGGCTTATCATGATGAAAAATAACCGCGTTTCGCTAATCTGCACCGGCCCTGGAAACTTGGATAGTGGTAAGATAACCAAATGATTGTTATTAACTTCTTCTGTCATATGTAGAGGAAAAGACTTCATTTCGCATTTTACCATTTTTGTCTATATTTGTTTTGACTAACACAACTTTTTTCACATCTTCACCATTGCTAGCATACGTTACGACTTAAATAACAACCAACCAAACAACCAAACAACCAACCGACCTCTTTACTTACCGAAATTTGAAATTTCTTGATAGTGTAAAATCATCATGTACGCATAGCCTTAGGTTTTGGTTATTCAAAAACTGACAATCATTAGCAACGGATTTAACAAATAACCAAGAAAAAAAACATTTCGAAGAAACCTTTGCGCCTTCTAGATTTGAAATATTTTCAAAGACAGGAAATAGTCGTTTAGTTAGTAGTTTAGAACGTTCTGAAGACTTTCATGGAGCATCTCTTCGTGAGAAGACTGTGCAAAGTAGATTAATAGTATTCTTTCCTGTAACTAGGCTGTGATTGTTGACAGGTTACTAAGGAGAAAAGGGATGTGCGCCCTCTTCAAAACTTTCGTCCAATCACAGCGCAATACTCTCTGATTGTAAGCGCTAAGTAGTCAATACGCCCTGACGTAATAATATTATCTGATATAGGACGCACAATGTCTAGTTGTGGAAACCATTCGTTGCTAAGGTCTCATTCCCGTCGTATTTTGCCTAGTTGTCAGACGTGCTTTCGTACTGCCTCTGTCCGAATTGCATTACCGTTCAAGAATATTAGTTACTAAGGGCTTATCATGATGAAAAATAACCGCGTTTCGCTAATCTACACCGGTTCTGGAAACTTCGATAGTGGTAAGATAACCAAATGATTGTTATTAACTTCTTCTGTCATATGTAAAGGAAAATACTTCATTTCGTATTTTACCATTTTTGTCTATATTTGTTTTGACTAACGCAACTTTTTTCACATCTTCACCTTTGCTAGCATACGTTACGACTTAAATAACAACCAACCAAACAACCAACCGACCTCTTTACTTACCGAAATTTGAATTTTCTTGATAGTGTAAAAACATCATGTACGCATAGCCTTAGGTTTTTTGTATTTAAAAACTGACAATCATTAGCAACGGATTTAACAAGTAACCCCCCCCCCAAAAAAAAAAAAAAAAAAAAAAAACATTACGAAGAAACCTTTGCGCTTTCTAGATTTGAAATATTTTCAAAGACAGGAAATAGTCGTTTAGTTAGTAGTTTAGAACGTTCTGAAGACTTTCATGGAGCATCTCTTCGTGAGAAGACTGTGCAAAGTAGATTAATAGTATTCTTTCCTGTAACTAGGCTGTGATTGTTGACAGGTTACTATAAGGAGAAAAGGGATGTGCGCCCTCTTACAAACTTTCGTCCAATCACAGCGCAATACTCTCTGATTGTAAGCGCTAAGTAGTCAATACGCCCTGACGTAATAATATTATCTGCTATAGGACGCACAATGTCTAGTTGTGGAAACCATTCGTTGCTAAGGTCTCATTCCCGTCGCATTTTGCCTAGTTGTCAGACGTGCTTTCGTACTGCCTCTGTCCGAATTGCATTACCGTTAAAGAATATTAGTTACTAAGGGCTTATCATGATGAAAAATAACCGCGTTTCGCTAATCTACACCGGCCCTGGAAACTTTGATAGTGGTAAGATAACCAAATGATTGTTATTAACTTCTTCTGTCATACGTAGAGGAAAAGCCTTCATTTCGCATTTTACCATTTTTGTCTATATTTGTTTTGACTAACACAACTTTTTTCACATCTTCACCATTGCTAGCATACGTTACGACTTAAATAACAACCAACCAAACAACCAAACAACCAACCGACCTCTTTACTTACCGAAATTTGAATTTTCTTGATAGTGTAAAAACATCATGTACGCATAGCCTTAGGTTTTTTGTATTTAAAAACTGACAATCATTAGCAACGGATTTAACAAGTAACCCCCCCCCCAAAAAAAAAAACATTACGAAGAAACCTTTGCGCTTTCTAGATTTGAAATATTTTCAAAGACAGGAAATAGTCGGTAGGTTAGTAGTTTAGAACGTTCTAAAGACTTTCATGTGGCATCTCCTTGTGAGAAGACTGTGCAAAGTAGATTAATAGTATTCTTTCCTGTAACTAGGCTGTGATTGTTGACAGGTTACTAAGGAGAAATGGGATGTGTGCCCTCTTCAAAACTTTCGTCCAATCACAGCGCAATACTCTCTGATTGTAAACTTTGATAGTGGTAAGATAACCAAATGATTGTTATTAACTTCTTCTATCATATGTATAGGAAAAGCATTCATTTCGCATTTTACCATTTTTGTCTATATTTGTTTTGACTAACACAACTTTTTTCACATCTTCACCATTGCTAGCATACGTTACGACTTAAATAACAACCAACCAAACAACCAACCGACTTCTTTACTTACCGAAATTTGAAATTTCTTGATAGTGTAAAAACATCATGTACGCATAGCCTTAGGTTTTTTTTATTCAAAAACTGACAATCATTAGCAAAGGATTTAACAAGTAACCAAGAAAAAAAACATTACGAAGAAACCTTTGCGCCTTCTAGATTTGAAATATTTTCAAAGACAGGAAATAGTCCTTTAGTTAGTAGTTTAGAACGTTCTAAAGACTTTCATGTGGCATCTCCTTGTGAGAAGACTGTGCAAAGTAGATTAATAGTATTCTTTCCTGTAACTAGGCTGTGATTGTTGACAGGTTACTAAGGAGAAATGGGATGTGTGCCCTCTTCAAAACTTTCGTCCAATCACAGCGCAATACTCTCTGATTGTAAGCGCTAAGTAGTCAATACGCCCTGACGTAATAATATTATCTGCTATAGGACGCACAATGTCTAGTTGTGGAAACAGTTTGTTGCTAAGGTCTCATTCCCGTCGCTTTGTTCCTAGTTATCAGACGTGCTTTCGTACTGCCTCTGTCCGAATTGCATTACCGTTCAAGAATATTAGTTACTAAGGGCTTATCATGATGAAAAATGACCGCGTTTCGCTAATCTACACCGGTTCTGGAAACTTCGATAGTGGTAAGATAACCAAATGATTGTTATTAACTTCTTCTGTCATATGTAGAGGAAAAGACTTCATTTCGCATTTTACCCTTTTTGTCTATATTTGTTTTGACTAACACAACTTTTTTCACATCTTCACCATTGTTAGCATACGTTACGACTTAAATAACAACCAACGAAACAACGAACCGACCTCTTTACTTACCGAAATTTGAATTTTCTTGATAGTGTAAAAACATCATGTACGCATAGCCTTAGGTTTTTTGTATTTAAAAACTGACAATCATTAGCAACGGATTTAACAAGTAACCCCCCCCCCCCCAAAAAAAAAAAACATTACGAAGAAACCTTTGCGCTTTCTAGATTTGAAATATTTTCAAAGACAGGAAATAGTCGTTTAGTTAGTAGTTTAGAACGTTCTGAAGACTTTCATGGAGCATCTCTTCGTGAGAAGACTGTGCAAAGTAGATTAATAGTATTCTTTCCTGTAACAAGGCTGTGATTGTTGACAGGTTACTAAGGAGAAAAGGGATGTGCGCCCTCTTCAAAACTTTCGTCCAATCACAGCGCAATACTCTCTGATTGTAAGCGCTAAGTAGTCAATACGCCCTGACGTAATAATATTATCGGCTATAGGACGCACAATGTCTAGTTGTGGAAACAGTTCGTTGTTAAGGTCTCATTCCCGTCGCATTTTGCCTAGTTGTCAGACGTGTTTTCGTACTGCCTCTGTCCGAATTGCATTACCGTTCAAGAATATTAGTTACTAAGGGCTTATGATGATGAAAAATGACCGCGTTTCGCTAATCTACACCGGTTCTGGAAACTTCGATAGTGGTAAGATAACCAAATGATTGTTATTAACTTCTTCTGTCATATGTAGAGGAAAAGACTTCATTTCGCATTTTACCCTTTTTGTCTATATTTGTTCTGACTAACACAACTTTTTTCACATCTTCACCATTGTTAGCATACGTTACGACTTAAATAACAACCAACGAAAACAACGAACCGACCTCTTTACTTACCGAAATTTGAATTTTCTTGATAGTGTAAAAACATCATGTACGCATAGCCTTAGGTTTTTTGTATTTAAAAACTGACAATCATTAGCAACGGATTTAACAAGTAACCCCCCCCCCCAAAAAAACATTACGAAGAAACCTTTGCGCTTTCTAGATTTGAAATATTTTCAAAGACAGGAAATAGTCGTTTAGTTAGTAGTTTAGAACGTTCTGAAGACTTTCATGAGCATCTCTTCGTGAGAAGACTGTGCAAAGTAGATTAATAGTATTCTTTCCTGTAACTAGGCTGTGATTGTTGACAGGTTACTAAGGAGAAAAGGGATGTGCGCCCTCTTCAAAACTTTCGTCCAATCACAGCGCAATACTCTCTGATTGTAAGCGCTAAGTAGTCAATACGCCCTGACGTAATAATATTATCTGCTATAGGACGCACAATGTCTAGTTGTGGAAACAGTTCGTTGTTAAGGTCTCATTCCCGTCGCATTTTGCCTAGTTGTCAGACGTGTTTTCGTACTGCCTCTGTCCGAATTGCATTACCGTTCAAGAATATTAGTTACTAAGGGCTTATCATGATGAAAAATGACCGCGTTTCGCTAATCTGCACCGGCCCTGGAAACTTAGATAGTGGTAAGATAACCAAATGATTGTTATTAACTTCTTCTGTCATATGTAGCGGAAAAGACTTCATTTCGCATTTTACCATTTTTGTCTATATTTCTTTTGACTAACACAACTTTTTTTTTAGATCTTTACCACGGTCAACATACGTTACGACTTAAATAACAACCAACCAAAAACCAACCGACTTCTTTACTTACCGAAATTTGAAATTTCTTGATAGTGTAAAAACATCATGTACGCATAGCCTTATAGTTTTTTTTTTTTCATTTTAAAACTGACAATCCTTAGCAACGGATTTAACAACTAACAAAAAATAAACATTACGAGCAATCTTCTGCGATTTCTAGATTTGAAATATTTTTGGAGACAGGAAATAGTCGTTAAGTTAGTACTTTCGAGCGTTCTGAAGACTTTCATGGAACATCTTTTCGTGAGAAGACTGTGCAAAGTAGATTAATAGTATTCTTTAATGTAACTAACCTGTGATTGTTGCCAGGTTACTTAGGACAAATGGGATGTGCGCCCTCTTCAAAACTTTCGTCCAATCACAGCGTAATACTCTCTGATTGTAAGCGCTAAATAGTCAATACGCCTTAATGCCCTGACGTAATCATGGTAATAATATTATCGGCTATAGGACGCACAATGTCTAGTTGTGGAAACAATTCGTTGCAAAGGATTCATTCCCGTCGCTTTTTGCCTAGTTCTCAGACGTGCTTTCGTATTGCCTCTGTCCGAATTGCATTACCGTTAAATAATATTTGTCACTAAGGGCTGATCATGATGAAACATAACCGCGTTTCGCTAATCTGCACCGGCCCTGGAAACTTCGATAGTGGTAAGATAACCAAATGATTGTTTTTAACTTCTTCTGTCATACGTAGAGGAAAAGACTTCATTTCGCAAACATTTTAATTCTAGACAATGAATGAATGTGTACGTATTTTGTTATTCTTCTTTTCATTATCATGTCATATATCTCTTTTCGTCTGCCGGAGAGTGTACGACTTCTTGAAACCTATCCTATAAGTATGTTGCATTTTTACAATTTTTGTCTATATTTCTTTTGACTAACACAACTTCTTTTTCACATCTTCACCACTGCTAACATACGTTACGACTTGAATAATAACCAACCAAAAACAACCAACTTTACTTATTGAAATATGAATTTTCTTTCTAGTGTAAAAACATCATGTACGCATAGCTTTAGTTTTTTTTTTCATTTTAAAACTGACAAACCTTAGCAACGGATTTAACAACTAACAAAAAAAAACATTACGAGCAACCTTCTGCGATTTCTAGATTTGAAATATTTTCGGAGACAGGAAATAGTCGTTAAGTTAGTAGTTTAGAACGTTCTGAAGACTTTCATGGAGCACCTCTTCGTGAGAAGACTGTGCAAAGTAGATTAATAGTATTCTTTCCTGTAACTAGGCTGTGATTGTTGCCAGGTTACTAAGGAGAAATGGGATGTGCGCCCTCTTCAAAACATTCGTCCAATCACAGCGCAATACTTTCTGATTGTAAGCGCTAAATAGTCAATACGCCTTAATGCCCTGACGTAATGATATTACACAAATATACCAAGCTGTGAGATTGTATAGTATACAAATATACCAAGCTGTGAGATTGTATAGTGGAAATTATCTATCTGAGGAGGGAGTGGCATAGAACTATTTTTTTCCGAGGGGCGAGGCCCCCGAGGAAAAAATAGTAACTTATGCCAGTCCCTCCGAAGATGGATAATTTTCACTATACTTTCGAACTCAATGCTAGGTATATTTGTTTTATATCCCTTTTGTAAAATAATAACTAATAAGTACTGTTTAGAAAATAGTAAAACTTTGGTAACACCATGTGGTTGTATGTCGCCTTTTGTTTTCTCTGTCTCGATATCGGTTCATCCCAGGTAAATGCGCAACACACCGCGCACTGCATTCATGCGCGCACTAATTTACGCCCGCTCAGGTAGAGAGCATGCGCAGTAGTCCCAAGGAAGAAAATAGTAAATAGAGCATGCGCAGTCCTCCCCAGGAAAAAATAGTGAAAACTATCCGGAGCTCTTCGAGCATCAATTGACCAATCACGTTCCTAGAATACTTATGAATATTCATAGAAGGGATATAATGGAAATTATCTATCTGAGGAGGGAGTGGCATAGAACTATTTTTTTCCGAGGGGCGAAGCCCCCGAGGAAAAGATAGTAACTTATGCCAGTCCCTCCGACGATGGATAATTTTCACTATACTTTCGAACTCAATGCTTGGTATGTTTGTTTTATATCCCTTTTGTGAAACAATAACTAATAAATACTATTTAGAAAATAGTAAAACTTTCGGTAACACCATGTGGTTGTATGTCGCCTTTTTTTTTTCTCTGTCTCGATATCGGTTCATCCCAGGTGAATGCGCAACACACCGCGCACTGCATTCATGCGCGCACTAATTTACGCCTGCTCAGGTAGAGAGCATGCACAAGTAGTCCCAAGGAAGAAAATAGTAAATAGAGCATGCGCAGTCCTCCCCAGGAAAAAATAGTGAAAACTATCCGGAGCTCTTCGAGCATCAATTGACCAATCACGTTCCTAGAATATTCATGAATATTCATAGAAGGGATATAATATCTGCTATAGGACATGATAAAAATAACCGCGTTTCGCTAATCTGCACCGGCCCTGGAAACTTCGATAGTGGTAAGATAACCAAATGAGTGTTATTGACTTCTTTTGTCATACGTAGAGGAAAAAAATTCATTTCGCATTTTACACTTTTTGTCTATAATTCTTTTGACTAACACAACTTTTTCATATCTTCACCAGTGCTAACATACGTTACGACTTAAATAACAACCAAACAACCAACTGACTCTTTACTTACCGAAATTTGAATTTTCTTGATAGTGTAGAAACATCATGTAAGCATAGCCCTATTTTTTTTTCTTTTGAAAACGGACAATCCTTAGCAACGGATGTAACAACTAACAAACAAAAAATTACGAGGAACCTTCTGCGATTTCTAGATTTGAAATATTTTCGGAGACAGGAAATAGTCGTTAAGTTAGTAGTTTAGAACGTTCTGAAGACTTTCATGGAGCATCTCTTCGTGAGAAGACTGTGCAAAGTAGATTAATAGTATTCGTTAATGTAACTAAGCTGTGATAGTTGACAGGTTACTAAGGAGAAATGGGATGTGCGCCCTCTTCAAAACTTTCGTCCAATCACAGCGCAATACTCTCTGATTGTATGCGCTAAATAGTCAATACGCCTTAATGCCCTGACGTAATGATATTATCTGCTATAGGACGCACAATGTCTAGTTGTGGAAACAATTCGTTTCTAAGGATTCATTCCCGTCGCTTTTTGCCTAGTTGTCAGACGTGCTTTCGTACTGCCTTTGTCCGAATTGCATTACCGTTAAATAATATTAGTTACTAAGGGCTGATCATGATGAAACATAACCGCGTTTCGCTAATCTGCACCGGCCCTGGAAACTTCGATAGTGGTAAGATAACCAAATGATTGTTATTAACTTCTTCTGTCATATGTAGAGGAAAAGACTTCATTTCGCATTTTACACTTTTTGTCTATATTTCTTTGAACTAACACAACTTTTTCATATCTTCACCATTGCTAACATACGTTACGACTTAAATAACAACTAACCAATTAACAAACCGACCTCTTTACTTAAATTGAATTTTCTTTATAGTGTAAGAACATCATGTACGCATAGCCTTAGTTCTTTTTTTTCATTTTAAAACTGACAATCCTTAGCAACGGATTTAACAACGAACCAAAAATAAACATTACGAGCAAACCTCTGCGATTTCTAGATTTGAGATATTTTCGGAGACAGGAAGTAGTCGTTAAGTTAGTAGGTTAGAGCGTTCTGAAGACTTTCATGGGGCATCTCTTCGTGAGAAGACTGTGCAAAGTAGATTAATAGTATTTGTTAATGTAACTAAGTTGTGATTGTTGCCAGGTTACTAAGGAGAAATGGGATGTGCGCCCTCTTCAAAACTTTCGTCCAATCACAGCGTTGCTAAGGATTCATTCCCGTCGCTTTTTGCCTAGTTGTCAGACGTGTTTTCGTACTGTCTCTGTCCGAATTGCATTACCGTTAAAGAATATAAGTTACTAAGGGCTTATCATGATGAAAAATAACAGCGTTTCGCTAATCTGCACCGACCCTGGAAACCTGGATAGTGGTAAGATAACCAAATGATTGTTATTAACTTTTTCTGTAATATGTAGAGAAATAACACTCTATTTTGCAAAAGTTGTAATGTTAGACTTTGAATGTGTCTACGATATCATTGTTATTAACATCATTTTATATATGTTTTTTTATCTGGTAAGAGTGTACGCCTTGGAACCCGTCCTATATGTTGCATTGAAACCTTTTATCTCTTTATCTTTTGACTAACACATCACTTTTCACTTCTTTACCACTGCTAACCTACGTACCTAACGACCAACGTACAAACCAACCAACCGACCTCTTTTCTTACAGGAATTTGAATTTCTTTTAAAGTGTAAAAAAAAAAATCCATTCATGTAGGATTATTTGCTTTACTGGCAATCCTTAGCATCGGAGTTAACAACCAACAAAACACAAGTTAACAAATCCAAGCAGGAGTTGGTTTTACAATATTTATTGACATCTTTGGATTTCTTTTTATTTGGTTTGCTGTAATTTATCCCTCCCTATGTAGAGAGTATACCTTTATGGCCATTTTTAAAACAAGTTGGTACTGTATTTTTTTTTTCGATTTGTAGTATGCTGTTTTAGTCATTTCGCAGCAGCGATATGCATTCATATTGTCAACTTAGCATATTCCATAGCAACGTGTTGCATCTACACGGCCAGCTTACTTACTTCTTCTCTGTCTCTCAAACTTCCGACGTACCACATACCAATCCACGGTGCACACGTTACTGTATGAACTGTATTCTATTCCTTCCGCATTGCTTGTACAGTAAAAACAAACATCACGTAGAACGTATTGTCACTGTGCTCATGACGGAAAGAAACATCGTTGGTATTTATACGCGCATATTTTCTTTCAATAAAGACAGGTAAATGTGCAGCATGACTGTATTGTACGTATGCATCATAGAGGTATAGCTCTATGGTATGCATAGTTATTAAGCATAAGAGCGACGGCTCAGTGCTGCTATAATCATGTTATTCGAAGGGGAATGGAAATATTTGTAATGCGTTGTGCAAAATGATATTGAAAACAAAATGAACAAATGACAAACATATTGTTTATGGGTGTGCGGGTCGGGATGTTTTTAAAAATAATGTTTTCTTTCTTTTCTGTTTAAACTTCGATTTTGAAAAAAAAAAACATGGTGCATATTCTGTTCATACATGAAAAGATGCATTGTATAAACACACAAACACATCATACAATTTTGATATCATTCAGTTAAGTTTGTATGCAATGCATGTTTGTTTATACAATGTATTTGTTTATGTATGTTTGCACTTCAGAAACTGAAGAAGGCCTTACATGCCGAAAGCTCGCAATTAAATTGTAAATGACAGCTATATACGTCCACGTTCCTGTACTGTTTTCTTCATATATTTTATATATTAATGATTATGAAACAAAGTAGAGTAGGTGGCGTAAATAGTGGAGATATGAACGAGAATGCAACAACAATAACAACAACATACTGCGTCGTGAGTAATGTAGCTGCATAGCGCTTTCTTTTTCTGTACTATGAGGAGCATTGAAAGATACCGTAACACAATTCGATGTTTAGACGGTAACGTCAGCAGAAGAAACATGGCAAGCACATCGCGTGTTGAAATGGACACGGATTCTTCGACAGAAAGTGCCACTTTTAAATCTCTGGTAAATATGCAAATCACTTTTTGTGATATTTTCGCATGTGATACTTCACTTTCTATAACCGCTATTCGCGGTAAACATTGGGTCTGAAATACACATTTAGACTACTCCCATGATAACTGTCCCATGTACTAAAATCTGCGTAGTGTATGATGCGGTTGCCTCAAACCGGCCCCTTTTTCGTTTCATATACCTAGGTCTATATTCGTACCAAGATGAACTGCTGAAAGTATACTCGCATATCAATGCATTTATGCTCATTGAATTTCTTTTAGAATGAAGATCAGTGCAAAACTTTCAGAGATATTGAATATCGCCTGGCAAAACATCAAATAAAATGTCCACATTTTACACATCCAACCTTAATTTTTTTGATAATGCGCATTGACTCAGCAGAAAAAAAAAGTGTTTTGAAAACCACAGAAAATGGAAGAAGATATTTATTACAAATTCCATTCCAATAATACAACTGAAATCTGATGTTTGGTGAATTTACAGCAATCGGTAGATTGTGAGGAGCTTTTGGGCGGGTCATCCGAAACCTAAAGCCCAGCGAGAGATAGACCGAAAAATCAGTCTCTATAGGACGTTGGATCCGCTGAGATTGCACCTGGCTCCTCTGAACGCCCTATTTAGAGACTGAACATTGAACCTGTACACTGTATGGCGATCGATGCGAGTCGCCATTTTGAATATGAAAACGCTAATGATAATGCATATATGAATAAGTAATTTCACGCATGCGCACATTTTTTTCCCGCTCGTTTGCCGTGTGCTGTTTTTTTTTTGTTGAACCGATTAACGATTTAAATATTCATAGCCAACAACCCGTCGAACAATCTGATTGGTCAAATTTATGTCAGACTCGAGCAGATTGAAAATGTCTGCGATAAACGTGTGATCGGCAGAAAGTAAGTCTTTAATTTTCACCTTTCTATACATTTGGTGGAATCTTAGTCCTAGAATTTATAAATATATAATATAGATCTAATTTTGATATAAGTAAATTTGTTGCATCATAGCTTGAAAGATGTTAGATTTTTAAACGAAGTCGCGATGTCTAGTTCCAAAATCCGTTTTGCCATAGACTTTGCACTAATTCCCCTAACTTTAGGGGAAACCTTGTATTTGCTTGTACACATAAGAACTCGGCCACTGTACGTTCAGTGTGGATGTACCGTCTCTATTCGGGGGGTATGTCAAAAAATGTCATTTTGATGAAAGAATGCCCCCGAATAAGACGGTTATTCCTGTCTAAGCGAGAGACCGCTTTGGCAGATAGCTGAGCGTGGTCGCTGACTCGCTAGCGGTATGACATCACCCAGCCACTGCCGAGAGCCAATTTATGAATGAAAATATAGTAAGCATGCGCAGTGCAAGCCTTCTATTTCCCCACACAGTATTCCACCAAAACAAGTGTGAAATTCTCTATCACCTCGTCCCAAAATCGACCTAGAATTTCACTTTTTAATATTTTATATGAATCATGAAAGGTATTCTCAGAGGATTTTTTTTCTCACCGATACTGCACAGGTAAGCGAATTTCAATTGCTTCTTGCTTTCCCGTCAAAATGTTACGAATTAGCGTCACCCCTGCACCGTGTTTGTTGGAATTTGTAGAGTCTATCGCAACGTGCACAAAGTCAATTGGCTTCCGGGTTTTGGAGCGTCGCATGAATATGCATGAAATTGCAAACTTTCCCTGAACTGATCACAAATCAAGACCATTTCCTGCATACACAGCGTGACCGGATATCGTTATCGCTATCGATACTTCCACACACAGTCCGAAGGAATTATTTTGGCAACCACGTGGTCATGACGTGATCTGCGCAATTGCCCAATCAGCGGTCTCTGAATCGCTGTGCGCAGACGATCTATCCGTTGTACACAGTCTATGGACAATTGTTCGTTGTGCTTTGCGCTGTGCATGGTCCCCATCTGTCCGCTCCAAGGTGCATGCGTTCAATGGGAGCAGTTTTTTTTTCATTGCACACTGAGAAGGACAATACGATTGTATGAAGTAGACGATGCTCGCTGCCGTTCAAACATTAGCAAGGGTAGTTTTTCACTTCTGAAAATGTTCATGAAGCTTTAGCTGTGAGATACAGTGAAAAAATAAATTTTTTCACTTCGGGGGCTCCATTTTCATTTTTTGGGAAATTTTCGGGGGCTACTTTTTCAACTTTCGAGGGCTACTTTTTCCATTTCGGGGGCTACTCTACTACACAAAAGGATACTATTTGTTCAGTTTATTTAGTAGGCTTACTGGCTAATATATCTTTGTTTGAGGTTTTGGGCTTCCTGCTTCATATTTATCCATTAACTTATTAAAAAGTAGTAATTTATTTTGTTATTTATAATGTCGTTGAAAACTTTCGATGCATTGATTTGATGCAAGGACCGTTTTTGAAAACACACTTCACCATTGACTCAGTCAATTTGACAATGTACACGTGAGTGAACACATGTCAGCATTACATCAAATTCAAAATCAAATGACACAACAGCAACATACTCAGTCAGTCACAGGCGAGAGTCACAGGTCACACCATCACATGCTCATAGTCATAGGCTCATAGTACAATTCATATTACTAATGACACAGACACTCAGGCCGTCAGGCGTTATGCAAGAAGCAAAAAATACAATGTTTGTTATTTCACTTTTGACTTTGTTTCCGGCCGGTACGTGCATGCAGGTCGCCGGTGGTAAACACACCCACGTGCGTTTGTTTATCAGTAGCGACCTGCGCTAGCGTTGCCCCGGCCGGGGAAGCAATACAGCCTAGCTACGGCGCGTCTGGCGGCCTAGTCTAGGTTCTAGACGTATTTTATCAGCCCTCATTCGTACACAGCGCGCGATGAAACCCAGCGCAACGTTATCGAGTGATCGCGCAATCGCCGAGAATTGCCAGTTTTTTCTCCGGGCTGGCAATTCTCGGCGATCGCGCGATCACTCGATATCGTTGCGCTGGGTTTCATCGCACGCTGTGTACGAATGCGGGCTAATAAAATACGTCTAGAACCTAGACTACTGGCAGCCCGGCCCTGGGAGCGAACGGGTACCGGTTATCATACATGGACTATGCATTCGTATCGGGCGCGCGCATCGAAGAAACGCTAGCTATCTATGCGTGGGTACACACACGTTCGTTGCCTCGTTGGACACGACAGCATCGACTAACTAGCCATTTGCGCCAATACAGTGAATGCTGCATGCAGCAGTGAGTCGGTGAAACCGATCAGTGTTTGCTCGCGGGCTCTCGCTGCCGCGCCGCGCCCAGGCCCAGCTAGTGGCGCGAGAAGAGAGCGGCTGCTTGTAGTCGTGTAGCAAATGTTACGGGGGCGATTTCCTATTTTTGTGTCGCCCCCGAAATTGCATTTTTGGCCTGTTTCGGGGGCTCTTATAGGTGTTTCTGGGGCAAATTCGCCCGCCGCCCCCGTGTATTTTTTTCGCTGGTGAGATATTGTTACGGTGTACTGCTAATTCCAGCTTAGTTTCACGACTTTTGAAAATGGGACACCCTGTCTTTAAATCATATCGCTACTAACATCAATAAAAGTACGGTAGTTAGTACTCGTGTCTGTCTCTATTTCAGCAGATGAGCTCATCGTAATAGATATGAGACTCCATTCGTCTAGTCCCTTCTCTGTTATGTTTTTTTTTTCCAGAATGACTGGTATTATGTAAGCATAAGAAATTGTATTTGCTGTGAGCCCAGCCTTGACCACAGTCTGTGTGTATTATCATGCTCCTGAATTGAAGAAGACATTATACACTGTACCTAATGGACTATAGTGGGCACAAGTGTCATTGAATTTGTCCAGTACAAAAGAAGAAATGGAGAAGTTCTGTAAATGACGCCTGTGTTTCTCCCTCAGGGTGTTGTGGAATTGAAGATTATACACTCTACCTAATGGGCTATAATGGGCGCAAGTGTCATTGAATTTGTCTAGTACAAAAGTAGAAATGAAGAAGTTCTGTAAATGACATCTGTGTTGCTCCCTCAGGGTGTTGTGGACGTACTGTGCGAGGCATGTGAGAAGCTGAAATGGAAAACACCGTCCAAGATTCAGGCTGAGGCGCTCCCTCTAGCATTGCAAGGTAAGTTTGACATGCCCGCTAGGCTTGCCCTTATGTGTGGGAAGGGGAATTACTGTCAGAGCTTGACTTTTCTAGTGACCATTATGACACTAAAATCCTTGCTTAGCCACTAAGCCATTATTGTGTTGCCTTTGTTCGCCACTAAATAGGAAAAGGGCTTTGTGTGGAAGCAAGACCCCATTGCTTATAACTTACCATTAATGGTAACGCTGCCATCAATGGTAAATACCATGGTAAAATTGTAAAATAGCCAATCAAATAATTTAAAAAATCTTGGTTGGCCACAAACACTCCTTTTGTCTTGTTGGTGTAAGATATAAATCAAATAACATATGAATGTTGATACACCAATGTGTAACTCCGAACTGGCATAAATAGCATTGCTAGGAAAAGTCGGTCACATGTTTTAGATATGTTAGAATGTTTTAGCTACTGCTTGTAACGTCCGCCTTTCTCCCGTGACTGGCAGGCAGGGACGTGATTGGGCTGGCTGAGACGGGGTCTGGTAAGACAGCGGCCTTTGCCCTTCCTATCCTGCAGGCCCTACTGGACACGCCTCAGCGACTCTTTGCCCTCGTCCTCACCCCCACCAGGGAGCTGGCCTTCCAGATCTCAGAGCAGTTTGAGGCCCTCGGCTCAACCATCGGGGTGTCATGCGGTGAGTCATCAACCCTTTCTGCTCCGTTTGGTAAAGGCACTGTTGAAATGGCAAGGTGCATGCGTCGTTTGTGAATTTCATGGTGAAATTATAGCATTCAGAGATTGATGTGGTATTGGTAATTACAACTAAGCGGCTGATAAGCCAGAAGGAATACTAGAGTAATCAATCTAAAGATGCCATGTTGTTGCTTAGGATGGTTGTCTACTCTGGATCAGGAAGACTCACACAGAAACTACTACCTCAGAAATGGCCAGATGCATGATTCTTATTTCTAAGTGAATTTGATTGTGAAATGATAGTAACCAGCGATGTCTGATTAATTCTTTAGTGTAGATTATGATCTTTGCAACCAAATGACAGATATAGTAGGGGGAATGATAAAGTAAGCGATTATTTTAGTATGCAACAATTACATGTATAACTGTGCTGAGAGTATCATGATAGTAACATGTAATTGAAATCCAAGTAGTTAAATCTCAATAAATCAAATTCAAATTAATATATATGATCATAAATATCAAACATATTTAGCATCATAAATATTGTTGAACATTGATGATTAAATGATATGAAGTGTATTCATCAAGTTCATTCATGAATGTTTATATCTGTTTTGACTTGTCTTTTCCTCAGTGGTTGTGGTTGGAGGCATCGATATGATGACACAGGCTCTTCAGCTTGCCAAGAAGCCTCACATTGTGATCGGTGAGGCCTTAATTCAATTTCTTCAAAAAGTGTCACCAGTGTATGTCTGGTATTGAGTTTTGGGCAAATTTTCTGTAATACAAAATGGGATGTTGATGTGTTTGTTGTGAATGTTTGCACAGTCTGTGGAGTGTCAGCTTCTAGTTCTACTATTGTGAGAGAAGTTCTTAAAAAGTATTTTCTATGTTTGTTTTTTTACAATTTTTTTTTCTTATAAAAGGGCTACGCTGCCTTTTCAAGAGGGTAATCCTGATCATTTCGCATTTCTTGTGAACGTCTGTACAGTCTGTGAAATATAAGAGTAGAGACTTCTGATTTTTACATTGGCATACAGGTCATGTAGTTGTCTGCACAGTTTTAATCAATTTTTTGCAGATATTGCTACGCTGTCTGCTCCATGCCCACTCTAAATCAATTCTTCTTTGTCTTGTTTCATGTGCATCAGCGACACCGGGGAGACTGGTGGATCATCTGGAAAATACAAAAGGATTCAACTTGAGGGCGCTCAAGTATTTGGTAAGTCACCAATCATGTAGATGTCCATTTATGGTCATATTAAGTCTTCATGTACCATGGATGAACTATGGCACAAGTAATATACTCAAATCTTATAAAGCAGCATTCTGACTGGCACTCGAGTGTGAAGAGGCAATGCAACCAATTAAAAGTATGTGTGAAAGTGTTTGAATGTGAGACTCAATGTGTAGGAGCATGAACATACCATGACATGTTAATTAGCCCAGTGATAGCGTGTTCTTACAATGACCTGAAACTGCAAGCAGTTGGATGAGTGTCTGCATACCCTGGTTATGCTTTGTTGAGAAGGGTAGGGAAGTCTTCTGATCCTCAGAAGGAAACACCTGATATTGCTTGCTTGTGTCAACTTTCAAAGGCCGATATCGTTTGAATAGATTTCTCCTCAACTAGAGAATCTCCTTATAGAGCAGAGCTGCCAAGTCTCCCTGGTTTCGCAGGAGACTCCCTGAAAGTAGGCCAATAATACTGCATTGGATTTCATCACGTCACCCAATCTCTCTGATTATTGATAGATTATTGCCATTGGGTTGTATGCATTTTATAGACATCTCCCTGATTTATGATGAAATTTTCCAAAATCTTCCTGATAGTTGATTTTCAATGTTGGTAGCTCTGATAGAGTAACGGAGTGTGACATAATTTGGGCATATTGTCAAGGCAACTGGTTCTAAACCATGCAGGTAGAGCAAGCAGCGGCGATCACAGCGGGAACTCTAATTGGGAGCAGCCTGCTAACCAATATCGAACCAGTAAACCTCTCACTGGAGGGATTTTGATTAGAACCAGTTGTTCTGACAACATGCTCATATGACGACACCTCTTCAGTACTCTGTATAATGGTGCTAACATGAGCCCTCTTGCTCCTTGTGTTTGTCTCCCTCGTGAGGTGATGGATGAGGCAGACCGCATCCTGAACATGGACTTTGAGGCCGAGATTGACAAGATTCTGAAGGTGATCCCAAGACAGAGACGCACGTACCTCTACTCAGCCACTATGACTAAGAAGGTAAGGACAGTCAATGTTGGAAAAATATGGTCTTAAAGGGCAAAGTCTGCCTTGAGTTAAATTGGTATACAGGGAAACGCTGTTATAACGAGGAAGTCGGATCCCACACTTTTTCCTCGCTATAGCCGATTGCTCGCTATACCAGTACATGATCAAAACATACAGAAACAAATGCATATGGGACCACACACACAATAACATATTTACCGCTAGGATTGTAATGTTTAAATGGCTTTGCAAGCATTCTAAACTGTATTCACCAGCTAAAACTTCACTAACACAATATTAACAGCACAGTTGAAAAATGTAAATAAATGACACTTCCATCGCCTCCGTTTACCGACTTTGAATGAAGCACCGGGAGTTCTCAGTTACCCGGTCATGCCTGCTGGCATGACCGCGTTTAAGCAATGAATGATCATTGAATGCAATCTTCTTGCACAGTCGGTCGTACACGCGCGGTGTCACATGTGTGTCGAGGCTCTTGCCATGTGCGTTCGTGACTGTGTTGATGGTTGGACGCGGGGGCGTGCAGTACCCAGAGCCGTATCAGAGATACGGCTCTAGCAGTACAGCACAAGCGTAATGTGGACATATGCATGTGTGGTCGTGTGTGTGTGTTGATTCTTGCAATGTGTGTGTGATCAGCGTTTGACGGCGCGAAGAAAATTGCTTGTGCTGTTGTTGCGTTTCCCTCGCTGGGCGGCGTGGCTGAAGGGAGTGCTCGTAATAGCGGGGTCAATTTCCTTTCTTTTTCTTTATTCTTAGGCTGGGAATTTGCCTTGCTATAGCAGAAATTTCGCTATAGTCAATCTCGTTATATGAAAACAGAATACACGGAGGTCTATGGAAGAGAAATCGGGACCCAAGAGATGTCCTCGTAATAACAGGGTTCTCGCTATACCCATGCTCGTTATAACGGGGTTTGCCTGTATAAATTTTAGCAGAAAAAAATATAGCAACATATTAGTGAAGGTTTGATGAAAATTTGTCAAAGGATAGGAAATTTAGGATTTTTAAAAGTTGTATTATCACAACATATTAGTTGAGGTTTGACAAAAATGCGATGATACTTTTTGAAGTTTTAATTTTGTGATGTCACATGCGAGTTGCTCTCCCAAATGTTGTTGGCTGTATGATTCCATAAATTGCCTTTTTCTTTCATTTGGTGCCAGTTTGTGATAATTGGATATAAATTAAAGTTAGGATTGTTTGATGCATTTTTTATTTCACTAAAACAACAGAAACAAAGTTTGAAAGCGCTGTAGCTCATTTAGCAAAAAAGTTTAAGTTATAGGTTTTGCCAGAGTGGGTCTGATATATCTATCCCGTGAACCTTGTGCTCCTCTCCTTTCTCCCCACCAGGTTGCCAAGCTTCAGCGAGCATCTCTTCAAGACCCGGTCAAGGTGGAGGTGTCGACTAAGTACCAGACGGTGGACAAGCTGCAGCAGTATTACATCTTCATCCCGGCCAAGTACAAGGTACGTCCACGACCCTCTTGCTCTGTAATTCGTTGTCTAACATTACAATTTCTCCAAAATGAGACGTTTTTTCTTTTAAGTATGATAGAAATACCACTATCAGAGTTTCCAGGGCCACTGCAGATTAGTGAAGTATGTTTCTTACTTGTATGATTCTTAGTAACGAATCTTCTATAATGGTAATTCAATTCGTACTGTGGCAGTATGAAAGCACGTCTGACAACTAGGCAAAAAGCAGCATGAATGAATCCTCAGCAGCCAATCGTTTTCACAACTAGACACTTTGCGTCCCATAGAGCAGGGGGGGTATTCCGAAAATCCAGAGATAAAAATTTTATCTCCCCTAAGATACAATATCCTTAAAATATTTTATCTTTGGTATTCCGAAAAATATTTTAGGAAGATTTTAACCAATATTAATGAGCGCATGGCCTGCGCTCCTATCCCAGAGGCAGCCAGTAATAAACGTCCTCTCATGTCTTTTGCATACATTAACACCATCAAGCTGATGGTGTGATGTCATGAAACTGAAAGGGACATTGCGCATCAATGTCTATCAGCGCGCATTATTGCATTTGATGCGCCCATGTGCAAAAAGTTGAATGCGCGAATTATTTTTGCACGTAATGCTATGGGCCTAGGCGCGTACGTCTGGAGATAAAATTGCTTGGGATCAGTTTTATCTCTTATCCTAGCTTTTTTTCCTAAGTGCGTTTCAGAATACCGATTTAGCTCATTTGCATAAAAATTTTATCTCGGAGCCTCATTTGCATAAAAATTTCATCTCTAGCTATTTGAATAAAAATTTAAGCTTTCATTGTAAGTTGGCTTTTCGGAATACCAACAGATAAAATTTTTCCTAAGTTTGTTTTCGGAATCCCCCCCCCTGATATATTATTACGTCAGTGTGTTAAGGCGTATATTGAATATATAGTGATTAGATTGAGAGAGTATTGCGCTGTGATTGGACTCAAGTTTTGGAGAGGGCACACATCCAATCCATCATGATTGTGCTGGCATACTTGTATCGTGATGTATTTCCCTTTGATGTAATGTCTTGTCTCTTGTTTTGTCAAATGAATTATCCAGCGAGATTGCTTTCTCATGATCTGTGCCTTTTTGTTTTGTTTTATATTGAATCGCTACGCTGATATGGAAAGTGATAATTTTGCATGTAAGAGTCAGGCCCATTAACTAAATGCAGATGTAGTACATTTTTACAGCTAATTTGTCATTTGAAAGATGTGGAATAATGTTGCATTGTGATGTTACCCTAAGATCAAGTGTTGGTATCTAGTATTTATAGGATTGCTGTTATATTGTTTTCACACTTAGTAACATGTATGTGATATATGTGTAAATACATATTCAACAATGTCTACCATATCAAAGAGTGCAAATGGAGAATTTTGCAATAATCTCATTCTCCTCAAAGGATTAGATAAGAATATAAAATTTTGATGAGAAATTGCAATCAGCGGACTCATACTTGTGAGAAATTAGCATGCGCACCAATTACCCGATGTCATTGACTGCTATACATCTCTGAATTTGTGGAGCAATCTGCCCAAAAAGTGTAGCAAACTCCACCACTTCACCAGGTAAATTATGGTCTGTACTCTTTCAAGAGGTTTTGATGTTGCTCTTGATAAAGTTTGGTATGTGATGTTGTTGACCCTACAGGACTGTTACCTGGTGTCTATTGTAAACGAGCTAGCCGGCAACTCTTTCATGGTGTTCTGCAGTACGTGTAACAACACCCAGCGAGTGGCTCTCATGCTACGCAACCTAGGCCTGACAGCCATCCCACTGCATGGGCAGATGAGTCAGGTAGGCAGCCCCTCCCCCTTCTTTCGCTAGGCAGCCCCTCCATCAATTTATCACTAGACAACCCCTTGCCCTACCCCTTCTTTCGCTATGCAGCCCCTTCCCCCATCTCTTGCTAGGCAGCTCCTCCATCTATCTATTAGTAGACAGCTCCTCCCCCCTCTCCCTCCTCTTTCTAGGCAGCCCCTCCATCTATCTACTGCTCGACAGCCCCTCCTCCATCCCCCTTTTCTTGTTAAGCTGACCCTCCATCTGTCCAATGCTAGGCAGCTCCTCCCCCTCCCCCTTCTGTTGCTAGGCAGCGCCTCCATCCATCTATTGTTAGACATCACCTCCTTCACCTTCTTTCCCCTTTCTTTCGCTTGGCAGCTCCTCCCCTCCCCCTTCTGTTGCTAGGCAGCTCCTCCATCTATTTATTGCTCAACATCCCCTCCTCCTCCTTCCCCCTTCTTCGCCCCCCCCCCCTTCTTTCACCAGGCAACCCTCCCCTTGTTCTTGTTCTATGATCATTCACATTTCCTCATCTCAAATGATGACTTTGTAAAGCCTGTATGTATGCTATGATGAGAGCCACTCTGACACCCCTTCTGAAGGCCAATCACAATGTTGATAGAGTGACTCTGAGCAGCATCCTTTAAATTCTCTTTTGGTTAATACATCTATCTCTTGAAGGTTTTTGTCATTCCTCCATTTAGACTGATCTGCATTTCTTTTATTCCATTCCTGTTTGTTTGCTCTAATGACTCTAACCATTAGGTCACGAAACAACCATGCAGACTCGTGCTGCCAATTATACCAAAGATTAGAAAAATCAGGTTTCACAACAACTTGTATTAGTCATTCATATTTGCTTGCCATTTAAAGACAGCCAGTCCCTTTTTCAGATCACCACAAAACCATCGAAACATTGGCAAAACATAGAGAGAAGTGTTAGCAAGGTCTATATTCACAATTTGAAACTGATACGTAGTGTAAAATTCAAATAATGCACGTAAACAACGTATGAGTAATAGTCTTTACCTCAGGCTCTTAGCAGTTTGTGTTGAAATATCTGCTTTATTGATTAATCTGTTTATTAAATTCTAAAACGCATGAAAAAAAAAAGTTCTATGGAAGGAATCATCTCCAAAGTTTGGCAGTTACTCATAAAATTAAGATTTCACACACGCATAATAACCACATAGATCTGTAACAAAGACTAATACTTTTTTCGTAGTACGAAAAAAGTCGGTTTGAAATTTAACGGCTGAAATTTTTTACATATACAGAAAGCTTCAACATGCTATATTCTTAGAAATGGTCTTGAATCACACTTTCTTAAATTTACGATCGTGATAGACGATTTCAAATTTTAAGCTTGCAAAAGGGACGGACAATCTTTAAGGGCAAAATTGGTCTAAGCAACCATGTATTTAATTGTAACCCTCTCAGTCTCCCACAAGTATAGCTCCATGTCAATAACAACATAGTTTATTGCCTATGGGACTGATACGGGTAACAAGTTCTAACCAATGTGTCGTTTTTACCGTCTCTTTCAGTCCAAGAGGCTGGGAACGCTGAACAAGTTCAAGTCAAAAAGCAGATCCATTCTGATTGCCACTGATGTAGCCAGCAGGTGAGATCCATGGGGTCATTCTGACGTGATTGCATAACATAATTACATCACATGTCATTGGTTATTACTCTGTGCACATCCATCCGTTCATTGCATAGTCAGAATACTGACTTTGCTCTTATTTCTCTCTACGTATTTCTTTCAACACACATACTATCGTTAGCATACCCAATCCAGTCTTCTTTTAAGCATTTCATCTGAGGATGTCCCTCTTTATTCCCGTTTATCCCCTATTCCTTCTTCTTTCGATGTCATTACAAAATGTTCTTAGGTGTGTTAACCTTATACATGACCAAAGAAATTAATTTGTTTAAATGTAAGGCCAGAATATCTATTAAGGAGTAGCACGGTGCTGAAACTTATTAGCCTCTCCCCTGATAGTTCTATGCCGAGTCTCTGAATTCATTCCGCACACTTCTTTATTGTGTACTTTTTGGGGGAAATCCAATAACTGGAAGCTATGCAGTGAGACAAAAGATTGATCAAAAGCTTTGTAAATTTTTTGTTTCAGAGGTTTGGATATCCCACACGTGGATTGTGTGATCAACTTTGACATTCCGACACATTCTAAGGTGAGTAAGTTGTTAAGGAGTAGCACATTGCTGAAACTTGTTAGCATCCCCCTGATAGAACTATGCTAAGTTTCTGAATTCATTGTGCACATTTCTTTATGGTGTACTGTATTATAAGTGAGAGGCAGAGAGAGGGAGATGTTGTATGTTTTTACACAGAATCTTTTTGATTATCACAGCTATATCTACAGAGACCTTTATGTAAATAATTATTATAAGTAGTATTTATTTGACCATGAAAATAATATTACATATAACAACATCATGGCAAGGAAAAACATGGATAACAGAACAAAGGACACAATACAAAAGAATAGAAATGACAGAAAGAGACAGCGTGTGGCTCGGGGTCCACAAAAGTGAAGTAATTCACTATTGCCCGAGGGCATGTGGACCCGCATACGATGTCTCAACATAGAATAGAAGAGGTAACATATTGCAACAAGATGGTGGACAAAAATAATTGTTAAACAAAATTTTAAGCTCAAAAGAAGTAACAGGAGTATATTCTTAGAAATTGAGTAGCTAAGGATCATTTGTGAAGAAAAACGTTTGAATGATTTGCATATTGCTTAATATAGTTGTACTTAATACTGTGCATCTGACTTCCTGATAATATATGTCTTGCAGCGTGGCGAAGATAGTATAAGTACATTTTAACCCGATTTTTAAGGTACATTTTGTTTAGTGAAAGAAGCACAGTTATGAATTTCTTCTTTCAGAATATTTTTCTGAGTACCTTTCTTCAGATCTATTTTGAGAGAATCAACCCATGGACTTAATTTAGTTTAATATTGCTTCGATCTCCAGATGTATGTTACAAATATTATTTTGCTGGAAACTCAATAAATGAATGAAAAAAGAACAAAATTGATTAATTCATTCATTCATTTTTCTTTCTTTGGGGTGGGGGGGGGGGGGGGGGTGAGGTTGTATTTTTGCATTGGTGCTTAATTGCCAGGAGCCTCCATATAATTTTTTTTATTGTTTACCATCACCCATGACATGTTCTTGTCCTGTGTGCATCCAGGACTACATTCACAGAGTCGGGCGCACTGCCAGAGCAGGGCGAGCAGGCAAGGCCATCACGTTTGTCACTCAGTAAGTAACCATGACAACGTACAATATGCAAGTACTACATTGAAACATGCTTAAGCGACCACTCGCATACATAGACTACATTTTTGGTTCCCAAATGAAACCTGTATTGAAGTAACCTGTACATAAAGACCACCTGCTCGTAGAGACCACATTCTTGTTCTCCCTTGAACGGACTTTATGCAGGTTTCAGTGTATATGTCTAGTATTATATTTTGACTCTTCCGAGATGATACAATATAGACATGCAGCATTCTTTACCAAGTACGATCTGATATCTGTATTTCTTTTATGCAACTGAAAACAAATTGATTACTTAAGCCCACTTTGGTAATTAGAACTAGTACGTTGAGAATTTATTTTGCCAGCTTCCTCTTTGGTTATATAAAATCCCACTTGTACATTATGTTTGCTCTGTGTTTAGCAGTAATGAAGCTGCAACCCAGGATTAATGCGATTGTGATTCCTAGTAGTGTAGTTATATGACTAAAAAGTGATCTTTAAGTGAAGTTCAAGGACTAGTTCAGCACTTGGTAGTCAAGACATGGCAACTTTAATAACAAATTCGTTATCGTTTCTGATTGCCAGGTATGATGTGGAGCTGTACCAGAGGATAGAACAGCTGATCGGCAAGAAGCTGCCTCTGTTTAAGACAGAAGAGGAGGAGGTGATGATGCTGATGGAGAGAGTGTCAGAGGCACAGAGATATGCTAAGATGGTGAGTGGATAGCAGTCGAGGGGGTGGGGAAGAGAGAGAGAGAGAGAGGAAGAGAGAGAGAGAGGGGAGGAAGAGGTGATGATGTTGATGGAGAGAGTGTCAGAGGCACAGAGATACGCTAAGATGGTAAGTGGATGGGAGTCGAGGGGGAAGGGGAGAGAGAGAGAGAGAGAGAGAGAGAGAGAGAGAGAGAGAGAGGGAGGTGATGATGTTGATGGAGAGAGTGTCAGAGGCACAGAGATACGCTAAGATGGTGAGTAGATAGCAGTCAAGGGGGAGGGGAGAGAGAGAAAGACAGAAATAGAGAAAGAGAAAAAAATAGGGATAGATGGATGGAGGGAGGGAAGGGAGGAAGTGGAGACAGAAACAAAGTGTGAGGGGGCGAGGAAGAGGGGGGAGGATGAATTACAAAAGGAAAAGAAGGGGGTAAGGAGGAGGAAAGAATAAACCAATTGAAATAGAGTTGGAAAGATAGATAAAGAGTGCATAACTTTTACTGTCATGCATCAGAAGACAGAATCATGTTTCTTCTAGTGTTCATTACAAAATGTTGTTCTATCATGTGATTTTACATATTGATGCATTTTTTTCTCTTTGTCCGCATGTGCAGGAGATGAAAGACTCTGATGAGAAAAAGAAGGGAGGAAGGAGCAGAGGCAGAGAAGGAGAAGAAGATAGCGAAGAGTTCTCTGGAGTTAGGAAAAAGATGAGAGTCAATCACAAAGGGAAAAGATGAGACAGTGGAATACATCCCATCAAAACTGCACAAAGCATCAACATTTCCTAAGCTTCAGTTTTAAGAGACCCTTGTATAGACTCTTGTTGGGAGTTTTATCAAGCGAAAGACTCATTTGACACATCTCCTTCAAGCTTTTGAGGTGCAGACTCTGTGTTGTTTCATCTCCATGGTAACTGAGACGTTTTCAGTCATCCCCATGTCCGACCATGTGTGAACATTTCCTCAACAAAGCATGGAAGACCTGAATCTGCTATTGAGGTGTTTAATGGTCTTTATTTCTCTCTGTGAATAGTTTCCATCCATCAATCTGCATATTCACAATGTCTCATGTAGATTTAGGAAATATGTGATCTCCTTAGAGTCAGAAATGCATTCTTGTTATTTTATGTACTTTGCGCTGAAGTGTGGAGATTGAGTGATGGGGAAATGAGCAGGCAAAAGGACATTTTCAGAACCACAATTTCCAGCTGTAATCAACACAATGTATATTATGAATAGGTTTTTCCTGAGGGTTGACTACAATGAGAAGATTCGTCCTTGGAGTGTCCCCAATCACAAGATGAACCTTCATCAGTAACCTATATCATTTCATTTTAGTGCTCAAGAGATATACGAGATGTGAATGAAAATGGCAATAATTCTAAATCACAACATTGATGTTTTGAGAATGTTGTCAGAAATAAGTAGAATGTAAGCATCCTTACCGGTAAACATACAAGCAGGAATGGTTGAAAAGCTACTACAACAATTCTTTTAAAACTTGTCCTTCGCATTTCATGACCTCAAAATTGACCCAAATTGTGAAACTGCCTTTCAGTTACAGTGCATTCAATTGCTCACTTAATGGTGGACATTACAGAGTTGCCAATTTGAGGAGTGGTCAAACTTGAAGGTGCATCATCCTCCACATTACTCTTCACATGTTTCTCTTTTTTCAAACTTTCATTGATTTTCTTTACTCTTTACATGACATAACTTTTCACCAGTTCGCGATGTAATAGAAATCCTCTCCTCATTTCCAATCCAGTTGACCATTTTTGTTATTTATGCCAATTTTGTGCATGTCCTTCGAATACTTTATTTTCAACATAAACCCAAAGCTTTTGCGAGGTTTGTCAGGGTGCATGCCATCAGTTGAAAATAAATCATTAGATGAAGGTGAATGTCATTAATCGTTACTAAGCATTTGAGAAAGTTGCGAATACATTACCTCATTTCGTCTCTGATGAATCATGCAATTACGTACTGGATGAAACAAGTACATCAGACTTATTTATTCTCTGTTTGCTGAAAGTAGAATTGTGATGAAGCAATTATGATTTGCTGATTCAGGTCACCCAATAGATTGATCGTATTTTACTCTTGATTAAATGATTACATTGATGTATCCACTGTACCACATGCAATGTGTGCTTGTCATTGCATCGTCACCATGCAAGTTGGATGAGAGAATGGGGTGTAGGTTGGAAGAGAAGGTAGGATGGGGATAAAGACAGGGAGGGAAGATGGAAAGAATACGAGAGAGAGAGAGAGAGAGAGAGAGAGAGAGAGAGAGAGAGAGAACAGGGAATACGAGAAGAGAGAGAGAAAGATATATAAGTACATTCAAAGAGAGGTGGGAGAGAGACAAATGGTGTACAGATCAATGTTTAAATATTTATGAGGAGAGAGAAAGATATTGAGCAAGATAATGCTATAAAGAGAGAAGTTAAGAAGATAAAAAAAATACGGAAGGGATAATGAAAGAAAGAGAGAATGAAATTGGAAAATGAAAGAGACGGAAAACTAACAGTGAAATGAAAGGATGCAGAGAGAGTTACGAGAGTAATAGAAATACAATGCAAGAGATAAAGAAAGAGAGATAAAGAAATGGAGACGTACCGTCACAACAAGATATAGTACGTATTACCCGTTGGCTACCAGGGACACACGTTTAACCCTAATTCTGACGAGGATGGAGGGGGGCGGACATTTTGACCCCCCCCCCCCCCCCTTCTCTGTACGAGTCTACACCTTTTTATGACTTTTTCTTTTGAAGTGTCTCACAACTAAGTTTTAAAAAATCGGACTCTCTGTTTCGAGGTTACACAACATTATGCAATCATTTTGTCAGGCCAAAATCAGACAAAGATTGACATTTTGCATACGTTTTCGTATAAAATGCTGCTTATGTCTCCTGTGCGTTTTACTTGATCATGTTTTTTTTCTTTAAGCTTATCGAACTACGTTTCTCAAGGAGAGACAAATCATACAAGTAAAGAACAAAAATCCAAAGAAAACTCAAGGGTATAACAAATTTAAATAATAAAATACATACGAATTGATTTAAAATGTTTTAAGTTTTCTAACATGATAGCGTTGACTATGCTACTTGCCATATCCAATAAAGGTTTAACCTTCATGCTATGTTTGTTTTTCTTGATGAAATATTAATAAACCTGTAGAATAGCCATCTAATTGCAAAAGTTATCATAACAAACACATTTGAGTTTTTTGCTCTCAAAAATGTTTGCCTTATAAAATATGTGCCTTGACAGCCCTGCAGAATGTCGCTTTGATAAAAGTTCTCGTGACTTAGATTTAAGGGGGATCAAATTGAAAGAAAGAGAGGGAGGGAAAGAGAAAGAGAGATAGAGAAAGAGAGAGAGAAAGAGAGAGAGAAAGAGAGAGAGAGTGAGAGAGAGAGAGAGAGAGAGAGAGAGAGAGAGAGAAGGAAAGAGAGAGAAAGAAAGAAAGAAAGAGGGGGGGATTAAAGGAGTTAAAGCGTGAAGAGATAGTAAAAGAGAAAGTCAATGACGATCTAGAAAAGCATATCCACTTGGAGGGGCTGCATTTCTTCTTCATTTCTCGTTTAGTGGCAATGCATGCATTGGCATAACAAACATCCATGCAGCAAAGCATGTGAACCATTTATTTATGTTTATATTCAGATGTCAACCAATTGTCGTACAACAATATTGCAGGCTGGATGAGTTGATTTCGATGAGCGTGGTTAAGGTAATGCATGAATTAGTCTCCTGGGAACTAAATTATGTGAAGGATTGACATAATGATGATCATTACAAAAACAATATCTCTACACCATATATCATGAGTTATGGTAATTTTCCATAGAAACGGTAAAGGAATGAGGTTGAGTGAGTAAAAACGCAATGCGGTTTCATGTCAATTTGTACCGCATCCGCCTCACAATAAGAATTCAAGTTTTGTGCATGTTATTTATATGCCTACCCGTGTAGTACTTGAGTACCTACTCCTGCCTCGTTGGCAACAGAGTGAGACCTTTGTACCCAGTCCTTACCGGGCCAAGCCCTGAGAGTGAGAGGCGGGGAGTCGCTATGAATAGCCTCGCATTCCTGCCCATTCGTCATAATTCGCTATGAATACATATCTGGTAGTGTCATGTTTTCAGTTCAATGGTTTTGAGGGCCATCTCGCCAAACCGAGTTCCCGAGGCTTTTATGTCGTACGATTCCCTATTACTTCAGCCCCGCAACCCAGTGTGTGCGTGCATTATACGCAATATTGGTTTTCACTCAAATGGTAAATATGTATTTGTGAAGAGGTGCTTGTAAAGAGACCGCAGTGTTCTCATCATGCGATACCGTGCGAGGCCGGAAACCAGTGACGTAGGCATCGTAGGGGTATCCACAGCCTTGTCATGGGTGCACCTCACATTGCTCCCAAACCATGCGGTAGATAGTTGAATCTCAAGACGAAACGGCAACATCCACTCACATTTTCTGACTTAAGATAACTTTTCAAGTGTAAGGAGCGACGTAATATGAAGGGTTGGGCCCGCGAACTTAAAAACTTACACCGGAACGAGCAACGCCCAAGTGTCACTACCGAATAGTGCGTAGGAAACAAGCGTGACCTTCGCAGATCAGGGTGTGACTGGAATCAGCAAACTTTGTACGACGTGATATTCTGAACACCACACCGTGGGATTCTTACCGAAAGGATTAATATTCTCCTATCTCATGGACGTATATGCTGACAGAAACAGTGACTCAAAACGTCTCTCTGGTAAGTTCAATCATTTATTTACCGTCAATGGCTATATGTCCCGTTTGTTCGTGATAACTAGTGCAACTGATTCGACACTAATAGTTGTTGAAATGAAATAAAATGGAAATAACGAAATACGTATAGTTTTGCTAAATATGTAACTCATTGCAGATAAATCGCTAGTGATAATCTTTTGTCTCTCAATTCAACAGAATCTAAAAAAGATAATTTCATTCGCCGCTACAACACTTCGTCAGGTGTACTACAAAATCGTACTAACTAGGGGTTGAAATACCCTTTGTAAAGTAGTTTCATTAGGAAAGATCATAATTTAAATTTAACAGTCATCTAGGAATATTCTGCAGGCAAACATGTACTAGTAATATATTATTGCATGGATCTGTTTGTAAATAGTAATTACGCATTGATTCATTTATCTATAAGGAAGCATATGTATACGATGATATAACTTCCACAAATCCTCAACAACACAATTTCTACAGCCAAACTCTTCTCACTACTTATCCTTCACACCTCATCCCATCCCTTTCCGTCTCACCCATCCCCCCTCCCTCCCTCTTCCCTCTCTCTCTCTCTCTCTCTCTCTCTCTCTCTCTCTCTCTCTCTATCTCTCCCCCCTCTCTCTCTCTCTCTCTCTCTCTCACTCCCTCTCCCCCTCTCTCTGTCACCCCTCTCTCTCTCTCTCCCTCTCTCGTTCTCATGAAGCCTTTGTTTAGTTAATTTCCCATTCCTAGGTAATATTCTGGTTTCCCCCTCTGTTTTGTTTATTATGATAAAACAGCAAATTGTTCAATTCATTTCAAATTAGTTTTCTTAGGGGAATAAACAGTACAATTAAACATATCGATCGTTTATGTGTTATCGTAAGAACCTCCTACAGAACAGCGTTTTCCATTGTATTTTATAATGCTTAATTTGTTGTTGTTTGGGGTTTGTTTTATGCCATGGTTTATAACAAAAAATGTATTGATTATGAGTCGACTGCTTTCTTCTTTCGTTACTAAATATTGTAAATGCTTTATAGATAACACATTGTATCCCCATATCGTTATCAAGTTATTTTATTTTGTTGATATATATATATATTGTTCTGCGTACAAATGTAAACTATATATCATCAACACTTTATTCTGCTATAAAGTTATCAGTTCTTGTGCTGGTGTTTGTTTATTTCTCCGTTTTATTGTTCATAACATGGAAGTGAGCAATTTATTTCCAAATCATTTGAATTAGACAACAAACGCTCATAACAGAGGTGGGATCGAGTATCCACAAGCTATGCTTGTGTTTGGAGAACATCACAAACTCTTGTAATTAGGATTTAATGCAACTTCAAATATCAACATTATTGTATTGTTCTTTGTTATAATTTTTTTCTAATCCTGTCGTACTTGTGCTAAATGAATTGTGGAAAATGAATTTAATTTTTAATCTTTGGGATAATCATTCAGATCACCAATACCGTACAGTTCATTGCTCGTTGTTGACTATATAATTATCACAAGAACTTGTTAATTGTCTAAGTTGCAGATACAGAAAAAAACGCTTTTAGAAACAGGTGGTCTTTGTAAATAATTTTGATTATAATATGTGAAATATCATTTTGTTGAACGTATGAGTGTGACCTGATTATAACCTGCATACAACATTCTTTGTTCTTTCAGAATGAAGTGACGTCACTGCTCTTTTGCGTAAAGACTTGTGCTTACTTCAGTTTGGATTCCATACTGACACTGTGATACCATGGCCCTTGAACAGCCGTTCTCGAATTGGCCATTCGCGTCAGGAGAGGCCAATAGTCGGAGGAACCCAAACCTCAAGCTTTATCAAGCCAATGACTCCCCTTTTAAGGATATCAGCCCGATCCCCGGCGGCAATCGCGACTTTGGGACCTTTCCAACCGTTGATCGCCAGCCCAGGACTGTAGCACGAGAGCACTTCACGAAGGCCTTGAGCAATCGTGTCAGTCAGGGCTTCTTGCCGCCAGAGGATATCGTCCCCGATACCCAGTTTATGCCTATCCCAGAGAGCCGGGATGTCATTGATAACAGGCGAAACGTCGAGCCGCAAGACCTTCTCGAACAGAACGAGCAGGTACGGGCGCCAAGGAGAGGGCTGACGCTCATGGACAGGTATGGGGGTGGTGACCGCAGTGAGAGACCCCTCAGACGCACCAACTCACTTTTGGAGTTTGCGGATTACATCGATCGGTCGTTAGACAGGGGATCTAGCCGAAGAGGGGATGCTTCAAGGCAGCTGGATCCGCGACAGGCCCAACACCAGCGGTCACAGCGAATGAATAGAGCCATGCTAGAGCAGCAGTCCTTCCGCAGGAATGGGGTTCATAGCTCCACGGGGTCAAATCAGCGCAGAGGTCCAAGAGGACCTGTGAGGCAACCAAGCAATGGTCCAAGGCATACCAACAGTATCCCAAGGCAGACCAACAGTATCCCCAGGCAGACCAACAGTATCCCCAGGCAGACCAACAGTATCCCTAGGCATATCGCCAACGGTTCTCGGCGCCCTGGGAGTGATTCCAGACGACCAAACGGAATTCCACAAGGAGTGCCCATCCAAGCAGCGTTCCCACCTCAGCAGAGGCATGTACCCGAGGCCGTTCCTCGCCAACCAATCGGATATCGCATGAGACAGCCGAGTAGGAGGCAACGACGTCCGCGGAAAAGTGGCGCCATGTCGGCCGCCACTGTTTGCCTTGTCATGACAGGTACCCTAGTCTTCGTTGCTTTCGCTGCAGCCTTCATCACTCTCCTTGCACTTAACATTGGCTGGCCGCTCAGCGCGTTACTCCTGATAGGTGTTGTCATTGGCCTTCTGATGGTCCTGATTGGCTGTTACTTTTGCGCCCACGTGTGCCTGGGCGGTTCCAGGAAAGATTCCCGTGATAGCTACAAGAGGCCAATCATCATAACTGACCCCGTGAGGGATACCAATGCGGCCGATATGCACCCTGTCTGGCAGACCTCCCTACCGAGAGACCCTGTGGAGAGAGAGGAAGTTCCCATGACGGAATTCGAGCCCCTACCAGATCAGCTTGAAGAGCGCCCTCACCTAACAAACGGGTCACGTCATGTGGCTAATGGTGTGCCGACACCTCTAGCCTTTGCGGCGCCTTTCTCAACAACTCCAAATGACTATCATTTGTACTAGGCCAATATCAAGAACGGTCTGCTACATTCATTATTTTTTTTTTATCATGTCTCATAATTCCTACGGCAGTGAGATATTTACTACTGTAGTATGTATAAGGCTTCCTTGTGTGCACTTGTTACGATTTTGTGGACATCAGATGTGTACTAAGACTTCAATTTACTCTCAACCTTTCACTATTTCAAGCTGTTTTTGTATCAATGACCTTATAATTTCGCTCCTTGGAAGGTCAGATAGACATTTTTTCTTCAATGGCACTATTGATATTGAGAAAGTGTTCTTATCTTCTTCACTTGGCATCGTAATTCTTTTATAAACTAATGAATTTTATCAGGCTAAAAGCCACCATGGCGCTAAAAAACAACGAAATGGGATTACGTGGTCTCTATAATTTATATCGCTATGTATAGTCGGAGGAATGACATTACTTATTTATAGTTTTCTCTGTATTGGTGATGGGCTTAGACGGCTGATCATGAATATACCCATATTTTGTATATGACTTTGTATCATAAAAACTGTATCCTTATACACTTTGTTCTACATTTTCTTAAAACTGTTTGATGGATGTAACCTTGTAACCCACCTGAGTGACTCAAGTTACGTAGTCAGTTATATCGTACTTTTTAAATGTTTATTTCGTTTCTTCAACGCGTGTTTGTTTAAGACGGCTGAATTATCATATTCTTAGTGAAATGTGTTATAATCCTAGGTAGGCTAAACTGATTTTACCATTAAAATGTATATTGTATGTATGAGAGAACGCTCTGTTCATCAGAATCAGACACTTTAACATATCATTTCACAATAATTAGCATATGAGGTTTTAAATACCTGTATGTATTACTGTTAGTTTACACTTTAGGTAGTAAAATATATATCACGTAAAAAAGGAACTATGTTGCCAGAGGCAAGATCACTCTTTTAAGCATTTAGAAAGTGAAAAAAACTAACGAGTCTTCTTAAATGCATTTAATGAAATTTACTCTTATCAACGCTGACTGGGAATCGTTCACAGAAATAAACTTATAATGTACAGTTTATCTAAATTTATCACACTTGACTGCGGCACTACCAAAGGTCAACTATTAAAAATGCACAAAATAAGAAAAATGGACACTGACCTAATGTTCAGATATTGCGAATAATGTGTTGATACAGGGCAATACAATGTAAACACTGATTTGTTGAAATATGTGTATCAATTGTATTAGCATGACCGGGGATGAAGTTCTGAAAAGTCACTTTTTGATTTGGCCTGTTCGAGAAATAGAGTGAAGAAACAGGGGAAAATCAAACTCCAGTAATAAAAAAGGATCCACACAAAACTCCAGGTGAACTTGAACAATTACCTCAGAAGGTGATACGCAAGCACTGCAGTGCGCTCTTGGCATGGGCAATCTTGCAGGAGTAACAAGGTTTAAAAGACATTTTTCCATTGACTGTGATCTCATTGTGACAAAACAGTCTGCATGAAGCAGACATTGGGTTAAAATATTAATAAATGTGTCGATCCTGCAAATCTATTCCTCAGTGGAAGCAACAAACGAGTTACGGGCGGCATGAAATAGTTTGAATTTAAGGCGTGCCATCTAAGAGCACCAATGCTTTGCACTTTTTCAACAAAGAAGAAAGCGTTTATTTAGGGAAAGGCATTCATAGGGTATACCATGATTTTTTTCTTTATTTTGTGTTTCTTATATATAGAAGTCGGATGAATGAATATCAGGTACACTGTCCTTTAACAGAGTAAGTGATGTGTCGATATTCCACGTGAGTTTCTTGATGGTTGACACCGGATGTTGATTATCGCTGCATGTATACTGCCTTAATCTGACAAAAGGAAGCAACTATTAAAAGAAATTTTGCTTGTAAATGAGCAAAATGTGTCTGTCATTTGCATTGGCATCAGTGCAACTCCACATCATGTTAGATCGAATATCTCGCAGCAAGATTAATATTTCTTGTCCAGATTTTGGCCGTATGTAGGGAATGGTGGGTACAATATAAGAATACCAATAACCCAGATTTTAATGATTTGTCACTTGCTTCCTTGTGTCAGAGTAGGGCGGTATATCACGTCGGTCCTAATGATCGGTATTGACTGGTTATAACGTTGTCACAAATCATTTTATTAACTCTTTCCTCATTTGGATTTCTTAACCCCGGACTGTCATTAGCCCCGATTCTCACTGGCTCTTGTAGTCCCGTACTATCGACGAAACCGGGGCTAACCCCGGACTTTCTAGGTAATGAATATTCATGATTCCCCATGCTCGTATTTCATGCACGGGGCTCGAGAAGGCGCGCGAAATGTACTTATGTACGCCTTCCTTAACCCTGGACTATTTTTTTGTGTGTGTGTGTTGGGGTAATCTAACACAATACCTACAAATCTCAGATCACAAATGATCGTGGGTGGACAGGTTATGCATTTGGAAAGCGTTTGTCAAAACCGAGCAGTCACGAGTCAACATAGCCGAATCTTAGAGCTCAGTACGCTCCAATTGTCTTTTACTTTCGTTCTTATTGAGAACGAGATCAAGATTTGTATCGCTGAGTAGTCTTTATTTACAATTTGTGTGTTCACATACCATGTCCATATTGACTGAATATGTCCAGTCGTGCGTATGTGTTAACTACTAAATCCTTTATCATGCTGGCAGAGGATTATAATTTTGCATATTTCGATTTGCGTTGGATTGCCTTATAAGAAATATTTGTTTGAAGAATTAGAAATTTGCTTATGGCAAACCATCCTCCTTGTCGTTGAGTACACAACGTATCGCTATACATAACCATAATGAACGGTATGTGTTTGCTGCTAAATGTGCGGTGGAAATCATTGTCACCGACATGTTGTTATGGAGAGTTATACATGTAGTACGACTGATTTGTGACGTGTTTGATGGGATCAGACTTGGGACTTGTGGGATGGGGTTGTGGGTGGTGCGCCCGCTATAGTTCAAGCAGAGCAGAACATGATATGTTACAGCACTCCAGAGTGTCAATACATCACAGTATTATCATGAATATTAGCAGTACTATTATCATCATTATTGGTAGATGTAGAAAAAGTGGAACAAATATTAACAATATTACCTAGGAATAGAGGTAACGAGAGTGATATGAGTAGGTGGAAGAGACGTAATCTCAATAATATACAAATTAGTCGTGCCACCACTCATAGAAATTATAAATTAGTTATATTCCATCAGCTTTGGCTTTACCTCAGAGAATATATATTTATATTTTTACTATCGTAGTCTTAAGAGCCGAAGATGTTTCATGTAAATGTTCAGGTGAAAGTAAAGTACTATTGTACTATCCTGTGCTTTAACTGATTTCATATTCTATATCAAGATACTGTATAATAATGATTAGCCTATATCTTTTTTTATCAATGTTACTCCATACCATCACGAATATATGAAATGGCTGAATTGTGGCGCAATGTGTATTTGTAACCTTGAAAATGGGTCTTTCATTTGCATGATATATTTATGTCTTTCACTGAAGTATGCAAAGTGATTTCGGTTGATGTTAGTGTGAGTGGCGGTTCTTGTAAAATATATTGTTCCATCGCTTCGTTCTTTATAAATGTATTCCAACTTCTAGAGAGCAACGATATATATTACAATTGATAATAATAGGAAGCTCTTGATATGTACTCTCTTTGCGATGCCCATACTCATTTCAGTATAATAGTAACTAGACAATGAATGAACATGACGAAATAATCGTTGGCTTTTCGCTCATATATATTTTATTTACATGGTTAGTGGTCTACAAAATTGACATACATATTTATGTATCTCAAATTCAGAAAGAAGATGAAATTGAGGAGGAAATCAAAAGCACTTTTCTCACTTTGGTGTTGCAATTAGAGAAAAGAGGATAACCTGATATTACAATTGCGAAGTGCTACTATGGTTACCGGTTTCAAATACGTGTACATGAAATGATTTATGTTATCAGTTATACAAATATACAATTGATCTTCAATAATAAAACGAAGACCTGTAACTTCATAAGTAACGTCTCGACCCGTGTTCTCTTTATCTGTCATAATATCTCGCATTATTGGTTACGATGGTCACGAAGGAATGTTTGCAGATAACCTGCAGACAATCTATTAGTGTCAAATTTAATCCTGCTGGCATTGACATTTCCATGTACAAGAAATTGACAAGAAACATAAATAATATCAAATGTATTACTTGCAATACAGAGATGTCAACGGAATTCCTTTAGGTTTATTCAAATTTCTTATAGAAAACACGGCAAACTACTATTTAAATGTCGTCAAACAAAATTAAAGATGCGTGTATATCACACAAAAGTAGTTAATCATTAGCATGTAGTACATGTAAAAAATAAAGATGACCGCCAACCTGTCTTTAGTGGCCACTTGTCTTTTGCCATTCCTATTGAGTGCCCGCTATAGACAGGTTTGACTGAATACAATAACAACATGACAACAATAGTGGCAACGCAATATCATATTTTGTAGTATGGACATACAGTACATCGTGGCTTAAGGACACCATTTGAACAAGGCAATATGTGGTTTCATTTCTATTGTTTTTACCACGACATGAGGGAAGCTTTAGCTTCTGGGATTGTCTTTGAGCGTCTAACTGACCGTCCATCCGTTCAATCGAACTTTATAAGAAATAGTTGGTCCTCCTTTTCCATTTCGACGTGCTTTCCAATCTGGAGACTATTACTAGCACCTTAGAATAAAATGATTAAAGATCAGATGATAAGACACACTTTATACCCTGTACATATATACGGCTGTGCATAGACGACATCACTGGTAACCTACGACCTTGTCTTAGGACGCACTCCTTTAGCACCCTGTTCCTAGACTATGGCTAGTCTAGTCCAACGATTCTAGGATTTGTTGAAGTCAGTCAACGTGATGTTATATCACTCAGAATGAAAAGCATTACGTCACGATCGGAGACAACGTCATATCCTGTCCCAGTAGAGGTGTGACCTGTACATGCAGAAACACACTGAAGCGACGGGCTGCAAAAATTAAGTGCTAAAAAATATTCATTTCTTGCTGATAGAGATCATTTTATTTCACTTCTCGAAATTTTATGCTAGTCAATATACCTCTTCAGGATAATAATAACATATCATTATAATCCAGGCACTGATATTCGCACGACTTGGTCTTCATGAGCGTTTGGTTCTTCTTCCGTTGAACGCTGTAGTGTTTCTGCTAGCGATTCGTCTACATGTACTTGAGCAGTGCAATCATCGTTGGACGTGGGCACATTGATATCGGGATAATGTAGAACAGAACTTTGAGATGGATCTGATACCTGAACGTCCCCCGATGCTGAGATGTCTTGAATATGGTCAGGTGTGACAGTAATGGATGTCTCTAGACAGGCCTCTGAACCCCGCACATCATCATTTGTAGGTCTCGGAGAAGTTGCTTCTTCATATGACGGCAGAGAAAACGTAGCCTCCCCTATGGCCATGCTGATACTGAAAATAGGAGGTTGTGGTTGGTCGGTGTTGCGGTCCCGGTCAGCCGTAGAATTTGAGTTGATGTCTGTGGTTGGTGGAAAGTACAGAGGTGGAGGCTCCGAAGGGAGAAACGTCCAATCAGAAGGCTCCGGGCATCTGTCTTGACTGTTTCGAAATTAAAGGCAATGTAAAAGGCTTAAGCAAGCTCACTTATATTTCTTAAACATTGATATTTTAGGACGGGGATTTATCATTGTGAATTATTTCAACTGCGGGCTTAAATGAACATAAATACACTCGATGAATAGGTTTCCTCTACAGAAATTATTTCAACAACAAATTATGAAATCATGATCATGGTACCAACTATTCACATACACGTTGGTCACATTGAAGTGGGGTGATGGTGGCGAGGAAGAGATGAAAGCTACTCACAATCATGACTTAGAGTTTATTTGATACTTTGCTACGTATACTATTTTGTTTACTACATTCGCACATCCACACATGAACACTTCCCACACACAACTCATATACACAAACACACAGATACACACGCATACCCCTAGTTGCATTTAAGGGGGTAGGCCTATACACTTGGTTTAATAGTTATTGGTGTCAAACCTACCCTATGAGTTCCTCGACACTCAAGCTCGTCTCGTAAGATGGTGGTCTATCCATCCCATCCTCCGTCTGGCTTCCCTCCCTGCTGCCCCCATGTCCACTCGATGTCGGGTTCAGAGCCGAGCATCGCACCCTTCGCCGCCGATCCCGCCGCTGACGGTGCAGGCGATGCCAGGTGCGATTCACGCCCCGTGACGACCCATTATCCTTGCCCATCCCTCGAGCCACGTAGTCCAGGAAGGCGAGTGCGACGCCGAGGATGATGATGCACAGACCCACGATAAGCAGCGCCGCAGTGTGACCGACGGGGTATGTGACCACGAGGAGCACACCGAGAGTGATGACGAAGAAGGCCTTGAAGCGGAGATGTCGACATCCGCTCGCTGACGATGACGACGTTTGCCGAGGTCGGCTGTAAGACATCCGCTGCATGTCCTGCATGGTGTCATGAACCATACCGAGTCACCCTCCAACCCACACTGATGGACAGCACAGTCTGATAGACGTGTCTTTCCCGCGAGTCCCTCGATTTAGGCTATCATCAACTAAACAGAACCCAGAAACGTCCTCGATCTGAAACCGAATCGATTTTAGGCAGCTAAATAATCAATGCTTGTCCCTTAAACTTGATCGAATTGATCTTAAGACCAATTTCAAGAGCCTGGTGAAGCACTCCCAGATACTTCTTAATGCGCCGCCGCCATCAATACAGTCCTTTGTCCGGGTGTGATGCTGTTTTCAGCCACCCAAGCTTGCTTCCTCATAAAGCTCATAGCAGAAGGCACAATCCGGCCGCACGAAATCGGTCATCTTAACCTAAATTTCTACAGCAATAATAAAACACAAGCACGTAACATAGAATTCCACCACATAACTGTTAGAAGGTCCGTTATCATCACATAAGGCGTACTATCGCAGCCGCTTGGTTTGACACCCTAGATGTTGGCTCGTCATGTAAAACTTGAATTTGATTGGCTGTCGAGCGGTGTTGCCACGGTAGTTACCATTGATGACAGAGTTACTATTAATGGTGAGTTTTATGCAACGGGACCCAGGTCAGCTGGCATGAAGCTCTTGTGGAATGGGTCCAAGAATCCAGCTTAGTACTAAATTTGAACATTGTGCTTTGAAGAATATTTTAGATGACATTCTTTACGAACGCTCGTTCATGTGGTCATTTAAAACGTGGAGGGGTTTGTTGATTTCACCATAATGAAATATTATAATGCTAACTGATATCAAAGATGGGCGAAACATGTGAAATGTTGACCGATGATAATGTGATCGCTTTGTCTGCTGTAATTTTACCAAAGGATGAATTCCATATGAATATTATATGTGATGAGATGATTATTTCATATCATTCAATACTAATTGAATTTCCGATTACTCTTTGAACATTGCAAACGGCACAGAACCTCTTAGTCGAGCAAAGAGCAATTGACGCCATGCTCATTCCATCGTATTTAATTTTTACTTCAATACATAAATGACACACGACAACATACCCTCGCTCATACGTCAGACACAATGTCATGAATACGGTCATTGAAAGCACCAGATAGCTCTGGAGTTACGTTCGAAGTTAGCATCGGTTAGTGGTTACAAAACAGTATGTTGACCTAACGTTTGTCTTATCATACCGTTTTCGGGACCCTTGTCCTTTGATAATCTTCTTCAATCAGGGAATTTACGGCGGGGTGTTTAATTAGCTGGGACCTTAATACGTAATGTATTATTTAGTGTACATACTGTGCAAAAACAGTATGATCTGCCCCAGTGTAAGAGCGCCACTGTACGGAATGGTCAGTTATAAAGACAGCTATGGAATTATTTGTCCAATATTTTGAAGGAAATGTGATTTGTGGAGAACTTTGATAAATATCTCCCTAAAAGTCCTTTGTTCAACGAAATACATATATTTGCTTGTTATATTCATGTATGATAGAGTATGAACCATCTAATTATATTCTTCGCCTTCTACTTCTGGCTCTGTATGAACGCTAGGCCTATCTCGGGGAGCGTGCATGGGGTGCGTAGGTTGAACACTTTGGTAAGATAAGCCCCCTCCCCCTTGTTTCAGTGTTTCGTACAAGGTACAATAATTATATGAAGGAGCTAAGGCGCCATCTACGGGAACTGCCTCAGAGTGTTTCTCAAAAATAACCAAACCTGCTTGGAGCAGGGATGACCAAAATCATAATTATCATGATAGTGGAATCTTTAAAACAAAAATCCAAATCTCATATGAATGGTTTGTTGAGTTTTTCTTGGAAATGTTAAATTTAGTGCTGTATGTTGCTTAAATGAATGTATTTCTAGATATGTTAGAACGCATCCCTGCTATTACTTTGTAAAGGTTCATTTTTGGTACAACGAGTGTCTAGAAAAGATTGAAGTGGCATAGTTGGGGTACGATTATTACTTTGGCAAAGTCAAGATAAGCCATGGTTTATATAATTGAGGGATGGGCATTGTTGTAATTATGATTGTCATGGATGTCACTTTAATCATGCACTGTTGTATTTGATCATTGTGGTTGCATATTTTTCTTTTTCATCTAAAAAATGCCACAGACTGTTTGTTAGAACTTTGATAAGCAATCAGAACATTATCCGTTAATATCGACCAAAAATGTTGTTCCAACAGACGAAGAAAAAATATCAACAATACAACATTGACGGCCTCTCATCCTGCCTAATAATGTTAATATGTGTGTGTGTGTGTGTGTGTGTGTGTGTGTGTGTGTGTGTGTGTGTGTGGGCTTGTATGGACATACCATCGGGGACATTTTTGTGTTTTTAACTTGATAAAAGGGGACCTCCGACAAGTGGGGACGTCCCCGGTCCAGATCTCCTCTCCAATCAATTCCTCATCACATTTTAAACAAGTTTCATATAGTCAATGCATATTTTGGAAAAAGTCCACTTTAGGCCAATTAAACTCCAAATGTGTGTGTAGGGGGTAGGAAGCGTCCCCAGTTAGTGGATTATGCTCACGTTTTGTGTGTACTATGTCCGAAAAGGGCCCCGGTTAGTGGATTAAATTCAACATTTGAAGTGTATAACATCGCACACACACGTCCCCGCTTTGGCGGTAAAAGGTAAATGGGTCCCCACATTGACACACTACAAGAATGTGGGTGTGTGTGTGTGTGAGAGAGAGAGAGAGAGAGAGAGAGAGAGAGAGAGAGAGAGAGAGAGAGAGGAGTACGTTTGGAGTTTGAACTGTGATGTGTGGCTTTGAATAACGACCGTTCTGTAGTTGTATTTGTTGAAAGATCGGTTGCGCGTTCATGAGTATGTCTTTGTGCGTAAATAATGGTGTTTAGTTATGCAAATCAGATTCTGCACATTGTAATCACGTCTCTATCAATCCATGTACTACTTTTCGCATTGATGATAAACTGCTACTACTGCAACTATTACTACTAGTAATACTATCAATACTACTACTAACTGCTACTAATACTTCTTGTTCTACTACCACTACTAGTACTGCTACTACTACAACTACAACAGCTACTAATATTTGTACTACTTCTACTACTACTAATACTACTGCTGCCATTCTACTAGTACCGTTTCTTCTCCAACTACTACTACTGCTACAACTACTACTACTACTACTACTACTACTACTACTACTACTACTACTACTACTACTACTACCACTACTACTACCACTACTACTACTACTACTACTACTACTTCTACTACTACTACTACTACTACTACTACTACTACTACTACTACTACTATTACTACTACTACTATTACTACTACTACTATTACTACTACTACTACTACTAATACTACTACTACTACTACTACTACTACTACTACTACTACTACTACTTCTACTACTACTACTACTACTACTACTACTACTACTACTACTACTACTACTACTACTATTACTTCTTCTACTCCTACTACTACTACTACTACTACTACTACTACTACTACTACTACTACTTCTACTACTACTACTACTACTACTACTACTACTACTACTACTATTACTACTACTACTACTACTACTACCACTACTACTACTACTATTACTTCTTCTACTCCTACTACTACTACTACTACTACTACTACTACTACTACTACTACTACTACTACTTCTACTACTACTACTACTACTACTACTTCTTCTACAATAAAATCAATACTACTAAACCTTTATAACTACTACATTTCAGCTTGATTCCAGGATTATTTTAACATTTAAAGGAGGCCCCTACTATTTACAAAAAACACGTATAATGAATACTAAACACCAAACAAAAGGGAGCTTAAAGATCTATTTAAGGCCTGTACCTAATTAATTTGCACATGAGCCAATACTTGGTAGGTTTGTTTTCGATCTTAACGATACAATAGCAAATCAGTTATTATATTCAGAGTGTTTTTTCATTGGTGAGGTGTCCATTATTAAATGTCATCATTACATTACGGTACGAAATTACGGTACGAGAACCGCATAGTCGTATTGTTGTCGCGAAGGAAAAAATACATATAAGGCACTTAAAGAGATAAATTCATATAATGTAGCTCTCGTTGAAACGAGCAGGCGAACGGTCCGTGCTGCTAGGCCGATCTGCTCATGAGGAAAATAGGATCATGACAACACTGGATGATCCAGCACATTTGATGCTGAGCCAATGAGAGTATGTAAGGAGAGTCACCAGGAAAGTATACAGCCATAGCAACAGGACTGATACACCGAAGAATGAAAAGTGACTCTCGCGCAGAACACATTCAACTCGGCCTAAACACGTAATGAAACGGACGTCTTTAAGAAGTGTTGATATCATGACGTCATTCGGGGGGAAGTCTAATGCTTATCAACGATTTAAGAAACGTGCAATTATTGTCACGTTATGACGATATGTCATGATACTGACGCCTGTGGTTTGCATGGCGTCTTGAGGCAAACGAGTCTTTGTCCTTTATTGAATCTTACGTGCTGTACATGATGCGTTCGTCATGTGTCATCGCTCATGTAAGTAGTTATCTGCAATCTTTCAAGAACTTTGTACTTAAGTGTAGGTCAGGGCACACTCGTCGCTCGTGTTCGAGACGTTTGTTCGGGTGGAGAGGCTGGCGTGGCAGCATCTGTTGTCAGGGGAACGCCTCCTCCCGAGCTCCCCGCATCCTCCGGAGAGACCGCTGCCTGGCTGACCGCGGGTCGGCCGTCCGCTGAATCACTCGTACTGCCGTCAGCATATGGAGGCGACGGCGGTCCAACAGCTGGCAGTGAAAGTGTAGATGATGACCGCACGCGGCGCACGTCCTCTTCTATGACCTCCTCGTAAGAAGGAAGCGGCGGCGCCGATAGACATCGACGTCGAGTTCGCATCGGGAATATGCCTGGAAGCTCGGGTACGGAATCATTCTCCGAGATGGCCGGGTCGGAGTGCCGGTCGTTGTGGATGTCTCGTATGTCAAGGGTCAGTTGAAGGACGGTGGATGTAGGTGCTGTTGGGGTGTAGACTGGGGGAGGAGTCGGAGGGTACTCCCAGTCGGTCGGTACGTAGCAGGTCCTTGGACGAAGAGGAGACAGAAATAGGTGAGAATAGATCCTCAACACAAAAGATATGTGTCAATATTTTTTGAAAAACAAACACTACTAACACAAGCATAGCAATAAATCGAAGACTAAATATTGATTGCCTTTGCACCTAAATTCAACTAACTTGTGGGTTATACAAATAAGTAAATGGTGCCCGGGAATGAAGGCATTCAAGCATTTTCACTGGGTAAAAGACGGTTCTATGTATCTACATCAGTAATCAGATTTAAACTGTTGGTTAGGGATCTTTAACATTGTAGAACGTGTGTTTTGAGACGATAGTGAATAACTACGGGAATTATAATGAACAGCGTATTCTGACCTCTGTATCTGAAAGAGCAGATTTGCATCAATTTGAGGAGAATTGGGCAAGTTTTTTGTTTAAAATATTCATAATGTTTTCCAATACTACCGTCATATTGTGGTTGGCATCTTTTTCATTATGTTTATTTACTTAAACATATTCATTTTCATTTGACATGTTTTTTCTTAGATGCTTCGCTTTGTATATAATGTAAGTGTTTTTGCAGGAGATGTAAAGCACAATATCCATTATCATTCCATGATAAAAAACAATAGCTAAAGAATAAATTGTCAGATTTTTCCACTCAAATTATGAGTAAGAGGATGCAATTCATTACCGTATTGTTGCACACACCTCACGATTCCTCTCAAAGTGGAAACTAAATAACTGATTACATGTATGTTGCATTTGACAGATTTTGTCAGTGTGTTTCAAGGGCTGTATCCTGTACTCACCATATATCGCCTAGTGGTTCACCCCTTCCATGGTTGTAACGACTGCGTGATCGCGATAGGTCTCCGTATGGTCTTCTTTGGCCACGACTTCTATCGCGATCCCCTATTCGATCACCATCGTGCTCACCGCCACCGCTCGATCGCTTGCATTTCTTATTGACCACGTGGTCTACCACAATCAGCACGACACCCAGCATGATGACGCAAACGCCGATGATGAGGAGGGCAACCTCGGGCAAGACGGCCTAGGCGAGCAGGAGGATGATGCTGATGCCAATGAGCGACAGCGCCTTCACCCACAGATTCTGAGAGGCGGGCATGTAGTAGCTTTCACTCTCTAATCGAGTTGCATACGAAGACGGAGGTCGCGTCAGCTCGTTGTCTCTGTCCTCGTTCGCCATCGTTCCGGTCTAAAACAGTTTAATTAGGATTAGGAACGTGAGACACGATATACATCGCAGTCACACTACCGTAGAAGTTCTGGCAAAAACTGTGACTTCATAATGACGTACTACACATACGATATCATCAAAGCAGTACCTCTAATGCCTTTCTTGTTCGGAGAGGATAGAAATTGTAACGGATTCCTTTATAAACTATCGTTCCTCACACTGAAAACTGAAGTGTTATATTGAAGAAAATTAGAAATCGAACGAAGGTAGAGTCATTCAAGCATTGTCCACATGATCAGGGAATGAATAGTCCTCACTTGGTTGGTACAATTATGCTCTCGATGCAGTAGAAAACAAGCACGAATCAGCCGAGGTAGGTTTGTATGGTATGGTGTACAAATTAAAGCACCGAAATATGTTCACTTCCACATACAATACACACCCCTGAGGCACTTCCAAGTCACGTTACATTGTGATGTCACTCAAGGTCAAGTCTGGCTCGCACTGCAAGCCTATAATTCTGCTGCTGCTGTAGATATGAGAAATCATTACCGTGATTGTGCCGTCGTCAGTCTGCTAAACTTTTATTTCCTGGTCCAATCACGGGTTTCTTCGTAGATGTTAAGAGTTAACTCTATTCTTAACAGATCATGTCAGGCTTGAATGTTCGGAAACATTGTTAAAAGAACCTAAATACGTTTTGCAGGCATCATTTCGGAAATATATATATGAGTAACCACGACAATCAGATTCATCTTGACTTCGAGTACAGCCACATCTCTAACAATCTCTCAAAGTACCACTTTAGCTCACTAGAAAAAGAATAGTTCCCGAGTTCATAAACAGCTCCATGAGACTAGTTATTCAAGCTTGCTCCGGTATTTCCAGCAATTCCTCGGAAATTGGTACAGTTCTGTTGTTTTGCCGCCAGTTCCTATAATGTTACATGCGCCATTCCTATAGTCCACTGAGAGCGGACGGTTATCTAACCTATATATCTGCCTGCTGATATGACATCTTTGTATCGAACTTTGGACATCGTTTACAAGAAATTTATCATATTTATTTAAATATTTACTCAAATACTTACATGGCTTATGCGTGACATAGCAATAATCACATGTTGGTGCTGAGGTGCTGTTAAGGGATTCCTGTTTGCCTCTCCCAAACATAAAATGACATTGATAGACCTGTACTAAAATGTTATACTTTGTATATGATTTTAATTGGTGTTCCAAAAGATAAACAACGTTTATTATTGCCACTTCTTGATGGAAAACATAGTGAACAAAATAATGATTATCTTTTTACTATTGTGCTTTGCTATATATTACCATCCGAAGCACTTTATTTCCATTGTCGTCACCAGATGAACCAAACTTCGTGCGAAGGAAGTAAGCTTCAGACCAGACTCGAACCCAAGATCTATCATATCATGACAATCCAATACTACAACCACTCGACCATAGTCCTCCTATGTGTGCTTCGATGAAGCATTTTGATGAGTGTCCGGTGCTATCCGTCGTGGATGATCCATCTATAGCTGTTGGTGATGCTGTTGCCGTAACATTGTACTTTAAGTTGGATATTTATACATTATGCATCATGTCCTATTCTTCCATGGTTATGGATCTAATATGCCACGTGACAGCCCCCCCCCCCTCACCACGCACACACACACACACACACACACACACACACACACACACACACACACACACACACACACACACACACACACACACACACACACACACACACACACACACACACACACACACCTCCGTTTCGCCTTTCTACAAAAGCCAAGCGGCTCCGAGTATCAATGTCCAGTGGAGCGGTATTGTATCATACACGGATTAAATCAATACAATAGCATAATGCTAGGCATTGAAGATCTTTAACAAAATTACGGAGCTCTAGATAGCGCAAATATAGATTTGAAATCAGAAATAGCCCAGTTTTGATAAACTGTTCTCCCTATTACGGGTTTAACAGTGCGGTTGCCCTACAGTGTATAAGCAAATATTCACAATGATAAGGCGCGATCAGATAAAAGATGAATTCAACACTTGAACCATATGTAATATTTATAATGAGGAGATTAGAGCTGGAATTAAGGAGGTGAAGCATTATTGAGGATTATTCATTAACCCTACGGTGGTAGGTGAAATGCTGCTGAATGGGATTTGTGTGCATTCTTGGTGACAAAATGCACATCTGGCACTCCATGGGTTAAGAGACTGAGGCAGACACATCTCTGACGTAGTCTTCATGTTGAGGTTCTGGGTTTGTATTGGATGTGAGTGTAATGTGATATAAGTCAATTTACCACTCCCCTCCTGCGAATCATATCATCTACTTTATATGATAACACGATAACCATGGAGGTTAGAAAGCAGTAACGACTTTGCGTTACAGCCGAACAAATGCCGAACTAGACGAACAGTTTTCGGAACTGTCAGGTGACCTAATGTCAATGGTCAAGGAATGAAATAACACATTCTCAAACCAACGACAAGGCATTGTGGTGGAAGTTAGACCAATACTCCAATACTCCAATATTTCCAAGGATTTGACTGAGAAGATATTACATGACAAGATCATTCCAATTTATTACCAAGAAAATGCTCCGGAAAGTTTTTACGCAATCAACTCATTTTGTTTCAAGGTCATGTGAATGCGGTTAATCAAACAAAGCGCAATATCCATTGAATTGAAATGGAATTAGATTACACGGGATTGATGTTTTTCAGGAACTTTGACGAGACAAAAGTTTTAAACATGCTGTGTGAATAAGCAAACAAGTTTGAATGTACTCATGTACACCAGGGAATTTACATTTGATGAGCAAACAATTCAACTAAATGTGGGAACGATTAAGGCCTAATGTAAATGCTTCGATAACTTCATTATCTTCAGCGCACCCAGATAACTCAAAGAGTTCGGTTTCAATATAATTAATCGTGATCATCATGAATTACATCAATAATTCGATGTGAATTGCAAAAACAAAAAAAAATGGTTTAATATCAATCATTAACGAAAGAACATGAGTAATGATCTGCGCGTGTTATGATTGAATCAATGGAACTTCGATCAGTCCGGGTCTATGAGTTACAAATGTCACAATTGTGTATCTTTTTTGAAAGAATCCTATGATGTAAGCATATTTAGTCTTGATAGACCCTTGATTAAATTATGGAAATGCGGCGTAAGAACGTCCAGTATTTGTAAAAACATATACAGCGCTATAAGTCATTACACTCGGGTAAGAATCCAAGATAGCCGCTCCTGTGTGAGTATCAACGTATCGTAATAGTAGACATCCGAGAGTTTAAAACGAGAGAATAAGAGAGAACCAGTAAACAACCAGAAAGTTGTCATTGAGTGTAAGATCCTATGAACGACCAGACGCATTTCAAACTACCACACTCCGAGTCTCTGAGTGATCATACGACTTGAAATGGTGAAAAGTAAATGACAATAATAACCATAACGATGTTGTTTAATACGAGGGTATTTAAACCCCTACTTACTACAATTTTGTATCACACCTGACGAAGTGTTGCAGCGGCGCACGAAACGTCGTGATCTTTTTAGATTCCGTTGACCATACTTTGCCAGACAAACGATTGTCACTAGCGAATTATCCGCAATGGGTAACATATTTAGTATAACGATGTTGTTTACTTGCCTATAGGGTGCGGTACAAGTAATGAATGTGTAAGGATTATTCAAGATAGAAGATACAAGATATTTTATTCAGTCCAAAATCATGGAAATTTGCTTTCTACCAGCACAATAACATGACAATGCAATACGTATATAGCAATACTACAGACACATATGAACAATGAGTTGGAAAAACATGTGTAAACGTGGTTGTAATTCATCTGTGTCATTGTAGATGATGTACTATATCATACACTATTAAGCTGCGGTGCTTGTGTCTTTCCATCAATTTCTTGTTTATTCACGTTTGTATACTTGGAATAACATTGCTGATCAGTTTTCTACACTTCCGACATGGTTAGGTTTCCTGAAGAAGTATACTCCAACGAGTACGACGCATAGAACAGAGGAAATATGAGAGGTAAAAAATATAAAAAAAAAAAAAGTTTTTTTCATAAATTAATTTACCCAAGACCCCCTCCCCTACTCGTCAATCCTTCCACACCCCCAGCCCGCAATGATGAACCTGCCATTTCCTTCCAAATAGTTGATGTTTTACTTGGATGTATGAAAAATTGTCGTTGAACATTAATAAATAAAGGAATCGAACATGTAGACATTTGCTTCCCTGACCTGAGTCATAATACGTCCATTGAACATGGAGCACATTATTTATGAACCTATTTCTCCACAGGACAGCACTTTAAATCATCAGCTGTCAATCACTCACGAATCAATGACATCAGTGATGTCACCATGTTCAACATGATGAACAATGTTTGCTTTGTGTTTTAATACCCACTTCAATAGCACTCGGCGAGACGAAGTCAGGAGCATATAAGGGTACTGGTCGTCGGGACTGACTGTAAACATACATGTGTATTGAACATGCTCACGGGAACGCTAAAAGGCGCGTGCAGAACTTTTATGCGGGCCGGTTATGATTTTTCCCCCAAAGCTCCCGTAATCAATTCCTTTCATTCAACATGATAACAGAATCCTCTCAAAAGATATACAATTGTGTTTAGTATAATAAGGACACGTTAAGTACTTACAATGGTTTAGGAGGTGATGTCCCTGATTCTATCTGTGCCAGACTAACTGATGTGCTATTGGATTTATGTGTATAATAGGTACAACCGCATCCTGGGCCCTGTCTTGTAAAACGTTGAGATTGATCTGAATCACAGAACTATACATTTAGAATCGCAAGTCCATTTCGCTAATGTAAAGAGTTACGATTGATATCAATCGTAATTCAAGTTGCGATCAATCGCAAATATTTATAAGACCGTGGGCCATGCTTGTCCTATCTTCTCGTTGGGGCATAGCCATGTATTGTAATTAGATTTGTGTATGTGTATGTGTGTATGTATGTATGGGCATGTGTCTGTAGTCGAGGAATTGGATGTACGGGTGTTGACGTGTGGAGGGATTGCATGTGTGTGTATGTACTTTCCTTTTTATTTATATATTATGTACTGTTTGTATGTATGTATGAATTAATTGTATGTGTGTGTGTGTTCTTTGGTACTGCTGTTTTTTCTCCACTTCCTGCACTTCTTAATTTTTATGTCGGCAAAGAGTGACATTTCGTTTTGTCGAGCACATTAATGTCCTTCTTGTCGCTAAAGTGCCATCAAAACATTATAAGCGGGATAATCAGGTAGCCCCTCCCCCATTCTCTGTCTACGCCAAGTTTACATTGTACAGTGTTGTCCAGCAAACCTGTAGGGAGAGAAAAAAGGATATTTACGTTCGTTCCGTAAATGCATTTAGGCATTTCTATCGTCAAGAAATAGATGATTGATAAATTAAATCCTTCTCACCGAAATCATTACTTCCGATGTTACAAACGACAATCAGATCGAGACAAAGTGATTTTGCTGCATTTATTTATTAAGATCTTATAGACTTATCAGTATATACAACGAAATTGACATTTTCTTCCTCCTCAATGAGTATTTTAACACATGACTGTCAACTACATCAACTACAATAACAAAACAAGCCTATTTGCATAACGAGTCTTCTTAAATGTTTTTGAAGAGAAACAAGATTTATGGTAAGATAGTAACATTCACCATGCTCATTATGTTGAGCATGGTTCGGACACGTTAGATTGAGGGCAAGCCTCAAACGATCTCGTAATAGACTTCACATTCTGATCTTTGCTCAATATGCACAAATGATTTGAATGCGTTTGTTTCATACACTTCAGCTCAAAGGAATTGGAACGGGTAAAGGGAAAGGGAAGAAAGGTAAGGAGCCGCAGATTTAAACCGCGGTATATTTTGTCCAGTTCAGCATGAAACATGGTGCTTTAGCCTAAAAAGCGTTGTTTCATGCTGAACAAGACAAAATATACCGCGGCTCAAAACTGCGGCTCCTTCCCTTTCTTCCCTTTCCCTTTACCCGTGCCAATACCTTTAAGCTGGAGTGTACATTCAATGGAGAGCTAAGAGGACATTAGCAAACTCGATAAAACATGCCTGGTCAAAAATAAGCATGATTCAAACACCGCAAGGAACGCCAGCATGCTAGTTATCTTACTTATATAATCTTAATTTTTAGGTTCAATTTTTGAAATTTGAATATGCTATATTCCTTGACTGTATCATGCTTTTCATATTTTCTGCAATATCTTTTTGGAAACTTCATCAATGGCAGCGGGGGGTTATGCCCTATTTTCTACAATCTATATATAGGTTTGATGATGACGTTCACAATTTTCGTTTTATTCAATACTTTAAGGCAGGTTAAACAAATACCTGCATATCATATACAGGTGTATATATATATAATAATATTTGGCTAATCATATAGGCATATAAATTGGACATAAAACATAAAATTAAAAACATTCGACCCTGTTTTTATACTTTGTGAGGAATGTGCATAACGTGCGGTCTGGGCCCTCAATCACGTGATCACACGTTGTCAGCGTGGCAACATTTAACTCGTTATGATTGATGTTGATATTTGTACGGGTGTGACAACGATTCCTCTCCGTGGCATAACACTGTGACTTGACCCCCTCAAACAATGATGAGTGTCATTAAAAGGGTGACGTGATTGTCAAAACTATTCTGTCTCGGGACAAACTTTTGTGGCCTCATTCCCTTAAACACTGATTTATGTCATTAAATGGGTGACTTGATTGGGTGAAATATTTTGTCCCGGGATATAACATTGTGACTCCGGATCCACTCAGTGAAACAATCATGCAAGTCAATAAAAAAAGGTGACGTGATTGTGAGAACGACCCTGTCCTGGGATAGACTAGTGTGACTTCATTCCATCACACATTCACGTGACTAATGCATGTCATTAAAATGATGGGGTGAATGTGAGTGAAATTTTGTTGCCGGACAGAATACTGTAGCCCCATCCCTTTCCTCTCCATTGGCCCTCTCAGCGAATGGTGAATATCACGATGACATGGACGTCCGGAATACTAAATCTCGAGAGATGAATATGCCTGCTGTGAAAGCAGTCTCCCTTCAACAACGATACATGCCATTTTTAAAGGAGCGCATCATATTGATTGAGAGTACAAACAATTTCGATGTGTGGTCAGTGATATGTTAATGATATTTCATCCATTAAATATTCATGTATCGATGTCACTTTGTCTAGTGAGTAGCCAGTTTTCTAGCCCCGTTCATCATTTTTATTGACGTTCAAAATGTTATGTTTAAGTGGGTTTTTTTTCAAGCTCCGGTCAATGAGGCCCTTCAGTATAATTTGACTCTCATATGACATTTTATGACACTGAGCCGAGACGGATCAATTTCTCTTCAGAATCCACGCCACATCAAGGGCATAATCCGACCAAAATCTTAGTACAGGCATTAAATTAGTGTTACTCATGAAATCTCTTCGAAGACATGTCCGCCCGTACAAGTTTCTTCCTGCGATTCTTCAGAAAGCGGTGTAACCATGGTAACCGGGACGACACCCTCCATTACCACCTCCTCCTCCTCTTCCTGCAATCCCTCAGAAGACGGTGGCAGCGGGACACTCCCCTCCATCACCTCTCCCTGCAATCCCCCAGAAGACGGTGGCATCGAGACGCTCCCTTCCATCACCTCCTCATACGACGGCAACTTATCCTCGTCGCTCACGATACCGTCATTCGTGTAACTCGAGGTTTGCGCTTCTCCCGATGATGGCGTCATGGCCGCGGGTCCTCCTTGCCGGAGATAGAGCGGTAGAGGGAAGCGGTCTGATTGGTTCACCGTGGTGTCGTAGTCTGGTGGGTCGACGTCGAATGATCGCGTGCGCGCCCTCGATCTCCGTGTCGTCCTGCCATGAAAATGATACAAAATAATGATTAACTTTGCCTCATTATGAGGGTTCTGCATCACTATTACCTCTGTCACAAGATAAGATTGTCCTACCAGGTCCCTATTTCTGCCTCGTGTACAGAGCAGCCATGAAATGCTTTGTCGAAGGACATAAGTGTCAGCCTCTAGGTTCGAACCCTTCCTAAGGTTCAGCGGAACGATCTACTTCACCACGCCACTTTTATAAATTTATTGGTAATCACTTAAACTTTACCATCAGTCATGAGATTTCTAACTTTTTATGGTTAAATTCATTTTGGAAAAAGAGCCGTATATCCTAAGTGATTATACCTGAAATCGGGCAATCTTCTAATTTGCCTAACATAACAATATTTAAAATGAACTCTTTAATTCAGAGTTAAAACTTACAAGAACATAGAGAGTATTTTTTTTTTAAAAATAGCAAGCACTGTTTAACTGTTGTACATGACTTATTGCTATGAGCACGAAGAATAAGCGGAGAACCGTTTGATGCTTTCCTCTTGATGTTGGTTGATTATTTGATCCTATGATTTATCTATTTTGTTATTTGCCATTCATAATAACATATCGCGAAGACAGGACCACCATGTCCAGTTGTCTCTGAACTCTCCGTTTATTAGCATTCAAGGTTTATAATGACCAATGGTATTTTTGTTTTAAAGGGTTACTAAATTAGAAAAATAAGTTCCCACTAATCTATGTAAACTTCTCTACTAAAAACGAATTTCACATTCGTTTACCGCAATAAAGTCTCATGTGAAAAACGCACGCCTCCAGTGACGTATGAGAAGTCAAAATTCCATAGATTGTACGGAAGTCAACAATAGACCATTTTCGTATGAATTAAATATATTCACAGCTTTCCCCCTAACTGCGTAGTAACGCGTTATTGCATTCACCTGTATCTTGCCATTCAGATTCAATGGATGGAATGCACTTTGAATCTATTAGTTCTTGCTACTCAGACAAACCTGGGACAAGCTTTGGGGTTCCCATTGGTAACGTATTATTTGAATTGCGTGAATAAAACATTTTATTTACGCCGTTGGCATTTATGGCATTTTGACTTCTCATACGTCACTGGAGGCGTGCTTTTTTTTTCTTCAAATTTTCGTCAAAATGAGACTTTATTGCGGCAAACGAATGTGAAATTCATTTTTAGTGGATGATTTTACATGGATTATTGGGTACGTATTTTTCTGATTTAGTTACCCTTTAATGCATGTCTTACTACGTATAAGTTCTAACTTACGAAATAACTCGCAGGTGGGTTTAGAATCGTACAGCAGGCATATACACAGGAATAGAAATTGAGTTTGTAACAGTCTATCAAGCGTGGAAATACAGCATACCTATATCATATTCTTGAAGCTATATAGGCTCTATATATAGGATTCCTTCAGATCATTTTTATTTTATACGCCTACATAATATACGGAACTTTTTTGAATTTTTGAAGAACGGAAATGTTGTGCGTACCATATGGAGTTGTCTTCTTCCTCCGCGTGGTCGGCTCCGAATCGTCGCCGTCCTCTGCGACGCTCGCCATTAGTCTGGAAGAAGAGCGACAGGTCGAGGATGATGAGGAAGAAGCCGATGAAGAGCCCACACGAACCCAGGAAGACCAGGTAGGAGGCGAAGTCCCAGTACTCGGCCACAAAGATCAGCACTAAGCAGATGGAAATGATGAAGAATGCGCGGTACTGCAAGCTGGTGCAGCAGCACTGCCGCCTAGAACTCCGGGATGGAGACAACACGTTTCCTGCCTCCTCGTCACCAGCCATTTTGAAAAGGGGATCTCCGTATTTTGATCGAAAGCCGAGGATAAAAAAATGTGTACAGATTAATATGATACGCTTGGAAACTGTCGTATAATTGACTGTGTGATGTACCTGAGTTTGTCAACACGTTGAGTTACGCGCCGTTTTTTTTTTTTTTTTTGTTCGATGAGCAGGAAACTTGTTTGTCCACTGGCTTAGAAGAATACAGGCAAATCGTCGCAAATTAAATTCACATTTATTCGATTTCCCTCCTCATTTCACTCATATTTTTCATTACGAGACCAATCCTCAGTCCTCGAAATGAAAAATGTGAATCCGCTTATGCGGAAGTCAACGATCACAATAATCGCTCTAATATGTTATGTTCCAATCAGACGACGAATAAGGAAACTGAGAATAAAGTCTGTCCTTCTCAAACCTGAAGCAGCACGAGTCCCATTGGATACCAGTCGCGTCTAGAAGTCAAACTGCACCGCGGAACATGTGTCTCTAATGTTGTTCATCTCCGTGCCGTGCCACTCTCTCCAAGAACATTCATATTAAGTTATCGTACTTCGAGCGCAACATAATTAACGCTATACGCTGTCGACATGTTTCATCTTCATGACATTATACGTTGTTATTGCACATACCGATTTGAATGTTATCTCTTTCGTGGGACAAGCCCTCCTTTACAGTCTAATTCGCCTTCTGAAAATCAGTCTATCTCGCGAGAGCAAATACTTCAAAATCGACCTTTAAACTTTGGGATCTGATATAATCCCTGTACTCCGACAATCCTAGTCATGCTCATTTATACTAGACCCTTATCACGTAACACAAGGTGTTTATGAAATAGCGTGTGGTCATTACGTACGTAGGTGCTTGCGTAACTTACTAAAGATGTTTGGAAGATGGCTTCTGTTTTGTCTACGAATATCTTCCACCTGCTCAGACGAGATTTCCAATTTCCACATCTAATCAGGATGACATCTTATTTTTTTACGAATTACTAAGGTATTTTCTCCTTCCAACATATGTTCACCATAGCAGAAATGTTTCTCAATATATCGTTAAAGATTAAAAGACTTCAATATTTATATGGATAAAAACTCCAGGGTGGTGTGATAGTCTCTGGCCTTATAAATGTTCAGAAGGTTTACAAAATAATACATTTGTTGTATGGGAAGAAATATGTTGACCTTTGATCATGCCCGTAGGGCATTGAACCTTTGTGTACCAGACAAAATGTTGCTCTATGGAATTTGTGTGTAATATTTGTGAAAAAAATACATCATTATCCCATTAAGGGCTAAACGTGTCAATTTTGTGTACACGAAGTCAGTTTTTCTATGTAGGGGGTGGGGCTCAAAATTAAACAAATGTGCCCACAACCTAACCTCCAAAGTACACGCACATACACGTTTCCTACGTCATTGGGTAATGTGTTTGTTTGTGTGTTAATGCGCCTTAGTCCTTACACGCTGTTGTGAGCGACAGATGCGAACACCAAGAAAACAAGAACACATACCTTACATGGTTGCGGTTTTCGAATTAAGTCTGTCAATCCCAAGTGAGGGCACGTAATCACAATCACAATTTAATTTGAACCGGCTTGTTTGTGCCTTCTGATGATTTTACATTGGTGTAATCTGTTTGTGAGCGACTACCTCTAGAGAAAGCTCATTTTAAAAAATTGTGAAAAATAGTACTTACAACATAAACATATAATGGCATAACATAAACATATAATGACATAAACATATAATGACCTGTGTGTACATTTTTGTATAAGTGGAAGAAATGAACGGATGCTCATATTTATATCTTAAAAAGCATCACTCTTTACATCAACACTGATCAAGGAACTATATTCTGAGTGAAACGTATGAGAGAAGGCGGCACTGATTCTTCAGCCGAAGATATATTTTGTTGGCGCACTTTTGGTACAACATATCACGTCTGAGGCCATCGTAATACCGGGAATGAGATCTTTTGGGTCAAGGATGTTCATGTTGATCTTGCGATGAAGGCTGTTAACAAGTATTCTTATCATAAGCCTATACATACAGAATAATGTAGTGTAAAAAGAAAGATATTCCTCGGGTGTCGTGACCGTGGTGGGGAGTCTGGGGAAAGTCATGGGGGTAAACCCATTTTTTTTTTCGATTCGGAAACATGACATCTTTTAAGGCCACGGCAGACTTCACGATCCGATCAGTCGTACGAGTCTGCGACAGGCTGAATCGCAGGACTCGGCCATTGACTTTGTACAAGAACGTGATGGCACGTGCCCAGTTATAGGACCTTACGAGTGTCGAATCGTGGCAACATTATGTCGTGTGCAGTGGCCTTTAATCATTTGATGCCGATGCCCGTTTTATAACAATACCTGACCACGAAAGGGACTTTGGAGGGATTCACCTTCTACGATATCAGGATTCCAGCATAACCATGGTTCTTATTTTTCACATGCGAAAAGTTTTATTCCTAATCTCAAAATTAAGTACATGCATATACATACAGCCTCAATGTCGATGTCTGATTAACATAGAGGGAGTTAATGACAGGTGTTTCAGTATGCTAACACACTATATTCATATAGTTCAAACTGAACACGAATACATCAACATGTCCAATACATACCAAATATACCAATATATACTTCGCTGTTTTTCGTCCATTTGCAGCTCCTTTTCTTGAACCTTTTTTACGTCTTTTTATAATTGAAAGATTATGACAAATGTGGTTTAAGGGAATACACGGGGGCTGGCTGTACGGATTATTCTATTACTTAAAATAATGGCTTGTATAGCTCACAGTGTAAATTGCATTGAAAATACTACTGAAAGCTAATATTAAAGCAAATGTAATTAATATTTTCCTTTAACATTTTAGATTTACATGTTGAATTCGTGACTTGTTTGCGTACCCTGATAGTAGCAACTGTATTTGCATTTAAAACATGTTAACATTTAACTTAACAAAGAAACTTTAGACATACTCCCAGTAGTAATGAAAGCGTGCTCCATCCTGTAAATGAACGAAAAATCCCGTGTGGTTCCAAGATTTTTTTTTCGCTCATTTACCAGTATGGAGCACGATATCGTTACTACTGGGTGTATGCCTAAAGTGTCTTTGTTAATTGAAATTACCCCAGAAAGCCCTTTCACTAAAATGTTAACATTTGTTTGTGTATTCCTGTTGATATGCCTAAGCTAGGGAACATAAATCTGTGGGTGGCATTATTGTGTTACTACAATTTAATGAATATTGAAGTATGTAGCCTTTTCGATCAATTCCACACTACTTGTCTCATACATACATTCAAATAAGTTATGTGCATAATTTCGTAAACCTTGGCCATGTCGCGTATAAGTTTCCAACTATTATAACTTACCATCTGTGGTAACTTCCATGACAACATCCAACGAGCTCTCATTATTGCACCTGCTGCCATGGTAGTTACCTATGTGCAACAGAGTCCTTGTCATCTCTGTTGTGATCGAATGTACATAATGGTACTTTGACAGCTTATTTTCTCACTGCAATTTCTAGAAACACGTAACATAGGAGTTACGTAACCATGGTTTCTGGACATGCTGAATGATAAACCGATGTACATGTAATCTACTCCATAAACAACTGAAGTTTGCATTGGCCAAGGGTTAGAGGGCAAACGATATGATAGGTGGGTAGTTTATCAATAAAGTGGCGTGTTTACACACTTATACACAAATCTGGGCCCCGTAACATAAAAGTTTGTGATCAATCGCGAAATGGCAATGGCTAATTAACATCATTGTTACATGCGCTTTTTGTTCAAAAGACTGACCAGTGACCAATCAGAATTTTGTCTTTCAACTTTGCAATTGATCGCAAACTTTTATGTTACGTGCCCAGGTTACAAATGAAGTAGTCCATGTCCTGGACGATTTTTATTGCTTGGGCAAACCTACCCCAGCGCGCAACCAACACACACACTCCCTCCACTGATTCACTTTCCCCGAAATAGGGGTGTGTGTATGCGTGTTATGGGGATGTAGTGTGTTATGTGTTTGGTGGTCGTATCGTACAAAATAACAACAGTCCAGGTGAACTACAAATGAGGAGGATCTTGAACTGATTTTTCTCAAAGTACAAAACTCTATCATTGTTCACCATACATCAGGTTGTTTTATTGTTTAAAACAAAGTTTAAAGAAAAAGAGGGATAGATATTTGTGAATGTTTATTTTATATGTAATATGCATTCGGATTACTATTTAGTACAAATAATAAATTCGTAATTGTAACACGTGCTCTTTTTTTCGTTATTTCCTTATTAGGTATAAGGACGCCTGCACTGATATCGATGATGTTACCATCTTCTTTATTATGTGATATATCTACGAATAATCTCCGTCGTGTATTATCCAATAACGGATCAATATTCCCTACAATACATCATTCACACGTGGATATTACACGAATCAGGTGTTCCAAGGCTTGAATGTAATAGCCAAATGTAAGACAAACCAAATGTAACAGCCCTTTTTCTCACAAACATGATAAAGTCTTAGCACGTATCCATGTGTATCATTTTGATGACCCAAATCCAAATTCAGGTTGAAATGCTTATACATGGCACGTTATTATTCATGTAGCTTGTCACGTAGTACAGAAGTTACTTGCTAGCCATGGCATAATGGATGTTTAGGATGTCTGTAATATGTACATATATTGTAGGAGAACTGTGAAGAATCTTGGCAGCACCTGCGAAATACAATAAAACTCTATAAGCACAATCGCGGAATGACACAATCAAATTGACAACATATAAAACTATGACGGAATATATTTTAAAAAGCACCGGTATAGACCCAGAAGGTCAACTTTAATTGTGATGGAAATGAGAACATTAGAGTTTAGTGACGAAATACAAGTAACGAATGATACTAGTAAAGAAGTGTTCTATTTTAATCTTGAAATGAAACCGTAATCTTAACCACTACAGTCGTCTCCCACTTACCCTTAACGAGGAAGCCTATCAAATTTATTGTTTTCTATTTAAACATTGTATCTTGACTTGGTTCTGAGATCGAACAATGCGACGACGGGAAATTGCCGAGGCTAACGAGGTATACTAATAACCTCTATAATCTGAAAATAAACTGTAGTGTGTGAATTTGTATCATATCTTGTATTCGTTGTCCTTCTTGCTTGAATAATAGCTGTCTCTTCCCCTTTTAGTTTTCTTTCCTCTCTTTACCTCCGTTGGGGTAAATGTATTTCAATGTGAGTTAATGAATTATGCCAGTCTCTCATTTATACATGTCTCAATCCACCGTCACTAATTTGTTACATTGTAAACTCGTTTGTAATTCAGCTCTCGAGCTGCGATGATGATTGCTTCAATAAAGACACTACTGTATTAGCATTATAATTCAACCCCATCCGTCCTTGACTCAAAAAACAATTTACATCATCAACGCTTTTAGAAAAAGAAAAACATTATCATCGAATTTATTCACGAAGTTTCATGGGTAATAGATCATGAATAATCAAGAATGACTTACAACAATCGATCAATAGGCAACAGCTGTAAATCGTAGTTGTCAACAAAATTAAAATAAGGCAACTTTCAAGATTTGGGATGCTTTAGCGACCCTTTCTTCGGTCTGTTCTTACTTACGTATACTTACTTGTATACATTTGTATAGACTATTGTAATTAGTTCATATATCTCACCTCACCGAGTCCATCGAAGAAAATGAAGACAAGATTTTAAATCTTGCAAATGCAATTTTCCTCTTTGTCTCGGTAGATGTGATTTATAAATATATATTGTCTTCCACTCAATGGTGGAATACTTCCCCCTTAAATCAAATTTATACATACAGGACAATAAATACATTTCCCAAAACTATGAGTGTTTTTTTTTTTTAAGAATCTCAATTCCTTATGTTCTGTATACTGAAAGAAATGTCTTTCATTCGATTACCATTATTATCAAATGTATTAACGGCACTAGGTCTGTTCGGATCAGAGTAATCTATAATCATCGTAAGTACCTTATTTGTGTATGTGTATCTTTACTTTATACGAAAGATACAACGTTGTATCTACACAATTGATTTAGATTTTTATAAAGTCTGACCTCTTACTTAGTTTGTATACATGTGATACATGTGCGGAATATATATAATTGTTATAATGTATGTGTATGGAAAATTATTTTTTTTTTTTTTTATAAAACTGAAAAAGATAACCGATATAGCTTAAACTAAATTAAACCAAATACGTCTAAAAACAACGTGTACACAATGTGGCGTAGTCTGTATCGGGTGAATGATATGGGCAATGGGGAATGTGGCCTCGTAAATATATTAATGTGCACAATACACGACATTGTACCTCGTCATATACATGGTAAAGCTTGACGATATTATACTAGTAGTCCTATTTTATGATGTTCCTTATTCACATCGCACATCGGTTCTAGTCTCTGTCGAACTCGTGCTGGGGAGTTCTTCTACTGAGGGTTGCTCACTCGGCCGCCCCTCACTCGGGGGTTCTGGGTTAAGGTGCTCTTGGCTTTCGGGGTCTTGTCTCTGGGGGTCTTGGCTAGGAGGCTCTAAGCTCTGCCCCTCTTGACCCGACTGCCCTTCACCCTGGTGTCCTCGACTCGGATCTGAAGATAGCGACGCGATCTGTCTCTGTTCCCTATCTTCTTTAATGACGTCATCATATGTTGGCGGTGGCGACTGCGGTGATTGCGGTCCGCGAAATGAAAACTCCGAACCTGGACTCAAAGATGGATTGTGCGTCGCCGACCGTATGTCCGCGGAGTCACTGAAATCGTGCCTCGGCATCATCTCCGCTAGCGTACTGTCGACGTCGATGGTGATATCAGGAGGTCGACGGTGAGCTGAGTTTGGACCGGCAGGTGACGATGCGATTGCAGCTGCGTAGTCCGGTGGCAGGTCCCCGTCGTCCGTCATAGCAGGGTTATCATACTCTTCAAACCTAGAAGGAACACAGCAAAGCAGACGAGACACATATTCATCGGATCTAGGGTTAGGAACATAGGCTAAAGGTTTCCAACGACCAGCTCGAAATCTCTTCAAAATCTACTAATCCCTATAATTCCGCTTACAGTCAGTTTCTTATTCTATTATTAGGAGGGATGTTCTAATACAGTTTATTTTTCCATTTTCCGTGTTTTTTACAATCATTTTTTTTTACCTGCAAGAGGGACACCGTTTCTTTAACCCTTGTCGTCCCTGATAAACTGCTGTTCTATGGGATTTGTGTATATTACTTGGGAAGAAATGCGACAGGGACGCAGAAAGATTTAAAATTAATCTTGGCCAATCGAATTGATATCTCCGAAGCATCCGAGTTTCATACACCTACGGTCTCGTAATTCAGGTACTGTAGGCCTGGAAACACACACATTTCTATGAAGACAAACGTTTGATAAATGATATTCAGGAAAGATAGAGAGAATAGAGAGAGAACATGGAGAGAAAGAGAGTGGGAGAGACCTGTTTGAAATCCAAATATTAATTAGCTTAGAAATTCAAATTGAATTAATTCTACCAATTTGTGTTGAGCTCTTAGCACTGTAATTGGTATAATGAATTCTGTTTTTTTCTGTTAATCATAATGGTATCCATTGTGTAATAATTGTTCTATTATTTGATGTACAGTACATCCAAATATGAGGCAAAACCAAATCGGAAAAACTGCAAAAGCCACTATTATGGTCAGGTAGTTATTACTCTTTCTTCGTTAAGGCTACATTGTGTTTTCAGAGGGTCCTCCATAACTACCAACTGGTGTAGAATCTTAAAGTGTCCGCTCAAGTTTGATCGATGTTTCTCTCTAATATGTCAATATAATTGGGAGCCTTATTGTATTTGGTATTTACAATGAAAGCCATATAGGGTTGCCTTTCTTTGAGAAAAATGAACTACTTAACTATTAGTTTCACAAAATGAAAGAATATTCATTTCGATCCGGATGACCTTTGTATTTGTATATTTTACTCGTATTTCATTCGTTTTGTAACCGTGATATCAAAAGATCTTTGATAAAAAACAACGTAGCCCCGCTGCCCCAAGGACTTTGTCATAGACTTCAATTTATCATTGTGTGATCTGATCTTATGTCAAGTTGGTACTTACATGTGCACTTTATACACGTAATATAGAAATTGGTTGTTATGGAATATGAGAAATGAGTTTGAACATTTTACTTAATGGAAGCCATGTGAATAGAGCGCCTGAACATGACTTCTTATGGAGGGGGAGAGGGGATGGGTAAAATTAAAATTAAAATAAAAGATTCATGCTTTATCCATGATACAAAAATTAGATAAGTTAAATCAACGCGGGTATTACATGTAATTAAAACACATAGTTACGTTAACATTTATAAAGCAACGATCGTACAATTATTGATGAAGGACATGAAAACTACAAATTGTGTAGAAGCTGTTTGATTGATGAATAGATCATTGTTTTCTCATCTGAGTACTGTTTGTCCCTGGTGAAATGAAATAGGAACTTACGTAGCGCGACTGGATAATTCGACCACCCGCTCCGCGGTCGTTGATTCGCTGGTCGGTCTGGGGCACATGTCTGATTGGCAGCTCGCCAACATTCCCCTCCCGATGTCTACGAGCACGAAGCAGCCCGCCACGGTCAGGATGCCGATCGCGACTTTGAAGAGGATCATGTCCGGTAGAGGGAAGATGATGACGAGAAAGAGCCCGACGAGGAAGCCGACAATGGCGCCCATGCGCAGTTTGAGCCAGACGTTGGCAGGGAAGATGCAGCAGTACCTGTCTGGCGAGTTCTTGCAGAGTGATCGACAACCATTGCAACCACGGAAGCAGGTTGCCGAGGACGACGTCGACGAGTCGTCAGCCATGGTTCTATCAATCCCACTGTTAGTGGCGTTACTTCCTCCTCCCGTTAGTATCAATAAGGAATTCAATACTGCTTCGATTGTCTCAATCCAAAAAGTTATCCACACAGCGACTATGTAATATAACACAAGGGCGGTGCCACCGTTATGGACATTACATTTCAGAAAATATTTGCAACTTCAAAAGACGAGTCAATAATGTGCGAGATGCAACACAACTTATCCATGTCAGAGCTGATAAACGACTGGATCGATAATACAAAGCCGTGAAAAGTCAAATCTAGAGCCTTGACATCAATCTAAACCAACAGATGGAAGATTTATCCTTCACTGAATTATGTCTCCGGTCATCACACATTATCTCATTGACCGAGATCCACAAACTGTGCCAAGCAACATATTCAAAACAAGATGCGTGCATGTCCATAGAGGTATCACTGGCTATATACCATGTACACCCAAAGAGGCCATTACATTGTTAACTAGCTAATCCGTCTATCACGTTTTCGTCTTCACTGTAGACTGAAGGGTTACGAGACCTACCTTGCGGTTTGATTACTTAAACTGATAACGAGATAAAGCACATCGAGTACGTCGAAGGTTGGACGATGTATGACGGGCTATTAATTATGACAGTTACATGTAAGATATTGCTGATACACGCGAACATAATAACATAAAAAAAAAATATATATCGAAAGATGTTAACATCTACATCTTAAAATGATGAGCACTGTTATGTTTACCGATGGAATCATCTTTGTACCGTTGTCTATATTCCAATAACCTTGTTGTTCACACCTTCCACGTCTTGAAATTATGTCAGGTGGAGGAGAAGTTCAGGAATATCGGACAACTTATTTTGGGAATAGGAAGTTTTGAGACATTCCATGACATAGTGTGTTAAAATATTATCAGCAGTAGTAAGTGAATATGAATAGGCATATTTTATTCCATTCTTCCACATAGCATGGCCAAACATAAAGGAATCCAATGTAAACTGCCATCCCTTCCAGGAATATAGAAACTGATATTCGTCACGGTCGTTCGCATGGATTTGTTTTTATCTTGAAGATCGCTGTTCCTCACACAAGATCACAGCGTGTAGCCTGCCGTACATCACTTAACCCTTTGTGTGCCAGACAAAATGCTGCTCTATGGGATTTGTGTGTATTAATGTGTGAAAGAATCCACCAGTGACATGTTAAGGGTTAAAACATTCTCTGCCAGACTCAACAATGATTCATGGGAAAGGTTAGTACCAGTGCAACCAGAGAGGTGCTCGGAAGAAGAAACTCGAGCATGATATTCAAATATCTGTATGGATACTAATGCGTGCTAATAGGTGTCAAAAGCATTCCACACTCATGACAATGCTTTGATGTCCCATGCTCAGCACCGACATTTAGCTGATGTCAACTTAGAAAGAAATATTTTCGATTGCCTAATTTGTATCTTGAAGCTGTGTTTTTTTAGATTTAAAAATAGTGCAAATTTCAAGGCAGGTGGCAAATCTCCTTTGTTCTGCTCTTTTTAAAAAGTGATTCGGAATAATTAACAAACAGGGAATATTTTATAGATATTTATATCATTTACGAAATTTACAAATCACTTAACTCTCCAACAACTTGTGCATTTGTGGGATGCAATCATTGTCAAACTATATTTTCATTAACAGTTTTTTTTTTCATGCGTTTGCGTGAGCTCAGATAATTTACTTTGAAAACGTGTTCATTTTTGTTTGCTGTTATCTGTTATGCTCACAAAAGTTTTGATAGATTTCTGTCGTTCACTCACTCTGAGAAGCTGTTGCCACACAATCATGTTCGTAATTATTTTAACTCCTGAGTGTTAATTGAGGACCTATTAAGGACAACTTTTCGGCGGGGTCGAGCATGGGTTTAAAAGAAACTTGATTCATATCCTTCCCATTACATTATCCCTGGTGCAACAATGTCTCATTGGCGCGTAAAAAGTTAATACCGGTAGTCCTATACCCATTCATCTCATAGCATACGTCTAGATTGGCTCTGTGATTTTTAAACCGCGCAGCTCAGTAAGAGTGACATTCCATTGCGCAGAATCATCTCTCCAGGACAGACGATATGGAACACAGCACACATATGACCAGGCTAATGGGTATTATGATAACGAAGGTACCCGGATACAAATGAAGGCATATCTTTACAGTGCGTGCAAAAAACAAACATTTGCATTAATACTATTTAAAGGGAGTTATCTCCCTGACAGAAAACCAATGTAACATGTTCAGCTGTGTGGAAGCAGATCAATATAATAAGATTGGTTCTTCAGACATATTTATTTTGTATCTCTCCAATTTGATCATGTCTTACGTTCATTGTCAAGCATGATCGACGGAATGAGAGGGTGGGTATGCCAGTTAAAGGGATAGTCCACCCTGAAGTTTGGTTTCAATAAAAGCACAAGTGTGAAAGAGACATATAAGTGAAGGACTGATGAAAATCCGTCAAAGGATAAGAAAGTTTTGATCTTTTAAAGTTTTTATTTTATGACGTCACGTACGAGGTGCTCTCCCATTAGTTGTGTGCTGCATGAGTCCATAAATTATTGCTCTTTTTCTGTCTTTGATGTAGGAATTTGTTTCTTTTCATGAGGTATGTGTGTAATAACGTGTTCCTGATGATTTGTCAAATTATACACAAGCAAAATGATGCATTTCATTTTAAAAACACGGAAGTTTTCCAAAAAATTAGTGCACAACAATTTGGGAGAGTATCTCACACGTGACGTTACAAAATCAAATCTTCAAACAATCGTAACTTTCTCATCCGTTGACGGATTTTCATCAAACCTTCACTGTCTATGTTTCATTCATGTGTCTGCCTTGATGAAAATCAACTCAATTTTAGGGTGAAATTTCCCTTTAAGGGTAGAAGTGGTCATGATTACGGGCAGATCTGCTCGCAACACATACATTTCATTTGACAGGAATAAAAAATGCAGTGTAAAGTTAACCCTTTAGACTTAATTGTGTACTCCTTATTCCTGAGTTCCTTTATTCGTGAAATATCCTTTAACTGCATACATCCTGTTCTACAAGATTAATTGCCTGTTTGTTAAATATCTTAAGACATTTGTATTTTGAGAATATAGATTAAAACATCCTACTTGAGAGATTGTTAACATAATATGTTTCTTACGAGTGGTTATGGTTTGAATTCCAAAACAAATACATTATTTGAATTATCCATTGAACCTTTGTCGTTGCACAATCTGGTATGACAGTTTATGTACATCGGTCTTTTTATTTTCACTGCTTCTTATGAATTGATTTAAAAAATATCAAATCAACTATATCATTCAGCTACCTATCCTTAAAAAATCAATGCAACCTGTATTTCGAATACAATTAGGAATAGAGTTGCTAGAATTAGATGACCATGGATAAATAGGGGTAGTTTCATTACGCGAGTTGTCCACTGTTCGGCTTGTTATTGACCGTAGAGGGCTTTGTCATGATCCTTTCGACAACGTCTTTTCATGAATGTGTCATTGGTTTGTGAATGGGCCTTCTTCATTTCATATACTTCGTTTATCACTTAACTCTCTGATCATCCTCCTCCCATTTCTCACTTGTTTTCTTCTCAATGATTATTCTCGTGTTATTTCGTGTATTTAAAATTTATATGGTCACCCTTCGCCGGCTCCTCATTTTTACAACGTCGTATTTTTCCTTTCTCCTGTTTGTTCCTTCTTCTTTTCACTAACCGTCTCTTTTATTCGTTTTTCTTCAATGTTTTTCTCGATTTTTTCATCCTGCATTTTTTGTTTTCCGCTCTCCTTCTTTTCAATTTCCCCTTTTCCTATTTTCTTTGTTACCTGCCCTTTATTTTCTTTTCATGTTCTCTTCCATTTCATTTGGTATTCATATCCTACTACTTCTTTTCATGTCCTCTCTCTCTCTCTCTCTAGTTATGTTTTTCCTTCATCCTGTCTTGTTTCCTTAATTTTTTACATCATCCTTGGAAATGAGAACAATTGTATATAGATCATTGAAAAGTTCCATTTGGTGTTGTTTTCATCCATTCAACGACAACATTATCGATCTAGTCCTGTGTGTTTATCTCGTAATGGCCGATAACCTTTGCAGATACACATGCGCGTACGCACACCCCCACACAGCCATCTATAAATAGAGTTTGGCCAACTCGGGTTCAAAAGGCAACGGCATGGCACATGTTGCTTTGTTGGGCAAGCAGATAACAAAATAATATGCCATATTGTTTCCTATTGAATCCCAATTGGCCAAACTGCGTATTAGATGATTCTGCCCACACACAAAGACACGCACACACACACACACACACACACACACACACACACACACACACACACACACACACACACACACACACACACACATACACATACACACACACACACACACACACACAAACAAACAAACATTACTTACAGTATGTATTAAATGCTTATAATGATAACCGGCTCTTTCCTAGTCAGAAGTACTACCCAAAGCGCTCGATTATTAGCTTAACAGCTAAGTATGTAGAGCTAGAAGCTAGTTGATCTTATTATATCAGGACTACTATTCCTACCAGGTACCCATTAACTACACCTGGATTGAGAAGGACAAACGTTAGCAAAATACCCTGTCCAAGAGTGTAGGCAAAAGGCTTGGATCAAACTCATGATCTCTCTGGAAGAGTCAAGAGCTCTCATCACATAATACCACACATATAAATGTATATACAATATACAAGCCTGGTGCGCAATTCGGGCGCCATTTCTACAGGAATGGTGCATTTTCAAACCAGTGTCGTCTGTAGATGGAACTTATCCTTTCTTAAATCAGAGGTATAGTGCATCTCTTTTTTTAGACATTGATGACAACCTATGTACGACTTCACATGAGCTACAAGTCTCGAACAACAATATTAGGTCTGCTCGTCAATGTTATAAAATATAATTATGAAACCTATCAGTGACGCATATTATGAAAATATACATAAAAATTAATAGGCTTCCTTTGCCGTTTGACTCCCCGGCTCAGTGGTTGTTGTTTTTTGTCAATGCAATACAAGTGGGTAGTAAATTTCATGATCATATCTGAATCCAAAGTTAACAAGCACTTTCTAGATAATGTCTGTATGTTTTCTGGAATTCGTTTATATGACTGAGGTAATCATGTCAAGGTATATCAAATGACCCTATCAGTAAATATATTTGAGTCAAATTGCTGACGAGGCAATAATGAATCATGATGAGATGTAATGGGAAATATAATTTTATATCTGACGTATTCAACGCTGTCCTATGGGAGTGGTTTGCATTACCAGTGCCTCAATGGGGCAAATTTTAAAAGCTATATAGTTGCTCCTATACCTTGTATCCAGTGAGAAACATATCTCTAATCCCTGTGCGCTCTAAGTCGAGACCTACTCTGACAAAACCCAAAACTTTGGTAAAACAATTCGTATGATTTCAACACTCTTAAAGTAATCATTTCCACTGTTTTAGCGAAGTAAGAATACTTAAAGCAAGCTTTTTGTTTTATTTCTTCGTATCAAATTGTCACAAATGGTAGACAAAATGTTAAGCTACTCTATACACTGACTTGGTAACAAAAAAAAAACAACATTGATGCATTTTTGTACAATAGTATACTATAAAAATGATAATACACACAACTTCCATAGATCATCATTTAATCTGGCACATTAAGTCGCTTATGCCAGGATTTAAGCCTTCTGCCAGTTCTTAGTTTTTGCAACATTTACATGCCTACAAAAATTGGCCTACAATTTGTCTGGCATAGTGAGGACAGCTATAGTTGGATACGTTTTAGGTATATCAGTAACTGTAACGTCCATTTTTTAAAATTAATTTCGAGGCAAAACAATACACGCATAAAGTACACAGCAACGTTGTGACAGAAAGTGCCGTTTAAACAGTGTGAAGTATTGCTTTACATATTGTATATCGATTTCAATTAGTCTTGACTGTTAGTGCTATATCAAAGTAACTTGAATCCTGCATGGAGAGAGTATTATGTCGTTACATGTACTTGAACCAGGTTCTTTCTAGTTCAGTGATTTGAACACGTTAGGCGGTAGTGTTTTGGTGGGGTGAAGTTTTGCCACTACCATACCTAACTGTTGATTTTGTCGGCAATTTCAACGTGTTTACAACAGTACCCGTACCCCACATATATACTGTACATATATAGGGGCATGCATATGCGTACGTACATTCTGTACAGATAGTAGATTCGACCAAGAAAAGTGTCTGAGAGATCGCGAACGTACACAAATTAAACATTTCTTTTCACCTAATATCAGCTGTAAACGGAATAAGATTTGTTTGCCATGAATAGATCCAGGTGACTCGGATTTCTGCATCAGTTTGGAACTTGGACGACCTTCCTTTCGTGAGATGGCAAGTGTAAATTCAGCTGATTTTGTAAGTAGTCTATTCTAGCTAGTCGACCGGCAAATTACTGTGCGGTATCTACATGTATGAAGGCTAGTCAAGGCATGAGTCACTCACGTCTACCGAGTACCATAAGATGCCCGGCTCCAACCAGCACTGGGGACAGCGCTCTGTATGTACTGTATTTTATATGTGTGTTTTGTTGTAAATAAACGGATAAAATATGAGATGACATAGAGTCTAGACTCTAATTGTAATTTCTGATCAAGATATTCTATGATCTACATGATCTATCTGATGATTGATGTGACCTTGTATTAAGAAAGTTCCCTTTTTTCCCTGATGTCCTACATGTAAGTGTCCTAACATACAGTAACGTAAACTGTTAAATTTCTGACTTTTGAGCACATTTCCATTTCAGACTTCACTGGTTGTGTTGCGCATAAATGTTTAACTTATTGGTGCATTTTCTGACCAAGATACCTGGCTTGACCTTATAATAAAGTTGTCTCCCCTTCTGTTCATATTTAATGAAAACTGAAACCTAAGTGTCCTAACTTAACGTAAACTGTTAAATTTCTGAGTTTTGAGAACATTTCCATTTCAGTATGTTCAGATTTCACTGGCTGTGTAACGCATAAATGTTTAACTTATTGGTGCATTTTCTGACCAAGATACTTGGCTTGACCTTGTAATGAAGTTGTCTTCCCTCCTGTTTTATATTTTCAATGAACACTGAAACTTACAGTGCAGCTCATTTCCATTTTCATTTTCAGTGATACAATCCAGAATATTGACCCTACTATGCCTCCACTTGCATACATGTCTCATAATTAGCTACTTCTGAGATGTACACTACATCTCAAAGGCATTGGCATAGGGAAAGGGAAAGGGAAGAAAGGGAAGGAGCCGCAGATTAAAACCGCGGTATGTTTTGTCCAGTTCAGCATGGAACATGATGTTTTTTAGGCTAAAGCTTCGTGACCCTTTCTGGCCCTAAATCAGATACATGTACCTCAAGTTGTCCCTGTTTTAACATAGTTTAACATAATGATTGACAAATCATAAACTTTGTATTCAGACACTTGTTAACAGCAAGACATTCAATTTGTAAAGATCAGATTTTCACTTTAGCTGATGGGAATAACAATCATTGAGAATTTGATTTAGCCCATGAAAGGGTAACCAGTTGTGCTTAAAGTCGTGCGTAGCTTGCAAAGTACATGTACATGTAAGCAAAAAGTAGCTCCATTATTTGATTTTTTCCCCCCTGTAAAGCACATGATGCTTTTTAGGCTACTAGTAAAGCATTGTGTCTCATGCTGAACTGGACAAAATATACTGTACATGAACAGCAGTTCAAAACTGAATTTCCTTCCCTTTCTTCCCTTTCCCTTTCCCTATGCCAATTCCTTTGAGCTGTAGTGTATGTGCAATACTTGTGTAGAAGAAAGAAAGAAATAGACAATGGGAAAAGAGTACATATTTATAATAGTTTTTGTATGGTTGCATGGATTGTATTTATACCAAATAATCAGCTTTAATTTAGACCTTCTACATGCATTTCAAGAGGCAATTTGAATATAAATTATGGTAATTGTAATCACAATTCCCTTCCCAGGTTGCCATGCAGATTTTACGTCCATTTCGACCTTGATGTTGCATTTGTGAGTGTTCACGTAGTAAATGCAGTACTTACAACACATAGAGATTTAAAGATTGCATTGGTCACTGAGGTAGAGTACATGATGCATACATGCTGCAGCAAAGTTGTAAACATGAGTTACAATTTGGAAGTTTGAAGCTATCTCGTCAGTTTGTGCCCTTTGCCTCCTTCCCAGGAGCCATTTGGGTACTGCTCAAAGGAAACTGCTGTTGGATATGCCTCTATACCATGATGTGGGTGGAGCCATTATGTTTAGGGTTGTCTTTCCTTTAGTCCATGTGTCCCTGTTCTTGCGCATACACTATCATATAATTTCTTAGACAAGACAGATAGATGTACATAGTTTCAAGTTAGGAACCAATGACAGATTCTGTGAAATTTGGTTCTAATCCAACAGGAGGTCAAGGGTCAATGAAGTTTGTCTCAAAACAACAATTTATACAATGAGCCAATTTCAACCAAACAAGAATCACAAATGGCTCACTGCTTGGAGATGAACTAAGGATATTTGAGATCAAATTTTTCAGAGGTTATCAGTCAAAAGTCAATTCACTGCAGTAAAATGAAAATATGATGTGAAGATGCGAGTATTGTTTGTTTTTTGAGTGTTTTTACATGTAGTTGCTTGATCATGTACAATATAGATGGAATGGCAGTAACACATGTACACTGTCAAAAGACTTTACTTTTGAGTGAATCCACTGTGCTCATCTACAACTGTATAATTGTAAAGGCCATTTTTTTCTCTTTTTTTTCTCTCGAATTTTTAGTCCAGATAAACGCTTTGAGTATACGAAAAACAACAAAAACTGTACCTTTAAAGGGTACTGGGAAGGCAAAAAAGCCTTCAAAATGTAATTGTTAGCAATCTTCTTGCCAATGGCCTTAAATTCATGTATTGTTTATTTAAGAAGCTTGCTGAAAGTTATTTGCTCTCAAATGATCCACATATGGAGTAATTAATGATTAATGATTAAATCCTCAAAATGTTCGGGCCGAACATTTTGAGGATTTGTGATTTAATCACTCATTACTCCAAATGTAGATCATTTGAGGGCAAACAACTTTCAGCAAGCTTCTAAAATAGACAATACATGAATTTAAGACCATTGGCAAGAAGATTGCTAACAATTACATTTTGAAGGCTTTTTTGCCTTCCCAGTACAGTATATGCCCTTTAAGCATACAAGTGGATATTTATTTTGCATGTTACTAGATCAGTGCACATGTAATAATTCTGTTCTAGTGACTACATGTATGTTTAAAAGTATTATACCAGCCTAGATTTTTCATTAGAAATTCAGAATGTATGCACAAATTGCATGTATCATCTAAATCAGACACATTTGTACACAAATATTCTGTGTACATAAGTAATAAAAAACAGAGAAAATGAAAGTTTCATCACACTTTATTGCTCAGATGAGATTAACATACATTCAATAATGTCAGATTCATGGTAAAAGTATGTTCAACAGGATGTTGCTCAACACTACCACCTGTTCATGATCCAGTGAAAAGTACATAATGTATGTGAAAAGTAAAGCCCCTGTGATTAAAAAGTGACCTCCCCCCCCCCCCCCCCCCATCCATCAAAAACTTTTTTAAGCTGCTTCAACCATTTTTTTCTTCATCAAGAGTGTAACATGCACAGTATTGTTCAATGTGTGGGTTTTTTTTATGATGCCACACTTGCAAAGAAGCTCAGGAGCTGCATTCCTGCAAATTCCCCTCCCCCTCCCCCTACCCCCTCCAAGGCACATGCAGGCGAACCTAAGTTGGTACTAGGTTTATGATCAGATCACAACATAATCTGTTAAATTGTATCGTAGAGCATATTGTTCGTTTTATGTTTACATTTTAGGTGAGTAGTTTCTGTTTTGCACTCTCAGTCATCTCACCCAACATACATTTGATGTGATATTTATTTAATAAAATGTCATGTAAAAGCAATATGTATAAAGTAACATGGTAACACGCTTGAGTGAAATCAAAAATACCCTTTGATATTACAGCTCTACACGATAGACATGACAAATACAAAGCAAAACAAATGACATACATACACATAATTAACTAAACAAGATGATATAAACTATGACACAACATAAATATATGTCCAATTGGTCTTAAAGATTAAAAACTATGATTGACAGAGTGGATCAATGATGATAGAATGGCCAGCATATAAATTAATAACTTATTGCAGAAAAGACTACTTTGAAATATTGAATAAGCCATTTTTGTAATGTATTCACAACTTTCCCCCTAACTGCCTAGTGACACTTTATTACAGCCACCTGTATTTCATGAGTCAGTTTGAATGGATGGAATGCACTCTACACCTATTAGTTGTTGCTACTCGGACAAACCTCGGACAAGCTTTGGGGTTGCCATCAGTAACGTATTGTTTGAATTATGTGAATAAAATTTGCATACATAACGAAAATGGTCTATGGCACCAAAGTTTTTGAGTTTTTCAAATGTTGTCAACAAATGATTCCAGATTTTGACACCATTTAATTACATAGATTGTCTGTGAACAAGAGCAGACCTGAATATTGGTCAATTATGATAGTAGTATGAAATCTTGTACTTCTCATCTTTACAGGATAAGTGTAAGCCTTGCAACCTTGTGCTTTGTGAACGGATCTGATATTGCATCAAAAAGAAATGTGAAAATAAAAAAAAAGTCAGTCCCCCCTAAGCAAAATAGCATTTAATGTTTTATCGAAGGGGTTTTGAGCAAAATTACTTGGCAGGATTGTTCCTCCATGTATTGACTATAAACTTCTGTGTGAAAGTTACATTAATCCAATCAGTCATGCATGAGTGAGCACATGTTAAAGGCAAGTTGCAAGAGTCAGTTTGGGGGTCTGTGAAACAAGATTTTGACGAATTCTGTTTCTGGTGTCTATATGTTGTTGCTTGATCATCCATTGTTTGACCCTTTCACAACTATTCTGACACTAAAAATGTTTTTTCATGGTTGACTGAGCACAATTTTAGGGGAAAATTGCTATGTTGAACCCTTCTAATATTACATAATGCATTCACTTTATTGAATGAATGGACATCAGGTATTGTTAACAACATGTATCATCACATGGCGTGTGAACGTAAGAGGAATATGCCATGTCATGGTTGAGTGAGCACACTTTAAAGATGAAGCAAAACATCCTGAAATTTAATGCTTATAAATTCCTATGTTTATTTACTACTTATTTATTGATCTTAGCATTGTGTGTGTATCATCATATCCATTATTAACTCTCTCAAACCTTTTCTTGAGACTACATGTATGATCGATAATGCATGGTTGCGTGAACACAATATTAGAGGCACAATACAGTTGGGCCTGAGATCAATGTCACAGCCGATTGCAATCTATTGCAGTCAGATTGCAGTCAATGTATGGAGCTGATTGCATTTGATTGCAATCACTGTGCATTTGATCTCAGGCTCCGCTGACAATGGAGGAACAATCCTGCCAAATAATTTTGCTCAAAACCTCCTCAATAAAAAATCATGCAATTTTGCTGAGGAGGGGAGGGGGATAATTTCTTTCTTGTGTGTGTGTTTATATCAGGCAATAAACATGTACTACTTGTCATCTTTGCACACGGAGTGTACGTCTTGAAACCTTTTGTATCCCAAAGTAATTCTAGGATAATTAAGTATAATGTACTCCTTCTTGTCTTTGCAGGCGGAGTGTAAGTCAATCCATCATCCACCTCCAGGCCATTTATGTCACATTGAGCCCATGCCTCAAGGCAAAGGCAAGGGTGGTAGCAGCAAGACCAGCAGCCAACCCAAGCCCATCCCTGCCCAGCCCAACAACAGCCAAGGTGGCTTCCGGTCTGGCAGCGCCAGCAGTACTGGGGGTGGGGTTGGCAGCGTGGGGAGCCCTCTGGCATCCCCCTCCCCCTCCCGATCCCCCGCCAGCTCTACACCGAGGAAAAAGCAACGGGGGGACTTCAAGTTTGGCAAGATCTTAGGAGAGGGCTCGTATTCAGAAGTGAGTACTCCACATTCATTTCAAAGTAAATGTTCTGGACCCTGTTGCACACAACTGACCATTGATGGTAACTTTGTTACCAGTGGCAACATCAATGGAAACCTTGAATTTGATTGGCTGTCAAGCTATATTACCATTGAAGTTACCATCGATGGCAGAGTTACCATTTATTGTAAGTCTTCAGCAACAGGGCTATTTGTAGTGTAATATTTTGAGAAACTCTTGTGTAACTGGTATATTTTACACGGTCACTCTGGATCTGTAAACCAACTGAGTTTCTTACCACATCGTTTTATCCCAGGACTAGATGAACTCTGTTAGTCCAGCCAGCATGTGGCAATGCCTCGTTCTGTTTCCTTTTGCATCAAGTTGATTCGCAAATATTAAAACTCAGGAATTGTTTTGTGACCTGTATAATGTACATCCCAATTTCGAGTTGTTTCCTTGCTGTTTGTTGAAAAGGATTGTCATTGTGGGACTGGGGCTTAAGGTTTGATCAACAGTTTTTAGAAGGCTAGTCTTAGCCATTACATTACCATTGGCATAAAGATGTGTTGTGGTCAGTTGAGTTTTCATTACTCAGTACTTAAAGACAGCCCGTCCCTTTTTCAGATCACCACAAAACCATCGAAACATTGGCAGAACATATAGAGAAATGTTAGCAAGCTCTATTTTCACAATTTGAAACTGACACGTAGTGTAAAATTCAAATAATGCACGTAAACAACGTCTGATTAATAGTCTTTACCTCAGGCTCTTAGCAGTTTGTGCTGAAATATCTGCTTTATTGATTAATCTGTTTATTAAATTATAAAACGCATTATGAAAAATATTGTTCTATAGAAGGAATCATCTCCAAAGTTTAGTAATTACTCATAACATTAGGATTTCACACACGCATAATAACCACATAGATACTGTAACAAAGACTAATACTTTTTTCGTAGTACGAAAAAATGTCGGTTTGAAATTTAACGGCTGAAATTTTTTACATATACAGAAAGCTTCAGCATGCTATATTCTTAGAAATGGTCTTGAATCACACTTTCTTCAATTTACGATCGTGATAGACGATGTCAAATTTTAAGCTTGCAAAAGGGACGGACAATCTTTAAGGGTTTAAACACTGAAAATGCATATATCCTTTACATTACCAACTTTGAAAAATACAAATGTATGTTTACATGTTGACACTGCACTCCAATGGCAATGAGAGAGTTGAATGAACACACTTTTCATAGCTGTCTCATGTTGTACTACATGTACATACATGTTTAGCTTATAAAGTCATAAAATGATTTTATTCACATTTCCTCTGCTTTGTGTATCTTTTATTTCATCTAGGTTGTATTAGCGACAGAGATCTCAAGTGGCAAGCAGTATGCAAGTGAGTCTTCATTTACATATTTTTTGTCCATTCCGTGTTTTTTAACAAACCATTAGTCTTCTGCATATAAGTTTCATGTTGATTTGAGTGATTTAATTTATTTGAATCATATTTTCTCAGACTTCAAGACAGAGTAGCCCTTTTGCAGGTCAAAAATTCTGTTTAAGATATTCCCTTCCAATATAAATCAGAAACTGAATTTGAGCGGAATTATATTGATTGCTAGATTGCAATTACTGTAGATGACTTCATGTGTCATCTACAGTAATTGTGTCATCTACAGCATGTTTGTTTGATTATTGCTACCTTACTTTATTGTATGTGCTATGCTCATGGAAGTCCAAACATGAACACGTTTCCATATTGTGCCTTGTTTAAAGAGATAGTCCACCCTAAAATATAGGCACAATGTAGGTATTGTATACACATGAACCTGTGGAATGTGCCAATGTCAGATATGAAGTGCATCAGAAATGCAAGGTCAAAGCGTAAGTACATTGCAAATAAAGGTCTGCCAATATATAGAAAAAGCTGATTATTTTTTTTTTGGCTAAAAGTACAAAACTTTTCCATAACGCATTCAGGCAATTCCACGATTTACTACACTACACTTTAAAGTATCCTGTCTGGTTTGCTCGGAAGGAAGATGCATGGATTTTAACTTTTTATTTTTATCATGTCAATTCATGAAGGTCAGAACTACATTGTAGTATCAAAATAAAATCATGAGAATTGTTTTCGTAGTGATTGCAAGATCTTGAATTTCCAAAAGTCCATCATATGTTTATTTGATTATTGCTACCTTTGTTGTATGTGCTATGTTCATGGAAGTCCAAAAATGTACACGTTTCCATATTGTGCCTAGTTTAAAGGAATAGTCCACCCTAGAATTAAGTTGTGACCCTTAAGTTAGGCATGCGACATCACAAAATCAAAATATCAAAAGATCATATCTTTCTTATCCTTTGACAGACTTTCATCCAACCTTCACTAGTATGTTTCTTTCATAATTCTGCTTTTATTGAAACCAACTTAATTTCCGGGTGAACTATCCCTTTAAGTACATCTGTATCTATATTTTTTTTCTTTAAACAGTTAAAGTACTGGAGAAGAAGCACATAATAAAGGAGAAAAAGGAGAAGTATGTCCACAGAGAGAAGGAAGTCTTGAGCAGACTAGATCATCCGTTCTTTGTCAAACTCTATTTCACATTTCAAGACACAAATAAGTTGTGTATCCTTTTCATGAATGGTTGTACCTGTTTTTCGTTGCACCTCTTTGCAATTTTTTTGCATTTTTTCAAGTGATTAAATGTGATGTATACTTTACTTTAAATGTATGATCTGAACATCAGTACACTGCCAGAATAGGACGTCATTGTTTTAAGAGTCCCAGAGTCTTTACCACTTCTATCCTTACCTTTAAACCCAGAAGTGTTTAAGTATGAGTTTCGATGAAATTTTGATTTTCTTATTCATAACGTAGCATTTACACATCTTTACACTTGAAGCTCGCAAAAGAGATGCAGTGAAACCTGTGCATAAAGGCTTCTCAAAGGAGAAACGAAATTGTTAATTTTAATGAAAAGTGGTCTTTCTGTACAGGTTTGCTTTAAAAAACATTTTGGAAGAAACATTTTCAAGGGAAACCAAAAATGTTTTCATATGCAAATGGCCTTTCTTTCCCGTTGGTGGCTGAAACCGGTTTCACTGTAGGTTAAACTGTCAAGAAGTTTTGTTAATGTCAGACTTGGGCTAAGTCTAATTTAGTACTCATCAGTGTACATTTATACATGTAGGTCTAAGTTTGGTTTTCTTGACTGAGTTGACCTTCAGACTTTGGTCTGAGTCTAGCCAAGAGAGGCGAGCTGCTCCCCTACATCAAGAAGCTGGGGTCATTTGACGAGAAGTCATCCCGATTCTACACCTCTGAGATCATCCTTGCTCTGGAGTACCTACATAGCATGGGGATCATCCACAGGTACGTCCATGTTGTCACTCATACACTACAGCTCAAAGGAATTGGCATAGGGAATGGGGAAGGGAAGAAAGAGGAGGAGCCGCAGTTTTAAACTATTTTGTCCAGTTCAGCATGAAACTACTGGCTGCAGTTCTTTTCGGATCATCTTCAAATTTGGTATGAAGGTCTATTATGGTAAAGCGAAGACGCCCAATGTTTTTGGTGGTGGCGCTCTTGCTTGGTCCGTCTTCGTACACAAAAAGGTACCTTTTTCAGGGTCTGCTTGTGTGCATGATACTGGCTGCATTTCTCAACAGATTCTTTTTATCAAATTTGGTGTGTAAGTGTATCATAGTCAACTCCTATAACCTTTGGTGATGCTGCCTCCAATGTTCAGCATTTTACAGGATCAAAGGTCAACCTGATAAGTCTAAATTTGCAAAAATGCTAAGTTTTCAATTACTTTTTGTTACTCAAAGGATTTTATTCAAACTTGTTGTATAAGTGGTCATTCTACATTAGGCCACATAAGTATTTGATGATGACGCCCTCAGTGTTCCAACTTGGGTGCCATGTCACATTACTGGCTGCAGTTCTTGTCCGATTTTATTCAAACTTGCTTTGGAGGTTTATTGGGAGGGAGGGGGGCGGGGGCATGTCTTTCTGCGTAACAATAGTTTTCAGTGACAGCGCCCTCATTGTCCCAATTTTTTTTGGATGCCATGTCATATTTCTGCTTTTTTTATGCTTCCGCGCTTTTTGTTTTCGGGTTGTCCATCCTTAGACTCACACAATGTACATGTAGCAGTCAGGATTTTGTTTCCAACTATGTAAATTCTTAGAGAGTAACTAATCAACCGTTTACCAATCATTGTTGTATTTTCATTCAGATTAATTGTCATAGATAAATTTCATCATTTTTTATTTGAATGGACATACAAGTACATCAAGAACAGAGCATTCCCACTGTAAAATATATCTAGAATTGAACTGATTTTGCTCAGTTTTGTATGTATTACAAGCTACCATACATAAAGTACATATTTACATGTACTCATGTGTGTACGCTTTCAGTTACATGTATGTTGTTGTGTTTGGACTTTGTGTGCAACATCTACAGTGCATGTACTGTGAGTTAGCTTCACTGGTACAGAGAAGCGTGGTTATAAAGTTCAATAGATGGGAGTGTCTTTGAGTTCGGTCATTCAGGCATTTTTATTGATGCTATTGATTTTGTGCAGTTAGCAACTCGTGAGAATGTAAACATGAATGCTGACCTTGGGACACCATGCGCTCTCTCAAGGTTGTTTGTGAAATATTGTAAACAAAACCTCTAACACGTTTATTTTTGGTAACATTTACCATCAACTACTGCAATTTTTACACTTTTAGTATGTTTATTAGTGCAGAGAGTTTCAGAGACCTATTATTGTAGGCAGAATCTGTAATCATGCAAGAGTTTATACCATTACTATAATGTTATGTTCATGGGAATAACTATTAAAAACATATTTGTAAGTAGGCTGTATATTGGATAGGGGTAGCTGGACTTTGTATGTGTATGTATGTGTGTGTGTGGTGGAGGGCAGGGGGGGGGGGGCACATCTCTCTAGTACAAGTAGGAAGAGAGGATGCTAATCCTGAGGAACATACAGTAATTTGTTTTCCTTTAAACAATTCTGATATGAAAATGTGGGTATCAGACAAGATAATATGCCTTGCAGTGTATCATGTGTTGAAAGAAAGATGGTAATGTACATTTACTACACAGTGAGGTTGGGTTCATAAACTGGTGCTAGGCTGTGATGTCAACTTTGAAGTTGGAAATTTGCCTGTTCGCTGCAACCTACATGTATAGGTGGCGCACTGAATCCACGCAATTAAGCAATAACTTCTGTCGCTCAAACTTTTACAGTTCTGCTTCCTATGAAAGCGAGATATTTGCAGGGTGATCTACCCCGTTAACACAAGATGAACTGTTTGCTACATGTATTGAGGGCACTGTACTTCTACCAGTTTAAAGGATATCTGAATTAATGGAGCGATATAATGTTTCACGCTTACTTCATGAAATGGTGTCAAAGGATTCCTCAATCGCTGACATAGTGATCATGCAGAGTATACATTACATCAAAGTACAATCTGAATATAGCAATATTACCGTGTTGCTTCTTCTACTTAAACATAGATTTCACACTTGATACATCATGTACTTGGTATTGCTAGCGTTCATTAAACCCTTTAAGCTAGTTAATTTGCATAAAACTAGCAGAGAACACTTTCTTATGTAGTCCTGAGCCATTTGAGCATTTGTTGGAAACTGAATTTTGTTTACAGATGCTTGTACTCTATATAATGCGCATGACTGATCTGTCACTTGAAAGTTGTTTTGCTGTTTGTCTTCATGTGTGTGTCTTGTGTGTCACTATTGGTGTCTGTTCACATTCTCTCTGTCATCTTCTCTCTCTCTCTCTCCCTTTCTCTCTCTCTCTCTCTCTCTCTCACTCTCTCTTTCCATCTATCTATTTCTCTTTTTCTCACTTCTCTCTCTCTCACTTCTCTCTCTCTCTCTCTCTCTCTCACTCTCTCTCTCTCTCTCTCTCTCTCTCACTCTCTCTTTCCATCTATCTATTTCTCTCTTTCTTACTTCTCTCTCTCTCTCTCTCTCTCTCTCTCACTCTCTCTTTCCATCTATCTATTTCTTTCTCACTTCTCTCTCTCTCTCTCTCTCTCTCTCTCTCTCTCTCTCTCTCTCTCCATTACGACCCTCCTACGCTGTATTTTCTATTTTGGTTATTTAGACATTCCCTTCTCAGATTCACTAACCCTTTTCTACATGTCAGGATATCTTTCTTTCTCTTCTCTTCATTTCTATGTTATCTTCTTCATCATCTCTTTCTCTTCTTTTTCCTCTTATTCATGTTGTTTGATTTCTCCACCTTCTCCATTGTCATGATTCTTTGATCTTCATCTCTTACTGGACTGCAGAGATCTGAAGCCAGAAAATATCCTGCTAAACGAAGACATGCACATACAAATTACAGACTTCGGGACTGCTAAGATTATTGGCAAGGATGACACGAAGGAAGGGAAAGGTGAATACATTTTTCCATCTGCCGGTCCTGTTATTTTTGACATCTGCCTATTTGAATGTATTGATAGACTTAAAGGGAAAGTCCACCCTGAAGTTGAGTTGGTATTGATAAAAGCAAGAACATCAAAGAAACATATCCGTGAAGGTTTGACGCAAATCCGTCAAAGGATAAGAAAGTTGTGATCTTTTAAAATGGTGATTTTGTGATGTCATGTGCGAGGTGCTCTCCAGAATATGTTGTATGCTGTATGATTCCATAAATGGCTTTTTTTTTCTGTTCTTGATGAAGGATATTTTTTTTCCCATACAGGTATGTGTGTAAAAACAAGTTTCTCATGCCGCATCAAATGCACATGTAAAATGATGCATATATCCTTATTTGAAAATCAACATTTGAAAAAAATTAGTACACAACATATGGGAGAGCACTTTGCATATGACGTCACAAAATAAAAACTTTAAACAATTATAGCTTTCTTATCCTTTGACGTATTTTTATCATATCTTCACTAATATGTTTCTTTTGTGATTCTGCTTTTATTAAAACCAACTCATTTTCAGGGTGAACTATTATCCCTTTCAAGGCCATTCATGGATACCCTTGCAATTAGCCCCATTTACACTTGCTAAGATCACGATTTTATGTCTCACCATTTACACTTGCCCCCCAAAACCGCGATGTGAAACATCACAAATTTTTGATAGGTACTGCGCATGTCCACTGGTCATCTAAAGGAGACCGGCGCGGTGCATGGTTATTATGACGTCATAAGTGGGGCATCTTTTGACAATGACAAAAATGCGCCTGTAATTTTACAGAGAAAGATCAAAGTCAACCCGCTGGGAATGCTGCAAGTCATGTGGCAAAAAAAAATCATGATATTTCTACCCTCACCATTTACACTGGCAAACTTTGCGAGTTTTCACGCAAAGTTTAAAAAAATCACACTCTAGGAAGTGATTTTTCTGGCGCGATGTTTTGGTTGTTTGATCGAGATCTGAGAAAAATCTTGATTTTTGCTGGCCAGTGTAAATGGGCCTATTGTCACTTACTTGTAAAAAGATATATTTTGAAATCTTGAATGTAAATATGCATGTTTTGTTGTAGTAATTAATACCTCTTGTCATTACAGTCAATATTTTCCTTTTTTTCTCTTTATTTTGATATCTTTTCAAGTAGAAATGTCACATTGAATGATTATGCAACACTAGTAGATAGCTTGGTAGATGTCTTTATTGAAGGAGTAGTGGATTTGATGGATTCATGCATGCATTCAGTCAACAATTGTTACGTATCATGTACTTGCTTCAATGGTGCTTTATTTTCTGTTCACAGAACGTGCAAATTCATTTGTTGGAACGGCGCAATATGTTTCTCCTGAGCTTCTCACAGAAAAGGCTGCAACAAAAAGGTACAAAAATATCTTTCATCATTGCCTGCTCTTTCTCAAATGTCTCTTTGTTTGATTGATGAATAAATAGATGGATGGCTGAATTAATAGATAGATGGATGGATTGATGGGTAGATGTACGGATGAATGGATAGATCGATGGATAGATGTATGGATTGATGGATGGATTGGTGGATGGATGGATGAATTGATTGATGGATTGGTGGATTGGTGGATGGATGGATGGATGGATGGATGCCTGTAATGATGGATGAATGGATAGGTGGATGTAATGACGGATGGGTGGGTGGATGGATGGATGGATGGATGGATGGATGGATGGATGGATGGATGGATGGATGTATGTATGGATGGGTGGATGGATGGATGGATGGATGGATGGATGGATGGGTGGATGGATGGAAAGATGGGAGGATGGATGGATGGATGGATGGATGGGTGGGTGGATGGATGGATGGATGGATGGATGGATATAATGATGGATGGATGAATGAATGGATGGATAGATAGATGGAAAAATGTATGAATAGATGGATTGGTGAATGAATTGGTGGATATGTGAATGGATGGATGGGTGGATTGGTGGATAGATGGGTGGGTGGAATAATTGATGGGTGGGTGGATTGGTGAATGGATGGATGGATGGATGGATGGGTGGATTGGTGGATGGATGGGTGAATGGAATTGGTTGATTGATCGGTTGTTTGGTTAATGAATTGGTTATTTTCTGTATGTTTCCAGCTCTGATCTGTGGGCTCTAGGATGCATAATATATCAATTACAGTCTGGTCTACCTCCATTTAGAGCAAGGTAAGTCAATATCGTTTCTCTCTTATGTCTTTAAAAAAAAAAGTAATTTTGATGTCATTTTGAATTGCAACGGTCAATATGTTTCCACAGGAAGTTAAGTTTCCATTTCCTATATTCTAATGAACTTTATTATACAAATTGTTGATCATCACAGAGTGTTCTTTTGCCCTGGATGCCATAAGTAATATACATGCATCATGCATACAAGCAAACAAAAAAAAACAAAATGAGAGAGAGAGAGAGAGAGAGAGAGAGAGGGGGGGGGGGGGGTAGATGGAGCGAGCACGTATGTGCATCTACGTTGCTAGGGTTCTAGACAATCCAAGTATTAAACCCTCATATTTCTTGCACAACAATAGACCAGGCAATAATACACAATCCATTGTTTAAAAGATGATAGTGTTACCATGTTTACAACACCTATTGAAGTATAAGTACAGACCATATTGAACTCCATACACTTCAGTATAAGGTCTTTTATATCAACTTGTGTGGGTTTTCTTTTTGAACGAACATGTAGAAACAGGATGGGCCTTAGGAAAATGTAGACAATTTGATGTCACACCTTGTGTAAGTTTCAGTAGGTGTTGACATAATCCATTGTACAATTCACTGAGCAAGCAATCTCATTCATGTGTGTATTTTTTTAATGATCTTAAATGATTAAGTGGATAAAACAAGATGATAATGAATCAAGCAATTATTATATGGAACTATGAAGTGGATTCACCCATGAGAAATTATTTGTAAAAAAAAAAAATCATTTTCTATCCAAATACATACATGTATAAGGCCATTTGTAGGGTCTTACATGGACATTCAATGAATGGTTTAAAAATCTGATTTTCAACCTAATTGTGGTGTATTTTTAGCAACATGGTAACACATGAGCATGATCCTGTTTACATGAGTTAGCATGATGGGAGTGGATTATTTCATCCAGTGTGGCTTGTTGCTCATCCAAGTGTGATATCTGCTTTCATTCTGGGAAAGGAGCAAGAGGCTTCACAACGCTCGGCACTGACAAACAGGAAGTGTGGATAGGGTTAGATTCACAAAGATACTGGTACACGCCTGCCTTAGCCGGGGTCTGCTCCGCGCAGCTCTATGCAGCAGCAGCTCTGTGGAGAGCTCCGGGTTAGGATATGTGTGCCAGAGAGGAGAAAAGAGAGAGAGAGAGAGAGAGAATGAGAGAGAGAGAGAGAGAGAGAGAGAGAGAGAGAGAGAGAGAGAGAATGAGAGAGAGGGGGAGAGAATGAGAGAGGGAGAGAGAGAGAAAGAGGGAGAGAGAGAAAGAGAGAGAGACAGTGAGAGAGAGAGAGAGAGAGAGAGAGGGGGAGAGAGAGAGAGAGAAAGAGATAGAGAGAGAGAGAGAGAGAGAGAGAGAGAGAGAGAGGATAAAGAGAAAGTTGAATATGCTCCACAGTACATGCACAGTAAATATTTTTGTATGAAAGATGCTATGTTCATACTATACAGGGTGAAGGGGAGAAAAATGGAAGATGTAGGGAGAGAAGAGAGCAGTAGAGTGAGAGAGAGAGAGAGAGAGAGAGAGAGAGAAAAAAAAATTAGAGTAAACGTGTACACTGCACAGTACATGCATAGTAAATGTGTTTGTATGAAAGGTACATATACTATGGGTAAGGCGAGAGGAGGAGAGATGGAGAGAGAAGGAGAGAGGAGTAGAGAGTGAAGAGAGAGAGAGAGAGAGGATCAAGTGAAAGTTGTTTATACTATACAGTACATCTATACACTGTAAAATTTTACTATGTTTTGTATGAAAAGTGCTATGATGTATAGGGTCAGAGGAGGGAAGATGTCAAGAGAGAAAGAATGAGAGTAGAGGAGAGTGAAGGGAAGAGAAAGACAGGAGGAAAGAAGGAATAAATGCTGGGGTCTGAATCATGGCCTGCTTGCATTGAAAAACTCAGGAGTATGTGTAGTAAAGTTACACGAAAAGTATACATTACATGTGCATGCCAGAGGGGATTTAGTGACATTTTGTAAAATTGAGCATTATAAATATGTAGTTTGATTACATGATGGATACATGAAAAGGGTACGAGAGGGGAGAGGGAGTGAAGGTAGAAAGACAAAGAGAATGAGAGAGCGATGAAAAAGCAAATGGAGAGGTTGGTACATGTACATATATGGGGGGGGGGGGGTCATAAAAATGGTTAATATGTAGTTCAATTAGATGATAGGTGGTTAGGGAGTGGGGGGGGGGGGGGGCGGAGCACTATTTAGGCATGCTTTCAGGAAGCACCTCGGGTGTCATTGAGGAGCATTGTTTGAGAGGGCTTGGGGAAATTGTATACTTTGTATATTGAGACTAGTAAAGATACGTGTACTTATGTGAAGGGAGAGAGGACACGTACGTGTAGAAAGAGAGAGAGAGAGAGATTGCAGATACGTACAATGTACAGTGTCATGTGTTGCAGGAAGTAACACGTAGAGTACCAAAGTGGTGTCCTCATATCCATTGTTATGCCAATGTCTGGTTCTAAACTACATCCCTAAATTCAGACTTTTACTGATCCCACATTGTCGAGCAGGCTAGTGTCGGGCATTCCCAATGAGAGTCCCCGCTCAGATCGACGATGTTTGCTCTACTCACTGTACATTACATGTAGATTAGAACCAGTTGTCTTGACAACATGATCATATGACTTCAGTACTCTATATGTGAGGCTACTTTCAAGTCGAAATGTCATGGACAGACACCCTTTAATAAACAAGTACAGTATACACCACAGAAAATATCAATCACAGGGGCTCTTTTCGGAATTGTGGGAGCTTTTCGAAGAAAGCATTAGTATGTTACAAAATTTAAGATGCTAGTGACATTTTTTTTTCAAGAATTATAGCTTGATTTTTACTAAGTGAATGAGGTAAAGTGAGAGTCCATTTGTATATCTGTGATTCATGCAAACCAAAACAAGGCCATTGCTGGGTGACAGTGGGAAATATTACGTTAGGATATATTCTATATTCTATATTCAGCTTTTTGTAATTTTAACCCAGCCCTACATGTGGTTGATGGTGATGATACGGATTAAGATCAATAAATGATCAAGTTACATCTCTCTTTCTGTCATACTGCTCATGTGTTTTGTATACCCCAAATTCATAACATTATGTGTAAACAATTGATTTGTGGTCCTTACACTTTACTATGGTTATATACTAGGAAAACCAAACCCTACAAATCAAGTATATTTGAGTGTGAAAAGAAAAGTTTCCTAAAACATTGGAATAATGTAAGTAGTGCTTTGATTTTTGTAATATTTAATTAATCAATACAGTGTAGGTTATCGCCTCTTCCAGAGGCAATTCAGTATATCCATGTATAAAATCCTAATGTGCCATTATTCTTGTGCACAAGATACTTCCAAGAAAGTACCAAGACACTGCCAAGAAGCTCACATTGTACACAGAGACTTTACAGAGTACAAGGCTAGTCATTCAAGTTCTCGAACATTAATGGCTTTAATAGCCTTTCTAATAGCCATTACTGTAGTTGTTTTCTAGTAGCGTGTTACATTGCTCTTTCAATTCAGCAAATGCATGTATGATGATCTGACTATTCTCTTGTTATTCCATTCATGTGGGGTGGTATCTTGAATTATTTTTTATACATTTTGTTCAAAGTTACCATCATGACATTCCAAAATCTTCCCTTTGATAATATCAAGATAACCTGGATATCATATAATTGAAAACAAAGATATGAATTCGAAAACTTAAATTTGCATCATTCTCCCAATAGGCTTTAAGTTGGTGCATTGAAATTTTGTTTGCATATGTAGTTCATTGATGTGGACTATGTACATGGCAATTTTCAGAATGGTTTGGGTTGCTCTTCTACCAATATCTGTGGAAAAGGAGGAATCTGCCCCTGACCTGGCTTTTAGACTGTCCAAAATGCTCATGTAGATTCAAGGTTGTTTGTATATTTTTGGTTGATATATATATATATATATATATATATGTGAGAAATTATACATATACAACAGCTTTGGCAACTCTTTTATTTAAATATTTTGTGAAAGAAATGGATGAAGAGAACAATGGTAGGCGTAGCTTAAATCAAGGTACCCCAGAGCTATCTACCCTTTGGAAAAATTGGTGATGCCGAAAAAATGTCTCTGCCGGGAATCGAACCCGGGCCTCCAGCTTTGAACGCCGGTGCCTTAACCACTAGACCACAGAGACGGGTTAGTGGCTAAGGCGACCCCGATCCGATTGACCGTCAGATTGACAAATTCTCGACACTATACCAATTATAATTTCCTTTGTTGGGTGCAGGTGAGTTTTGAACAATGACAAGCCGCCATGCCTCAGCTGGATCAAAGCTATTACTTTGATGGGGAACCTTGATTTAAGCTACGCCTACCATTGTTCTCTTCATCCATTTCTTTCACAAAATATTTAAATAAAAGAGTTGCCAAAGCTGTTGTATATGTATAATTTCTCACATTGATATACTCTCTCCCATACATGTACTGCATCAAAGTAATAGCTTTGATCCAGCTGAGGCATGGCGGCTTGTCATTGTTCAAAACTCACCTGCACCCAACAAAGGAAATTATAATTGGTATAGTGTCGAGAATTTGTCAATCTGACGGTCAATCGGATCGGGGTCGCCTTAGCCACTAACCCGTCTCTGTGGTCTAGTGGTTAAGGCACCGGCGTTCAAAGCTGGAGGCCCGGGTTCGATTCCCGGCAGAGACATTTTTTCGGCATCACCAATTTTTCCAAAGGGTAGATAGCTCTGGGGAACCTTGATTTAAGCTACGCCTACCATTGTTCTCTTCATCCATTTCTTTCACAAAATATTTAAATAAAAGAGTTGCCAAAGCTGTTGTACATGTATAATTTCTCACATTGATATACTCTCTCCCATACATGTACTGCATCAAAGTAATAGCTTTGATCCAGCTGAGGCATGGCGGCTTGTCATTGTTCAAAACTCACCTGCACCCAACAAAGGAAATTATAATTGGTATAGTGTCGAGAATTTGTCAATCTGACGGTCAATCGGATCGGGGTCGCCTTAGCCACTAACCGTCTCTGTGGTCTAGTGGTTAAGGCACCGGCGTTCAAAGCTGGAGGCCCGGGTTCGATTCCTGGCAGAGACATTTTTTCGGCATCACCAATTTTTCCAAAGGGTAGATAGCTCTGGGGAACCTTGATTTAAGCTACGTCTACCATTGTTCTCTTCATCCATTTCTTTCACAAAATATTTAAATAAAAGAGTTGCCAAAGCTGTTGCATATGTATAATTTCTCACATTGATATACTCTCTCCCATACATGTACTGCATCAAAGTAATAGCTTTGATCCAGCTGAGGCATGGCGGCTTGTCATTGTTCAAAACTCACCTGCACCCAACAAAGGAAATTATAATTGGTATAGTGTCGAGAATTTGTCAATCTGACGGTCAATCGGATCGGGGTCGCCTTAGCCACTAACCCGTCTCTGTGGTCTAGTGGTTAAGGCACCGGCGTTCAAAGCTGGAGGCCCGGGTTCGATTCCCGGCAGAGACATTTTTTCGGCATCACCAATTTTTCCAAAGGGTAGATAGCTCTGGGGAACCTTGATTTAAGCTACGCCTACCATTGTTCTCTTCATCCATTTCTTTCACAAAATATATATATATATATATATATATATATATATATATATATTTATATGCTCTCCCTTCTCCAGCAATGAATACATGATATTCCAGAAAATCATCAAGCTTGAGTACGACTTTCCTGACGGCTTCTCGTGCAAAGCAAAAGACTTGGTCTCAAAACTTCTCGTAAGTAGAACACCTTGTGGAGATCCTGAATTTGAATGTATTTTAGATGTGTGCGAGGTATATATACATAAAATACCAAGACGTGTCATACATATAATGATTCAACATCATGTCAGTTTATTTTGTCAGTGCTAGATTGTATTTTGGCCCAAAATATTATAAAAGTAAAATCTGTCGGGTATATTATAATTTTTGTTGTCTCAAATATGCAAGAAGAACCCAAGAATGCAGGCTTCTCATATACATTGTAGGAGACACTGTGAATACCTTTGTTAAAATCTTATTGCAGCATATTTATATATCATTATTGTAAAAAAAAATTGGTGGTTTTAAATCCCCCCCCCCCCCCACAAATGCTTTATTCAATCTTTGACCTTTGTGGGGGCTACCGAGCTCTCAAGACACGTGAGTTCCTGAAGGGAGCGGCCTGGGCCACCCTCCACAAGCATGATGCATGAATTTACCTTTGACGTATAACTTTAATCTTTGTCCTTTGACCTTTGACCTTTGACCTTTGACCTTCCTCTCTTCAGGTGACAGACTCAAGTAAGCGGCTAGGGTGTGATGAGTGTGGGGGATACCCAGCACTCAAGGCTCATGAGTTCCTGAAGGGCACGGACTGGGCCACCCTCCACAAACAGACTGCCCCGGAACTCAAGCCATGCACAGTTGTGGATGGGGAGGAGATTCACAGCGAGATATATGTAAGTACATTCCCCTCCAATAATAGAACTGTAAACTTATTTCAAGTGGAATCATTACATACCTCTGTCCCCGAGTGTAGTAGTTACTAGTACATATATACTTACCAAAATAAATGCTATCGAGTTTTCCCCAAGCATCATGATCTTACATTTACATTTAATTTCCACTTTATATTTCATATTACCTCTATCATATCATAATGCTTGAAATAATTTATGAATTTTGTACAACTATTTTTTTTTTACAATTTTTTTTTCTGATATGATTTATACTTTATAAAACTGTATGCACGTCAGCACTTAGGCTGTGATTATAGTTGTTTTTCATTATTAAAATACACCTTTGACTCAATCAATCAATCCTGCGAGGGTTATAGGTGTTGACCCTTTGACCTTTGACTCCCGTGCAGGTGGATGACTTTGACCTGGAGCAGACGCCCACCAGCCTGCGCGACTACCTGAAGAAGATTGAGAAGCAGGACCAAGCCCAGAGCCCAACCCGGGAGAACAAGTACGTGGTGGACCTGACCCCCCAGGAGAGGGCCTTGCGGCTGGAGAAGCAGAGCAAGGACAACAAATGGCATCGGTTTGTGGAGGGCAACCTCATCTACAAGAACGGCTGGGTTGACAAGAGGAAGGTAGGTCAGACCCTCCCTTATTTGCTTTAAGAGGGTGCTACGTAAACGTTTTGGAATATTAATTTTGTCTTGCCCGGCACTTGCCTTATTGCTGAAGAACAAGCAACAACGGCAAATGGTGACGGTTTGTGGATGGCAACCTTATCTTCAAGAACGGCTGGGTCAACAAGAGGAAGGTAGGTCAGGCCCTCCCTAATTTGCATTAGGAAGGTCCTAGCTAAACATTTTGGAATATTTATTTTTTCTTGCCTGGCACTTGCCTTGGCTGGAGAACAAGCAAGGAAAAAAATGGCACCGGTTTGTGGAGGGCAACCTCTTCTACAAGAAGGGCTGGGTTGACAAGAGGAAGGTAGGTCAGACCCTCCCTAATTTGCATTAAGAAGGTGCTACGTAGACGTTTTGGAATATTAATTTTGTCTTGCCCAGCACTTGCCTTGCGGCTGGAGAATAAGCAACAACGACAAATAGTGCCGGTTTGTGGAGGGCAACCTCATCTACAAGAACGGCTGGGTTGACAAGAGGAAGGCAAGTCAGACCCTCCCTTATTTGCATTGAGTAGGTGCGATGTAAACGTTTTAGAATATTAATTTTTTCTTGCCCGGCACTTGCCTTGTTGCTGGAGAACAAGCAACAACGACAAATGGTGCCGGTTTGTGGAGGGCAACCTCATCTACAAGAACAGCTGGGTTGACAAGAGGAAGGTAGGTCAGACCCTCCCTAATTTGCATTAGGAAGGTCCTAGCTAAACATTTTGGAAATTTATTCTTTCTTGCCTGGCACTTGCCTTGGCTGGAGAACAAGCAAGGACAACAAATGGCACCGGTTTGTTGAGGGCAACCTCATCTACAAGAACGGCTGAGTAGATGAGAGGAAGGTAGGTTAGATCACCTGCTCCTGAATTTATATTGGGGAGGTACTGTCTTGCTTAGTACTTGCCTTGGCTGGAGAAGCAGCGCAAGGACAAGTGGCACCGGTTTGTGGAGGGCAACCTCATCTTCAAGAACGGTTGGGTCGACAAGAGGAAAGTGGGTTAGACACTCCCAAATTGTCATTAGGCAGGTCCTAGTTAAATGTTTTGGAATATCAATTCTGTATTGCCTGGTACTTGCCATGGCTGGAGAACAAGCGCCGGTTCGTCGAGGGCAACCTCATCTTAAAGAACGGTTTGGTCAACAAGAGGAAGGTGGGAAGTGCTTTTCTTCTTATATTCAATTTGAAGCAGTAATGCTCAGATATCATGTGGCACCACTGATGATAAAAAAAGTTGTTTTGCTCTTAACTCTGTGCTTTGTAATCATATCCCCCTGTGCTCTTTGAACAGCTATTTTCAGAGCCATTGCAAATGAATGCACTCTACAATGCAGAGCCATGAAATCTCACCATGCAAGCATGTTCCATCAACAAATGATAATAACTAAACATTTTTGTAAAGCACATAATAGGCATAATTGCATGTCTCTATGCGTTGGACAGAACAGAATACATAAGGAATAGACATAGTGCACTGGGTTCCTTTTTTTTTTTTTTTTACAAAGAACAAAACAGATACGATTTCAAATTACTTCTGAACTATTTGTATGTTTCTAAGTTCCTGAGGTAATCTGACAAGTTATTCCTTAAAACATTTGCTGCATGTGAAAAAGGCCTTTCCTCATAAGATTTTATTATTTTTTTTTTACAAAGAACAAAACAGATACAATTTCAAATTACTTCTGAACTCTTTATATGTTTCTAAGTTTCAGAGGTAATCCGGCAAGTTATTCCATAAAACAGCTGCTGCATGTGAAATAGGCCTTTCTTCATAAGATTTAGTTGTAAATTTCGGGACATAGAATAATGACTGAACTAGAACAAAGTGTTCTTTGTGATTTTTACCAACACTTTAACTTCAGTCATTTGACATTGAGCCTTTGTGATGTCTCCCTCTAGGGCCTGTTTGCAAGGAGGAGAATGTTGCTACTAACGGAGGGCCCTCACCTGTACTATGTGGATCCAGAAGCGATGGTCCTCAAGGGAGAAATTCCATGGTGAGTTGGGCCTCCCTAAAGCTTCTAGCACGTATTCACAACAGTGTTTTATCTTAGAACTCAGACTAACCTAATAGGGTCATCTGATGCTGTCACTAAATCATTGATTTTTCATTACAGAATCACAACAGTAGGTGGTTTCAATTATTTGCTGTAGTTAATTAAAAAAACTAAATAATTAAAAAATTAAATAAAACTTTAGTACACTGTTTGAGTTTAACCTCTGTTCAGAGTACAGGCCTCTGTGTCCCTCAGAGACAACGTAAAATGGTTTCAATTATTTGCTGTAGTTAATTTGTGGACAGACGTGATATACCATAGTGATTCCAAGGAAGTCAACTATATTGACTCAAAAATAATGTTTCATGTTGTTTTATCGGGCATCCCATAAAAGTTTAGTACACTGTTTGCGTTTAACCTCTGTTCAGAGTACAGGCCTCTGTGTCCCTCAGAGACAACGTAAAATGGAGGCCCCATGTACAAGATCTTAAGAGGTTGCAGTGCATCCCAACAGTTTGGTGTTGGTCTTGTCCAAGATTAAGAAGCAGGGTGTACTCTATAGTCTGCATTCATGTCAATTCTAAAAACAGATGACCGGTCTTATGCTGTGCCGCAGTGTGGCAGTGACATACACATGTCCTTTACACTTTGGTGCCGTCCGTAAAATTATGATAGATTGCCCACAAATATTCTTGCTAGTGTGCTTGATTTTTACACTGGCTCAATCGTGGATATAAATTGAGCTTTTCAAAGCGTAGAACAGCATATGATATTAAACTACCAATGAGTGCTGACTCTAAGCTCCCTTTAACCATTTTTGCCCAATTTAACTGGAAAGATTTCTTGCATTCTTCAAGTGACATATTTTCTATTATAAGACAGGTTAAAGAATGTAACCAATAGGATTCCCGTATGCAAGTCACGTGATTATGCATTAATTTTACCACCGGTAATTATTCCACCCGTGCATTTTTTGTGCAGCACTGTGCCATTTTCGTGTAGCATTTCCCTTTTGTGTACAAACTCTATGCAAGCTAGGTTGCTCTGGGCCGATTGATCCAGCGCGCGGTATATGTGCTTGTGCGCGCAAGCTAGCTGAGTATGCATGCGCTTGCGCTTAAGTGTGTTGTTTTTTACACAGGTTGATGTTTAAATTAGACGTCCGTGGAAGCAGCAATTTGAATTCTCTGTAGTGTAAACTCATGCAATATGGGAGATGTACCAAAATCTTCAAGGTACCGGTAGACCTAAAGTGCAATAACCTTTATATTCAGACCTGTCTTATAAAACAAATAATGCACAGTTTTAATGTTTGTGACGTTGAGGCCGTGCAGCGCACAGTAAACACCCTCCTTCTATGCAGTTTTTTCTACTAAAATATCTCAGTTGCACACAAATGCACGCAAACTCTGTTAATGAAAATAAACGGCTTAACCCTAATCAGGCCGGGCTTTTTGGACTGTTCTGTGGCCAAGGAGGGGTTGATTCAACCCCCCCTTGAGATCTCGGCCATCAATCGCGCGATTGCGACAAAATTTGGCACGCACAATACCTGTGTCATATTCTACAAGATTATTTTGTTATATTTATCAAAATTGTTAATTGTTAATTTTAACTAATTAATTATGCAAATTTAGCCCACAATTATTTAAAACATTAGTCAAAAACATTTAGAGTCTAATATTTGGTTTGTATATCTGTATTAATATGTTTAACAATTGGTCATCAAAAAAACTTTGAAAATTCATTTTGATTCTTATGTATTTTATTGTTTTTGGAATTTCTTATGTATTTCTTTGTTTTTTTACTTTTGTTTTTCTTTGTTTTTTTTATTGAAAATTGTCAGTGACCACTTTTCAGCCATGATTAGCATCAAATTAATCAATCAAAATTATCAAATGGAAAAATAATTGGGCTTTTATGAATTTTATGCACGAGCACTGTTTTCCATAGGAAATGCACACAAAATTGCAAAATTGTGCACGTTTTGGGCTGACATGCGTTACAAAAACGGGCGTGGCGCCGTAATGGTATGCGTGGATGTCGCGAATTTGGTCTCAAAAGATACGCAAGACTTGAAAGAAAAAAGTCAAGAAGTGTCGCGATGAGTCGTTCTTGCGTTGCGGCATTATTGCACGAAACGTCGAGGGGGGGGGGTTGATTCAACCCCCCCCCCCCCCCCCGGCCGTTTTAGGGTTAAGATATAATTTTGATAATGATTGAATCCCACATTTGCGGAAAGTGAAGAAATTTGTTAATTATGTAAGTAATAATTTTATCTTATATCTCCGTTTGTGCATCATTCAACAATTAATTAGAAGAAAACCGAGCACAGGATCTTTTGTGGTGTTGCCCGTAACTTTCTTGAAAATTGCACAAAAATGTGATAAGAAACATAGCTTCCCGAGACAAAACAGTGAATTAAAGATATTGCTTTTCAAGTTGACAGCAGCTAAATGTCGGTGCTGCGCATGGGACATCAAAGCATTGTAGTGATTGTGGAATGCTTTTGACATTCATTAGCACGCTTTAGTATCCATACAGATGTTTGAATATATTATGCTCGAGTTGTTTCTCCTTCCTAACACATCCCTGATTTCTTGCATTATTCAAGTAACATATTTTCTACTATTCACTTCGGTAGATTGATTTAACTTGAAAGATTTCTTGCATTCTTCAAGTAACATATTTTTTGCTCTTCACCTTTATAGATCGATTATGAAGGAACATTTTCCCACTGCAAATTTCTTTAATTAATGGACAGTCCTGCATTTTTCAGAAAGATTATAGTTTTCACATATTGTCAATGGCTTCATGTTTGACGTACCCTTTTTTTCTGTGTAAATCTAAAAGGTGAAACATTGACTTATGCCTGCATGGCTTCTTTTGTTTACAGATCTTCCTCGACTTTTGAAGGCAAAGAAATGTCTTTCCTTGTGCCCGGTAATGTCATTGTAAAAGTGAAACCCATTAAGTTTAATCATGCTGTCACGGAGACCTTGACCGTATTTTGCGAAACTGTTAAAAAAATGCTTATGCTATCATTAAGGTTTTGTATTCCTGAAGTAATTAAAACACTATGAACCGAATTGTAAAACAGCCTGGAGAAAAAAAATAATGTATAAATCACTTTGTGAAATTTTAATTGTTGTAATTGTTTTATCTTCTTTTCTCTCTCTCCATCTTTGTGTCTTTCTCTTCCCCCATTCCCATTTCACCATTTCTCTTTTTTTCTCTGTCCCTATATCCTCCTCTTTCTCCCTCTGTCTCTCTCTCTCTCTCTCTCTCTCTCTCTCTCTCTCTCTCTCTCTCTCCCTCTCTCTTTCTACCTCTTTCTTCCTTACTCTGGACATACATGTAGGTCACACCACCTGAGAGTAGAGGCGAGGAATTTCAAAACATATTTTGTGCATACAGTAAGTATCATGTGACATGAACATCATGAATGTTAAAACATGGGTATGAATCTACAATTTGCTGTGAAAAACATGCAATTCCGGTATGTTCCAAGAATGATAATAAAAAAGGCAAGATATAGATCCTAGTAAGTATAATGGTTAAAAGTCAAGGACCACATTTACTATTCTGCTAGTCTTTGTACCATTTCCAAATATTCATGAGGATATTGGCTAATTGAAATAATCCTGTTGTATGGTACGAGATAACACTGCCAGTAGAACGTGGGTATATTTCACCCAAGTGTTTCAATGTGACACTGTGGGGTCTAAAAATGTCATTATGGCCCTGTGAATAATGACAAGTGAGATATATATCATGTTTGATAGGAAATCATTTACAAGAATCTGCTAATCTTGTCTGTGTTTCTGTACTTTTGATGTCATGTTCCATAGGTAATAACGTATAAAACCCACAGATACATTTTACTGAGTTAATGTTAGAGATTTCAAGATATTGTTCATATCTTAAAGACCAGGGGCCCGTAACATAAAGGTTTGCGATCAATCGCAAAATGGCAATGACCAATCCATATCATTGTTGCATGCGCTTTTTGTTCAAATGACTAACCAGTAACCAATCATAGTTTGTCTTTCAAATTTGCAATTGATCGCAAACCTTTGTGTTACGGGGCCCAGGGCTCTGTAACATAAAGGTTTGCGATCAATTGCAAATTTGAAAGACGAATTCTGATTAGGTACTGGTCTTTTGAACAAAAAGCGCATGTAACAATGGTGTTGATTTGCCATTGCCATTTTGCGATTGATTGCAAACCTTTGTTACGGAGCCCAGGTAGCCCTTTTGCGGGTCAAACATTTGGGGTTTTTTAAACCACAGAAAGAAGAAGAAAATACTGTATGAGACTACGGTCACTATGAAATGGGACATTTCAAACGTAAACAAGGATGGTTTTTCACTTTTCGTGAAGCTATGACTAAGAATTCATGCACGTTATTGTTAGGTTATATTGCTGATTCCTGCCGAGTTTCATGACTACCCTGCAATGGGCTACCCTGAGAGACGATTAAAATATATATTTTCACACCCTGGCTGGGTACTCATGATGAGTGTGGCCTTGAGTTGCCATTATTTTTTTATATTTACTCCTAGGCCCTGTTGCATAAAACTTACCATTGATGGTAACTCTGCCATCGATGGTAACTGCCATTGTAACATCACTCGATAGCCAATCAAAAGCAAGGTTTCCATAGAAGTTGCTATTGATGGCAAAGTTACCATCAATGATAAGTTTTATGCAACAGAACCCTGGTGTGAATTTATATCTTTGAGGTCCAACTGCATTCAATCACACATTTTTTTTTCTCATCTCCTTGCTTCTCTTCTCTCGTCAGCCAAATCGAACATGGTATCTGATCGACCCAGAGAGCGACGCGGTCGAGTGGTGCCAAGCAATAAAGGAGATGTACAGACACACATACCAAAAGTCTATCTAGGTTCACCCCTTCACACCCATCAGCCATCACAGGCAGATAATCATCCCCGGCCACCCCACTGGTGATGGTGGGGGTAGGGGCAGCACAGAGGCCTGGACAGGTAGAACCAGTGTAGTGGAGTCTAGAAAAGTGTGTTTGAGTGCCACATGTGACTTTAATCACAAGTAATGCACACAAACTCCATAGAACGGTTTATCTGGCATACAAAGGGTGAAACTGTGAGGTGTAAGGTCTGGGTTTCTCTCCGCTGCTAATTAAAGACAGCGAGTCTGTGGTGCACCTGTGTTCTGGAATGTGGAGCGCCCTCAACCCTCACCCTACCCCAGCAGCAGCAGCAGCCCCAAAGAGCTGTTCACACCCAAGGTTCAGATGTCGGTAGTGGAAACACACCTGGATCAATGCAGCATTGTCTAGAGCCCATAACTGCTATAGAGTACAGCAGTAGTGTCGTCATATCCATTGCTATGCAGGTTGCTAGTTCTGAAAAACATCACTCAAGTGAGAGATTCACTGGTCCGACATTGTCTAACGGGCTCCTAATGAGAGTCCCGGCTATGATCGCCGCTGCTTGCTCTACCCACATAGTTTAGAACCAGTTGTCTTGACAACGTGCTCATATGACTTGTCACTACGGTACTCATATTTATTCTGTATACAGTATTTAGCACTCTCCTCCCTGAGATCTATCTGTGCTAGTAATCCATGTTGGCGCATGTAATGCATTTAAAGGTAACAGACCTAATTCTGAAAGTTCCCTGACTTAGTCATCATTTGAGAGAGAGTGGCTATATAACCTTTCTGTGGAATCTACAAAGCGCAATATTACGTTTTGAGGAAATAATTTTTGATGAATTGATCAAGCTTTCTTTTAAAGTACCATGAAAATAGTCAAATCTCAGTGAAAAATAGTTAGATTTTCATTTATTCTACGGGAGTTATAGTACCTCTGACCTTAAAATTTCACAGTTGCTATCCCAAAGATATGTGCTAAATATGTGCAAACTTTCATGAACTTTGCAGATGATTGTAAAAGGGACGGGCCATCTTTAAGCCCAATAGAACAACAGTTTATCTGGCAGACAAATAGCTCCTGTGATATCTTGTCAGAAATTTAATTGCATACCAGTTTAAACCTTACATTACCGGGCCTTTAGCACTCCATTGGCTTCCTATACATTGGCATGTCAGTGGTAATGATAGAGTTAATTTTCACCATTGTCACGCCAGGCTGTTGATCTCTTTAGATTGGACATGTGCCATGACATGCAAAAGATTGGGTTTGACTGGTCTGTGATAAGACACACTCACTGCCTGTCCACAGAAATTAAGCTAAGGGAGAGTGACCTTGGCAAAAGCACATAGAAACAAATGCCTGTATCAAAAAAAAATAACGTTTTAACTAACTAGTCATAAATTATATGATGCTAGCATGTGGGTCACAGTCCTTATATGGTTAAACACCTTACCGTAACTAAGAGCACTCTAAGAATTATTTAATGATATTTCACCTGGTCAGTCAAGAATGGAATTTAGATCAAAAGCATGTAATATGCAATGTGTACCTCAGCAGTGTTCAATACACAGGCTTCAATCTGCTATTGATCATGTAGCTGGTTTTCGTCTGTGATTAAGAGAACTTATGTACAGCAAGCCCCTTATAATGTTATGAATGAGGCAAGGAAAGTGATTTCGATACAGCCTAAGGTTTATTCAGATAATTTTGAGTACATAAAGCAATTTCAAGACAGCACAGATCCACTTACTAATTCTAAATGGTTTGTGTTTTGCTACAAAGGTTCTTAAATACAAATGTTATCCGTTGATAATCTGAATGGAAGTGTAGGCTCTATTTATATAACTTTTAATTATCTCATTTGTTGGCTTACAAGCATATTTACATTGTGAGCCAGGTGTGTCATTCGATTACTGTTATAGCCACATGATTGTGACCTCTTTGAAAATCTATTACTGCCAACAGCGCCCCCAGGGTAAATTCTCCATGACGTTGTGTCTACTGTATGCTAACAATGATTTTAACACTTCATTGCCCAAATAGTTATCCAAGAGCTTATAAATAAAACATTGCATTGAGTGAGGATTACCAGAAGTGCAGAAGACAGTATATGTCTTTTGATCCTGCTGTGGATATCATATGTATTAGTATTTAGTAGTATGAGAATTCTCAACTCTTGGGCCTGTGTTCTTCAAACCAAAAAGGATAATGAATAAACTAAACCTGGGTGTCAGTATGGAGTAAAATGGGTCGGGTACCCAAAGGTTGTTTGTACATGCTGATTTACATGAAATGCTAATTATGGAGCTGCCAGCCCTCCATACATACTTAGTAGATGGTGTCTGTGTGTGTTCAGTGTGCTTTGGAGAACACAGTCCCACCATTCCTCTCAGTGCCAAGCCCTGACAGCCTCATATCAATAACTACTCGGTTATTTGCATATGGGACTAAGCGGGTTAACCCTCTCAGTATTAAGCACTGACGGCCTCACATCAATAACTACTTGGTTATTTGCATATGGGACTAAGCGGGTTAACCCTCTCAGTATTAAGCACTGACAGCCACATGTCAATAACTGATGTGATATTAGCCTATGGGACTGAGTAGGTTAACCCTCTCAGTACCAAGCACTGACAGCCACACATCAATAACTGATGTGATATTAGCCTATGGAACTGAGTGGGTTAACCCTCTCAGTACCAAGCACTGACAGCCCCATATCAATAATTACTCAGTTATTTGCCCTTGGGACTTGGCGGGTTAACCATCTCAGTTCCAAGCATTGACAGCCCCATGTCAATATCTACTCGGTTATTTGTGTATGTAACTTGAGGATGTTCCACTATTTAAACTCCCTTCAGAATGATTGGAAAGCGTGACAACTAATCTCTATTATACATCAATAGTTTTTGTCAGTTTGTAGATTGGCAAGGTTTAAATTTGAAACGAGAGTAGCTCAATTGATTGGGAATGCCATGTAAATACTGATAATGTTGCCTCTGTGTTTGAATAAATTTGCTGGGAGTCCAGAACTTCAAATGTAACATATCATAGTGTAGCAGAGACGAGAGTTTATACCGGCGGACGGCGGGAGAGGATGGAATGGCGGTAGAATTGGTTGAATCCTAGAAATTGTCTTGTATAGTTGCACCAACTGTCTTAGAAGATGATGCTGTGATGAGAATCGGAGCTAGTTGTGATGGAGCTGGTTAGTGGGGAAGGACAAGGTAGTTAGTAGTGCCACTCTCAGAGAGGCAAGTTCCTTCATCTATTCTTCTTGCATTTATAGCTAACACTTATAGGGCGTTCAGACGTGCTTTTATATGCATATCATACGCGTACGAAACAGAGTTTCGTGCATACTCTGTATAAATGTTCCCATCTGAATGACCACGTACAATGAAACTCAGATCAAAACGCGTATAGCTATCCTGACATTTAAACAGCGTTTTGTGTACATACTTTGTATAGCGCTACGCGTATAACGGACATGTGAACAACCGGATGTAGTGATATGCATATTATGGGGTGGAGCTTACGAATTTGACGTGACCTTTGTGTGCCATAAGTGTGCGCTTCCGGAACCAAAACAACATGCGCAGATCAGCAGTTATGGTGCCACTGCGCTTATACTGCCAGTAGAGCTTATACGTATTTAAAGTATGGTACGTCTGAACGCTGTATCCTGTTATTCACATTTTGTAAGATAGGCATACGAAACGTGTATAAACTTCACGTATGAACGCCCTATTAGATGCAGGATTAAATCATTGCAACGGAGAGGAGACAATCAAGGAAGACGGGATCCGTCTCGAATTCGTCTCCACTCCGTTAACGTCTTGAAGACATGTAATACTATTCTATTAAACTAGCTATTACATCACTCTGTCAACAATTTGTAAAACTTCTTTGAGATTGACTGTAAATACTGTTACATGGAGAATAGAGTATGTATGCAATAAGGTCTTGTACAGTAGTGAAATTGATTATTGTGTATACATTTATATCAAGCAGTGCAGTAGATGTTTCCCAGGATGCCACAGGTGTGAAATGTTTGTCAATCCTGGCTTGTATGACAAGTAGGGTGTAGATCTGTTTTTTCTTTGTGTGAAAGGAAAAACAAAATTGTAACAGCGTTATAAACAATGAATGAATTCATGATTGTAAGTCCAAGAGACTACAGTAACGAGATTATACCGCATAATTAATGTTGTTACGTCCTTCTCTCTCCACTTAACCATACACACATACATCCCTGTTGTTCAATGTATGTGTCCATGTGTGTGTGTGTGTGTGCATTCCCAACAGATGTACAGACTTATCTTTCTCTGTGTGAATCAATATCAAGATGTGAAACTATAACATAGATGATCCATATTGATATTTGTAATTAGGATGATTAAATTATGTATTCGGTATGAAGTGGCTTAGGATACAACAAACACAATTTAATCTCAGTAGGGGGGGGGGGGGGAATCCCTCTATATCCCACTCAATGCATTCTCCTGTACACATTCTATAGTATAGAGCATACTGCACATTCTATTTCTACATGATATCTTTTATGTCGCTGTAATTGCACTTTTCACATAGCTATTCCAACATCTCACTGCACGAACACACCTTTGAATCATCAGAAAGCATATGCCTTCAATGAAATTGTTTGGTTGTTCCATCTCTTTTTGACAGTTAACATTCCGTTTTCTGTCTTGGAGTAGAAAAAAAAAGTTATGCTGCAAAGTGCAAATGACTTACCAAATGGACATCTCTCATATATGTGTTAAGTCCATCAACACTTTCAGTTATGTTTTTGTGTTTCTTTAAAAACAAATTTACAAGAATGTCTCAATGATAAAATCACAAGGAATCGTAAAGAAGCTGGGGTACTCGTATATAGATTTTCATGTGGCTGCTGAGTTCCTCTACCATACACTAACCACTCAGTTTTCTATGTAAGAAAGACAACATGGTCAGTTTCCAATATATTCAGAAAACTTGTAACAGGTAGCACATTGATTATGTGATGCAATGTTAATTTACTGCAGTACGAAAGCAGAACAGATATTAATGACTGCCTGATTGTGAAGTGTATGTACAAACACATATATTGTTCCATTTCGAAAATAGATCACATGCTACATGTAATAAAAAAAAGCATTTACAAGCATATTACTTATATCACCAATGGACATTTTAACCTACATCCATTTTATATTTACCTCCATTGCACAAAACAAAGCTCATTTTGCTTTGATGGATCAGAAACCTCTAGTCTGATTCAGCATCTGCTTCCATTTCTATCCACTAGTTTTTGAAAGTTTCCAATTTAGACTTATTTTCTTGTCGCTTTGAATTCATTTTGATGTCACGGTACAAGCTTTGTTACGTGTAACTTATTTGAATGATTGGGTTCTCTGTGGATTTAAGGTCAAAAGAGAAAAGAAGTGTGCTTCTGTATCACTTCCTGAGATGCTCCCAAGTTCTCTTAATGTTGAGAAGATTAGCCCTGTCCATTATTAATATCAATATCTGATGGTTTCATGAGATTTCTATGAGAAAAAGCATTGTGAGTGCTTTACCTAAAGAAAGTTGTACCTTTTTTGAAAAACTCAAAATGACATACATGCATGTACTCCTGATGCGTAGACACTATTGTCACTATAATGTTCAAACATGTCTTTGTTTTTTCATCAGTTTAAAGCATATTCAAGTAAACCACTTGGTGTATGTTAAATTCCATCTTTGCATTTTGTGTTTATTATTATTATTATTAACAATGTTCTAGTCATAGCATTGTGATCTTTGCCATATCTTTTAAAAGAAACATAAATGATGTTCGCACATATAAATGAAATGCAAATGTCATTAGTCTTTAAGTGATATTATGTAGCGGCGGAGCAGCTTGATTGAATTGCATGGCAATTTTATGGTTTCTTTATCATTGCCATGACAACAAGTATTTCTGCTTCATTATCTTTGTTCCTGTGCTATCCCGTTGAATGATTCAAATTCAAATTTGTGTTCATAAAACCAATCCAAATGTAAAGATTTTGTCACATTTTAGGAAGCAAAAGTCTCTCTTTGTCTCTCCCTCCCCCACCCTCTTTGGTTACCTCTTTGACTCTCTCTCTCTCTCTCTCTCTCTCTCACTCTCTCTCTCTCTCTGTCTGTCACTCTCTCTCCCTCTCTCCCCCCTCTCTCTCTATCTCTCTCTCTTGCTCTCTCTCTCCCTGTTTCTCTTTTCCTCCCTCTCTTTGTAAAGAAATTACCACAGATGTATTTTCCTCTGTATATATTATTATTTTTCTGGTAAAACCATGCTATGACTGAAAGTGCATGAGAAAGGTAAAGCAGAAAGGGGTATATTAGAACACTCATACAGATGTAGTAGATAGAAAAAACTCTTTATTTGTAAAATATATTATATACATCACAATATCCAATGATATTCCAATGTCCAAGTAGATTGATACACTGCTTATCTAGCTTTCTGTGTCCGTCACATTTTAAAGACAACATTGAGTGATGTTAGATTATCTAATATGGCTTTGTATTGCTGACAAATATATATGACATGAAATTTGCAGTGATTGGAAAGATAATGATTTTGCCAGTGAGTTACATAAAATGCGTTAAAAGGCTCAATTGTAGCTTCAGATACTGTCTGACTTCGATACTTGTTTAAGTAGACAATTTATTAAAGTAGCAAACTTGCAGTAACAAAATACATGTCTATTGTAGATCCGGTATGACGTTAGAATATGAAACTGATAGTAAAGCGATTCTGGGTGTCCACACGCCTTACATTTAGGGTGAAATGTTGCCATATGCGACCTGTGGTGTTCTGTTTCACCTGATCAATCTGATATATACACTGTAGGAATGTCATTCTTCACCTGGAGCGCAGGAATGCAATGTTAACTTTCAAGATTGTGAAATGTACATTACATTAATTGTCCAATGTTTATGGCTGTGGTCGTCAAAGGTATTGCTTTCTTCCGCTACAGACCACACACTATGTGTATCTCGTATATGAAAGCATTAGTGAACTACATGCTATACCAGCTACATCACAGACACCAGTTTGCTTTTAAGTTGGCACTTCGTCGTCACTTGCTTCTAAATCTCACAATATCATTGTGGCATTGTCTTTGCTCCGGTAGCATACGACCCCATAGACTAACAAGTAAAATAAACACTGTTAAGGTTCATAGATATTGCTTTTCTTTATTATCTTTTGTGTGGTGAGGAATCGTTTTCATGAAGATGATGAAGCAACTACGGTACAGCTTCACCAGTCAATGTTCTTTTGTTCCACATAGAGGAGAGATAAATGTACACGTGCTGAGAACTCACCATTCAGTTGTTAGTGATCGTGGTGATTATGATGTATCGGATATTTATCATTATTGACTAAACTTGCAGCAATACTAAGTTACATGATAGTGCTGGGTATTATGTGTTCTAGCTAAACTGGATTGTTCATGAATGTGCGTGTAGTCACTTCAGTATGTGAGTCGAGACTCACAAGTTCAACTTCTATATGTGGCCGTAGATCAGGTATCTATGCCTGAGTGTGAGTTATGTTAGGTTGTTACAGAGATCCGACATACAATCAAACCTGTCTAGAAAGGACAATCCGTTCAGAAACCAAAGAGTGGTCTGTGTGGACAGGTGGTCTTTACAGACATGTGCAATGACATGCAAAGAGATGTGAAGGGATTTGAGGTGAGTGGTCTTAACAGACAGGGCGGCCTTTGTAGACAATGTTTGAATGTATGTACATACATGACGTGTGCATGACAGAAGAACAAGCAAGGGATAGGAAACAAATTAAGGTGTAGAATTGTGGTGTCATTATACGGTATGTTTGAAGAAATTGGCATTGCGTCCCTTGACCTCTCATTTTCATGGATATTTGAAACCTGTGTCACTCGAAGACTCATTTGTTGAAGAGTTTAATAACGTGTAATAAACAAGATGAATTTCACTATCAAAATCAAACACTGCATGTATAGGGGGATTAACATAATCGACAGTAATTCTACCGACTGTTTTTCCAAATGAGCACAGTTGTTGCCACTGGGAAAATCTACCATTCTTAAGGAGTGTATTAAATGTTATTTGCTCCTTCTGTCGCATTGTATGCAAAAACACTTCGACCGACAAGAAACAGTCTTTTCAGAGGATCGAGGGTCGCACATTTTCTTCTCTCATGCACACGTTACAGGGATCTCATTTATGCGTAGCCTCGAGAGAGGGCGCCATTGCCGGTCTCGTGAACTAGGTGTTATCAGTTGACGATGCTACGAGTCGCTGTGTTTACAGTCTACCGGAACTATATCTCAAAGAAATTGTGTGATTCTAAGTATTCCAGGTGCTGAGTGGCATATCAAGAGAAAAAAAAAAAGAGTATAAAGAAAACTTTATGTTGTAGACAGTGTTTGTATCTGTGGCAGTTCGTGGTGATGATCTGTGTTTTCTAGTTGTAATTAACTCAAAGAAATAGAAAAAGAAATAATTATTGTCATTTCACTTGTGGAGTTCAGAAAAGGTATTATTTCACTATTCTAATTAAAAGGATTTTTGATTTTTACACTCGAACAGTTTGGGTTGGTTGTACTTTGTGGATACTTTTGAGAAAGATGTCGGGGAAATAAGAAGGATCGATTAAATGCTTTCTATGACAGCGAGCAGTTTCAGCGAGAGAAATGAGTGGATCAAATGAAGTAAGAAAAATTTAGGAGAGAGTGTGGGGAGAAGAGAGAAAATGTAACGTGTTGGGAGAGAGATAGAGGGAGGAAGAATGGACGAGAGAAATATAGATAAATACATAACGACCTGTGATATAACTGACTTTAATCATGAAACGATGTATCCCAGGGCCCTGTCTCATAAAAAAGTTGCGATATAAATCGTAATTCTGTACACTAAATTGTCAATTAGTAATATATGCTCTTTTTTGTGGTCAACATGAAGAGACCTATGAGCATCTGTTTTTCACTTGTGGCAAAATTAGAGTTCTGTGGAGAGATTGTGGTGATTTATTCAATTTATTGGATATTAAAAATATAAACTGGGAGGGAACTCATATTGGTATAAAAGTTTTAATGTAGAGAAGGGGCCGTTAATAAATCACATTATACTTTTAATCAAATATATATTTATTTATAGCAGATCCAAAAATAAACCCCAACTCCTCAAGAAATTAAACAAAGAATGAGGGAAGATGAACGAGAGGAAATAAAATTAGCTGAAGAGCGAGGTACATTAAGACACCACCTTAAATATAGGCAGTGGGAAAACTTTCATACATAAGAACGGCGAGGCGAATATATCTATTTTTTGGTTAGAAAAAAATGCTGGAACGGCTGTAATTGCATTACTTTTGCATATCCTTTGGCACACATTTTTTTTGTGTGTGTAGGTGCATGTTTGTATGCTGCGTGTGTGTGTGTGTGTGTGTGTGTGTGTGTGTGTGTGTGTGTGTGTGTGTGTGTGTGTGTGCAAGGGTGCGTATGTGTGTGGGAGATTAAATAGACAAAATTTTTCCCTCAAGATTCTTGATTGTACAACAATGTTTTGCAAACATTTTTGAAAATGTACTTTTTCTCTTTATTTGTATAACTATTGCCATTTATGTTAAATTCAAAATATAAATGTACAATTTATCAAGAATATGGAAGAATGACTTGTTCAATTGATTTGAGAGAAAATAAAAAAAAATATCGTTATTCTGTACATTAGGGATAGGGGATTGGACGAAAGATCGATTCAGATCAATCGTAACGCTTTCTAAGACAGGGCCCAGGACACTATGAAGGAAATAATTGATTTTCATATGATTTCTTTGTGTCCAATACATGTCATTGCATATCACTAAATGAAATATGAAGTTTATGTTAAATTATGTTAAATTCAAAATATAAATGTACAATTTATCAAGAATATGGAAGAATGATTTGTTCAATTGATTTGAGAGAAAATAAAACATATCATAATTGTGTACATTAGGGATAGGGGTTTGGACGAAAGATCGATTCAGATCAATCGTAACGCTTTCTAGGACGGGCCCAGGACACTATGAAGGAAATAATTGATTTTCATATGATTTCTTTGTGTCCAATACATGTCATTGCATATCACTAAATGAAATATTAAGTTTGATGGAATAAACGCAAGATATAGGTGGATATCTCGGTATCCTATTTCTTCTCCCTGCCATTTCAGATCTCTTTTACCATACGCTGTCCTGTCAAGTAAAACCGACGTCTATATGCTGTACAACGGTTTTGATGCATCCACGGAAAATTATAAGTGGGACGAAAATATGAATTGCGACACTTTTCTCTGGGTCGTGATAACCAAATAATCAGAACACATCTTACATCATCTTTAAGGTTTCTTCGGAGAAAAGATCTTGATCTACAGTATGTCTGGCGAATAAAACTCGTAAGATTATAAGGATTGTTTTCGCTACGTTGCAAAGCCCTGGGTTTTTTTAACACTCAGTACAATACATTCAGAATTAGATCCGAAATCATGCACCTATCGCCGACAGCATAAGTTGTTTGCAATAACTATTGTAAATTCCTAAGGACTTACATCAAGGAAAACTTGGTCATACTCGGCCATAGGCTCTATATACAAATACTACATTTGCGTGTTCGACATTTTGTATGTGCGTGCATGACATTCATGAAATATGTACTTCATCATTGATTAAAGGGCATATACTGTACTGGGAAGGCAAAAAAAACCTTCCTGGGTTTATATCTCCATACCTTACCACGATCTAATTCTGCCGAATTATATATCTGAGCACACTCAAAAGATATTTACATTTGCAAATTTCGTAGATAATCGCAAATATAAATCTCTTTTGTGCTCAGAAATATAATTCGGCTGAATTAGATCATGGTAAGGTACGGAGATATAGAGCAGAAGTATGGTCTGAATGATAAGTCTAGCGCACTGAAAATCAGCTGGAGAATTCTTCTAATTTGTTGTTGGATTGTCGTTACAAAGGAAAGATAATTCAATAAATTGAAATTTAAAAAAAAATACATGTAATGTTTTTAACGAATTATATATTTTTTTATTATTGAATATGCTTTTATTTCTAGTAATAGCAGTCTAGCGATAATAGAAATTTGGAATTTATATTTATACGTTTATTAATACTACGGCACGAGAGAAGACAGGTCGCAACCAATGTGTGTAGAGGTTTAATTTTTTCGTATGTGACGTCACAATTTTAAATGGCAGCGCGGAAAATGGCGACTCCCGTAAGTTTTCTCGGCGTACGCTTTGGCGACTGAAACCGGAAAGTAAGACGGGATTCGTCTGGTAATTTCTTAACCAAAATCTGTCATTTTAGAGCCATTTGTAATGATTTTGAATGAAGTTTTAAATAAAATTGACATGTTTAATGGGTTAACTTGCCCTTTTTTAAAACAGCTGAAACACGCTGAAAAGCGCACTAAGCATAATACACTCATTTTACGGGGCTCATGAAAAAAAATCAGCTGATGATGTTACGAAGTCATTGATTCCCATTACAGAGTGTGATTTCAACTACTCACTGTAATCATTAGGCAGACAAACTTATTAAAGGGGACCTTTGGGGAATTACAAAACAAATGCTTCGTTCTTTGGGTACTAGAATTTAATATCAATCATCTTGCTATGGGGTCTCATCTGTTCCTGTAGTCAGACAAACACCATAGTGATTCCGAGGGGAAAAAAATCAATGATATGGAATCAATAATAATGTTTCATTTTGTTTTATTTGGCGTCCCGTAAAGTTTGTCTAGGTTTAAAACACTAGTTGCCTTAAACCTCCTAAGTCTTGAGCAAGTACCAGTACCACATCTGTCCATCTCCGTCTTCTACCTCCTACTGCTGTGCCATTTGAATGTAATTTGAAGATTTCTTTTAATTATATAATAACTCAAGAACTATGTATCAATAATTGGTTATACCGGGGCTTTCCTTATATCATTTTGTACTCTTTCATACCAAGTACATGAACCTGCTACCTTATCATTACGTAATGTCTAAGTTTGTCGTGTTCTCAGTCACGTCATGTAATACGCAGCCATACAATCGTACGTGCGTCACGCTCTGTCCGATGTGGTGACATAACTAAATAGAATTTACATAAATATGTAAGAGGTCGGCCTTATAAGGCCACTACAAACGACGCGATCCGACCAATCGCACGACTCTGCGACTGGCTGAATCACAGTACCCAGTAATTGAACTTGTGCAAGAACGTGACGTCACATTGCCAGTCATATGCCTTTAAACGAATGCAAAATCGTGGCAAAATAATTGTGTCATCTTCGGTGACATTTACAGTTTGTAATGTAATGCCCACATGGGCAAGATCTATACCAGCACCCCCCCCCCCCCACCCCCACCCCAAACGCACACACACACCCACCCAAGTGTTGTGGCCTAAAATAATAAGCCGGTTCCTTTGGGATTAATTCAACTATTCAATTAATTTCGATTAAATCCTGGTTTATTCGCTAACAGACATTGCCACGTTTCCTGACAAAGTCGAATTGCACATCAAAATGACATTGTAAAAAAGACAACAAAAACATAACAGCAAGAACAAGAATCTATCAATCAATCCTACTAACAAAATTACAATGACTAAACGGATCTGAAGTTAAATTTCAATGAGATGCCATGTGCTTTCATAGAACACATTATCAAAACACTTGTAACCGTGGCAATAATTATGTAAGGGTACTTTCGAATCTATACATAATGACGTCTAAGCATGACAGCGCCAAATTACCATTTACCATTACGTATCGCTGAAAAGAGATTGCATAACCCCACTCAATCATAACGGCGTGACAGTGTATCAGTAGGATCATTAAATCGATAATACTACCCTGGGGACTAATTCGCAACTTGTTGGCGACTCAGTCGAGAAGTTTGAAACTAGACGAAGCAATCATCATTATAAGCAACATCACTAGACGTAACAAATTAACTCGGGTGAATCGGTATTTTGATGGACTAGTAGACGGTCCGGCTTTCATTAACTCCGCGCCAGTCTCTCACTTATTTTATTCTTTCGTCCAAGGTTTCCATGGTGATATCCATGTACTGCATAATTCCATACTGCCAACGAATCTCGTGTATGCTTTTGTATTCTTCTCTTATATCACCTGATTCAATATTGCAAACTTCTAGACATATAAGGAGCTAGATTTAAAGACATGGTAACCCAATTGCAAGAGTCATTAAACTCGGCGGAAATCAGCAGGATATACCCTAATGATAACGTGCATGAGAATCTCACAGATATTATGGTCACAGCTTCACAAAAATTGTCACAAAAAGTGAACAAATATCCTTGTTTACGTTTGGAACCTAGCGACCATAGTATTGCAACAGAGAGCGGCGCGGTGCTGCCACTTCAATTAAATCAAATGAAATCCAATTCAATTCAGATTGTTAATTAACGATCAAAGCATAATTGGCGGTACATAGCTGCATTGTACACGTGTTACGATTAGTGCGTATATAAAAACTTTCCAGCTGTATGATTGTGAGAGAAGTTTTCATACAGTATTTTCTTTCAATTTCCGTGTTTTTTTTTTTTTACAAAATATATGTAGTGTTGTAAAGTCTTTAATCACAGCCACAGGGAGTACGTGTGAGTTACTTCTATTAGTGTAATTTCCTCAACACGTCTAGGGCCTGAGCATAGGCCGAGGTAGTATTCCGTGGGGGCGGCATGAACAGTAGCATTCCATCTCGATTTTATGGCCACATAAGACTTCTTTTAGAATCACTGATCGAGATTCAAAAGTTGACAACAATGTATCATTCATAGATAAGTAGGATATGAAATATTTTCTTTGTGGATACTTACAAGGTTTAACCAGATGTGGGACAAGTTTAAATCGGATTCTGTCATGTTGAGTGATCAACATGCTCTCTACACTATAGTTCGAAAGAAACAAAAAGGTTCTCCTCGATAACTAATGAAATATACGTAGCGAGGGAGCATGATTCTAACCACATGCAATGTTATGAGTGTAGAAGCCGTTCTTTGATAAGTGTGAATATCACCGATGATAAGAACGAATATTCCATGTACAGAGCTGAGGTGGTATACATCACCCTTGTCTGCCTGCTTTACAAGAGATGGGAAGAAGGAGAGTCGCTCATTGTTTAATAGAGAAAAGGAGATATGAGGTAAATGGAGAAGTAAAGAATGCAGAAGAGCTGACTATATTGATGCAATCCTTGCTAAGAAAGAGACAAGACAGGGAGAGAAAAAAAATAAATGAAGATAATAGGAAAAGGGGAGGGAGAGGAGCCGACCGTTCAACAACCCTCGCTTAGAAGAGAGAACGAAGGAGAACGAGGTAGAGGGAGGGGAGGAGGGAGTAAATAGTGGAGCATTCTAGGTTAGAGAGATATAAAGAATTAAAAAGAGAGAAGAGAGAGAGAGAGAGAGAGAGAGAGAGTGAGAGAGAGAGAGCGGGGGGGGGGGGGGGGGTATGGGATAAGGGAGAGGGGGCAATAAGTAGAGGAGCAGACCGCACAATACACTTCTTGACCTAGAGATATAAAGAAAGAAAGAAAGCAAGAGAGAGAGAAAAAAAAAATGCAATATACAGAGGAAGAGAGAAAGGGAGATGTGGAGGAGCAGACCGCACAATACACTTCTTGACCTAGAGATATAAAGAAAGAAAGAAAGCAAGAGAGAGAGAGAGAGAAGAAATGCAATATACAGAGGGAGAGAGAAAGGGAGATGTGGAGGAGTAGACCGCACAATACACTTCTTGACCTAGAGATATAAAGAAAGAAAGAAAGCAAGAGAGAGAGAGAGAAGAAATGCAATATACAAAGGGAGAGAGAAAGGGGGATGTGGAGGAGCAGACCGCACAATACACTTCTTGACCTAGAGATATAAAGAAAGAAAGAAAGCAAGAGAGAGAAAAAAAAATGCAATATACAGAGGGAGAGAGAAAGGGAGATGTGGAGGAGTAGACCGCACAATACACTTCTTGACCTAGAGATATAAAGAAAGAAAGAAACCAAGAGGGAGAGAGAAAAAATGCAATATGCAGAGGGAGAGAGAAAGGGAGATGTGGAGGAGCAGACCACACAATACACTTCTTGACCTAGAGATATAAAGAAAGAAAGAAAGCAAGAGAGAGAGAAAAAAAATGCAATATACAGAGGGAGAGAGAAAGGGAGATGTGGAGGAGCAGTACAATACAGCACAATACAAATCTTACTTGGGATGTTTAGACAGAGAGACAGATAGGGGGGGGGGGGGGGCTGGGGCGAAATAAATGATCGAGATTTAAAGAAAAACAGACAGAAAGACAGACTGACTGACAGACAGAGACAAACCAGGGACGATACAAAATTAAGAGAGACAGAGAGCGAGAGATAGAGTTAAGGGAAAACATAGAGGAGATGATCGTAGAATATAACCCTTGATTATAGACATGATAGAAGGCAAACATTGCGAAAGAAAGAGAGAGAGACAGAGAGAGACAGAGGGGGAGATAGAGAGAGAGAGAGAGAGAGAGAGGGAGGGAGCGAGCGAGAGAGAGAGAGAGAGGGAGCGAGAGAGAGAGAGACAGAGAGACAGAGAGAGAGAGGGAAAGAGACAGAGAGAGAGAGAACGAGAGACAGAGAGAGCGAGAGAGAGAGAATAGAAAACACAGAGTTGATCGTAGAATCAATATAGAAGACAAACATTGCGAAAGAATTGTGTTACCCGGGCACTTCCGGGCAAAGTTGCGCATGCGCTGTTAGACACACACTCCTGATGTTTGAAGCTGAACTCAGCATCCCCAAGATGGTATTTTGTGAGGCATCGCTGCATTCATATCCTTCGATCAACTCAGTTGTAATACTGCTTCTTCAAGCTCCTTCACAACCGAACACCACGTACTCCGTGTATAATGTGAACACATTCACGGTCTCCGAATTTTGTTCAAATCAATGGCACATTGCAGAAATTGACATCTGAATATAAACATTGCCCCCAGCGTGAGAATACCAAAATATCACTTATTTTGGGATACGAGTTAACTAAGTTTCTGCCGACTTCGTATTTTTTTCCGAAATTTGATTTCGCTTCAATGATGTTAGCGGTTCGGTACTGTCTGGCTATCGTGATACGCAGCATTTTCATGTTGATCGGTCTCTCTGGCAACGGACTCATCATTGTAGTCTACTCGAGGAGGAAGCGGAAATCTTCATCCTTGGCCTGGCCATTGTCGATTTCATCGTGTGCCTGAGTTTCCCCATCACGATATACTCTTATACGACTCTCAAATTCACCAGCGATGTGCTTTGTAAGATCCTGCATTTTGTCATTTTCTGGAACATGTATCTTAGCACACTGCTTACCCTCGCCATCACCATAGATCGGTACATCGCGGTGTGTAGGCCGATGAAGCAACGGGTGACAGCAACCCAGGCTGGAATCGTTCTAGCAACGTTGGCGCTGCTTACTTGTTTCTGTGCCATACCATCCTCCCTCGGAACGGGCATCGAGCACTCTGGACCTGCCTTTGCGAGATGCACTTACAAGTCGCAGGAATTTTTCTCCTTGCAGGTCCTGGGGCACCTCTACGAAGGAGTCCTGCTCTGTTGCTTTACCGTCTTCACAACCCTCTATGTACGCATCTGGTTGGCGGTGCGCAGACAGGCCCGGGTGTGGGCCGTCAAGGCCATCCCCGGTCGGGTCGTGCCCAACAAATCCCTAGCAGTGCTACCCAAAATCAGTCCTGCCCAGAACTATCCTAACTACCTGGAGAACAATCCTCGCAAGTACCCTCGAACCCAGAACATAGATCAAAACGAGCCTGTGATGATCCCTGAATCTTCGCCTCAGTTGTCTGCAGAGAGTAGCCATCGATACGCTGTCCAGAATTTCACCTTACACGAGCCACACCAGGCATGGCAAGAGACGGCTCTACCCAAAGTTGGCGGAACAGGTGGTGGAGATCTTGGTAGTTCGGGGCAGCCGCTGAGACAGGTGTCAACCACTCCCATTATTGCTCCGGCCGCATTCAGAAAGAGCAACAAGACGACCAAGATGATCTTCATCATCACGGTGATCTACTTCGTGTCTTGGATCCCCAGCATGGTGTGGAAGTACTACCCCAACCTCTTCGTGCTGTTTCAAACCAGGCCTGTGGACTACACAATCTTTTATTTGTCCCTGTTCGCCATCAATTTTAACCAGATTGTCAACCCGTTCATCTACGGCTTCGTCAATCCACGATTCAGGCAAGAGTATTTAAGAGTCGTAGCCCGCCTTCGAGAGTGCCGCTTCTGTAATCGGCACCAGTAAGGTCGGGCCAGGCTGGTTCTGGTCGGCACCAGTGTCTGGCCAGTTCTGGCTGGTTCTATGCTAGTTCTGGCTGGTTCTATCTGGTAACAGTCAGGCCAGGTCTGCCTGGTTCTGATCACGAACACATGCTGTATATTGTACGTTTATTATACTCCTCCTACTTACCTCAGTGTTATCCAAACGAGCAATGTAATTGTTAGCTATTCTCACTATTCTCACGGACGAGGGGTTGATCTTTAAATATATATCAATATGTAACGAAGGAAAGAAGGAAGACCAAAGTAAAACAAACATCTTCTGCGCAATATAGCGCTTCTATATATACGCTGATGAGTTCTGTAGCGAAATAAGGCGATTTTTTATATGGGTTCTTTCCTCATATTTGCTCTTCTTGAGACGTGATTGGTATTGCCCAAAACGATAATTTACCCTCCGTCAAACTGGTCGAGTCTCATGGTGACCCAATGTCCTTGCTCTCCGCCAAGTAGATTCTCTTGGAAACAGCAAAACATACAAAAACAGTCGAGAAACTGGGGAAGCATTTGTGAAGAAAAAATGTATTGAAAAAAATCCATTCACCATGATTTTGTACATCAATCAAGGATATTTCACCAATGGATATCCAGCTGCCGTTTAATTAATGCAGATTCATTGTACTCTCCTTCATGTCATAAAAGAACGCTTTACGAAGATTTTCTTTTTGATAACCCGTGTTCGAATCCGCTGATTCTCTGGATGATTTTTGCCTGGATTTGACGTATAAACAAAATCGGATGCGCAAAAGAATTTAGGGAAATATCCTCACCCCATATGCTTACGCATGCAGTTGTGACATGTAATACCTACGATGCATCTATTAAGATTCAATCGAGGAAAAGTGTTACAATATGGCAAAAAGGCTCTAAACGTGGTATCAAGTTGCAGTATTTTTATATTTTCACAATGTTCCGCATCATATTCCATTTAAAAATTGCATGAAACGTTACTTTCGGATATTTTCTTTTCGGACAAGTAACATGAAAAACGTGCCCGGCTGCGCCAAAGCTAGCATTTCCATCTCAAAAGTATCAAATTTTGTATTCGCTTGTCCTTATCAACTACATAACTAGCACTTAGTAACGAAATTAATAGCTCATTCATGTATAGGAACGTATATGACCTATTAAGAAAAATCCAGGTGGACGTGACGCAATCGCGTATGCATCATATTGTTGAGAGCAGCTGCTATCCATGAATATCAAGTGGCTGCATCATGCCTTGTTCAAAGGGATGGATATCCATGTACTTAAACCGGGGAGGTGTAAGGAAGGAAGAGAAACTCGAGCATAATACATGTACATTCAAACATCTGTATGGGTTCTAAAGCGTGGTCATGAATGTCAAAAGAATTCCATAATCATGACAATGCTTTGATGTTCCATGTGCCGAGCCGACATTTAGCTGATGTCGACTTGAAAAGAAATTTCTTTAATTTCCCATTTGTCTGTAGACGTTTCGTTTTTGACAAATTCGTTTGCAAACTATAAGGAAGTTAACGGCCGATAATGACAGATCCTAATACTCTGCTTTTGTTTCGAAAAGTATTGAGGAATCATTAAAAATCGGACATATAAGCTCTTTGTATTACTTACAAAATTGACCAATTTCTTCACTTTCCGACATCTTGTGCATTTCGGGGATTCAATCACTCTCAAAATGATGTATTAAACTGTGTATTATCATTAACGGCGTTTGTGTGTGCTTGCGTGCAGCAGAGATATTTTACTTGAAAAACTTGTTTATTTGTGTTTGCTGATACCTGTTGTGCTCGTGGAAGTATTAATTCCATTAACAGAACGGGACAAGCGAAATGAAACTATACATTTCTTTTGTTCATTCTGAGAAGCCGTTGCCACACAATCATGTTCATAATTGTTCAAACACCTGAACAGCACCTGTTGAGAACACCATAACTTTTCAGCGGCTTGGCACATGGGTTCAAAGAAAGAAAGTTGCTTCATATCCTTCCATCCCTGCTGCAACAAATGGGACCAAACACGTATGCATGAGCGCTGTCGGCCTATACTCCGTCATTGATAGATGTAAAGACTGATTGTATGGAGTATGAAAACTGCACTCTATAGATATCAAAAGCATTAAAAGCATGATATTATATGTCTATACTGTTTTATATATATATATATATGTTTTGTTTAAAACCACAATTTAGTTCCAGTATCAGAAGATTTGTCACATTTGAAGTTTGCTGTTAAACATTTGTCTTGAATGTTGCAAAGTATTCATATTGTACATAGAATTCCTGTATCATTCCACCATAAATATGATAACGTATATCCGTTTAATCGTATAACATACCAAAGGGAGGATAATTGACCATTTTCGTTATGTATGCAATTTTCATTCACGTCTATCATTGAATCTGAATTATGAAATGCAGGTGAATTCAATGACGGCTTCCTATGCAGCAAGGTAAGAAATTGTGAACATATTATGAAAATTGTTTATTAGGATATAATGAAAAAGACAACAAATTATAATGACTATGATTCATTGTTGGAATGTACCGAATGCGTCATAGTGTTAAAGAGATTTACATCATTTCCCACATGCACACAACAATACAGAGATTCGTTTATTCAAACAATAGAGTAAACCCAAGAGTACACAATCAAGACGTTATGAAAATATAAATGAATGACAGTTAATACTCCGCGGTCATTTCAATGTGTAAGGTTTTGTCGATGTGTGTGGGCGTGTGTAGCTTATTAATGTGATTTACCAAACCACGCTTTAAAAAGGTTGATCCCAAATGCGATAAAAAAAAAAGAATTAGAAGGGATAATGTAGAGGAAGAGCGCAGGAATGGAAGAAAGACATCAAAGAGAAGACGTGAGAGAGAAAAAAACTGCTATGAACAAAAATTAGAAAAATATATTGCACTTTTAGAGCATGGTGCATATAATTTTACTGAGATTTATTTCAGATAGTCACTGAAGCCACTTTGCAATGTTAGTATCACGAGGGATCCAGCTTTCTGGTTTCTAAACACAACAAAAAGAGTAAGTCCCCCCTAAGCAAAATAGCATAACTTTCTATCGAAGAGGTTTTGTGCAAAATAATTTGGCATGATTATTTCTCAATTAATTGACTAACTTATGTGCGAGAATCACATTAATCCAATTAGTCATGCATGAGTGAGCAAATTTTAAAGGAAAATGTCACTTTTCAAAAGTCACAAGGGTAATTTTCGGATTCTTTCATGTGAATTTTTGATGAATTCCATTTCTGGTGCATAATTTATGCCCTTTCAATGTTTATCATCTATCTCTCGATGCACTAACAACTATCCCGACACTTAACCCATTGTTCTGTTTGAGTGAGCACCGTTTACCAACTACTCATCCCTCTTGAGTTTGAGACTTTTAAGAACCCTTTATTTTGGTGAAAAAATAAAATTCTGGATATTTTGACAAAGATGTAACGTGACCTGTGATGTATACATAAGAAGTCATTTACGTGTCATGGTTGAGTGAAAACACTTAAACAAACGCACAAAATGAGAAATCCCAAAATGTATTGGTAAAACGGCATAAACAATTACCCTTGTGACTTTTGAAAATTGATATTTTTGCCTTTAAAATTTGCCCACTCATGTATGACTAATTAGATTAAGGAAAAATTCTGTCAAATTATTTTGCCCAAAACTTCTATGATAAGAAGTTATGCTATTTTGCTTGGGGGGGGGGGGGGGGGGCTTACTTTTTTGTTGCGTCTTGTACCACACGTTTTGTACCGACGACATGGACAGTGCTTGGGGTGGTGGTGCAGGTGGTGGTGGTGGAAAGGAGGGGGGGGGGGGTAGAATCTGGAGGAGCCTTTCAACTCCTGTGCGTCACATCCCCTGATTGAAGCAATCTACTGGTATCGTGCCTTTATCGAACAGTTGCTTTAGCACTTAAATGAATCATTACGACACTCTACATCAATGCGTCACAGCAATGCGTCTACATTAACCATTACTGAGCAATCTCAAAGAAATTAACGTGCATTTTAAATCATGCCACATCGGCTGTGTCCTTGCGAGGACGCATTTGTTACTTTTCATTGAGATCCATTAATTCATGCACTGACGTAACGCATTGATAGAATGTATTAACGATTTGTTTTGTTTTTTCGAAACAAGACTCACTTAAGTGAAATAGGGCCTTTATGTAATTCACATTGGTCGTATTAAGTGGACTTACCCGTCATTTTTCATTGAGAGGAATGCATTGATACACTGATGAAACGCATGGAAATAACGAAATAACTTTTGCTCATGCCATTTTTTTCAAAGAAATAGTGTCTGTACATGTACTTCATTCGTATTTGTGCAACCGTATTGATCTGTTATCTACACACGACTCGTAACTTTCTTATTATTCAACTTAATTCAATAATGGTTTATAAGAAGGTTTTTTTGCACGTACATGAATTGCAGTTCAACAACTGAATCGATCATGTTTACAATAAATGGTTGGCGTACAATACATAGATTATGATACAGTTTATGACAAAATTAACACATTGCATAATTGTGTTTTCAGCAATTATAATATAAATATAAAACTATGCCACTTCTAATTAAATCACTTTTTAAATAGGAACTCCTCCTCCCAATCTAGTACAATTAGAAATCTGCGCTTCAACGTGATTATGACAGTTGGTTGATTAAACTGACAAAGCACGGAAGTGGAATATTTTTGAATATGTTAGTTTTGGATTTACAATCCTGGAAAAGGGAGACGTGACGTCAAGACTTGGCTATTTTTTTGAGTGGGAGCCAGTTGTGACAAATTGGGTGTTGTGATAATACTTTTTTTAAAGTGTGTATGTAATATGATACGTATGTCTGTCAACGTTGACCATTTACAATCTTTACAAGCCTCAGGATTTGACTTAAAATTATTGCCTTATATAATTGTGACGACCTTTCGTTGTATTGACTCAAGGCTATTTTTTTTTTTTTGGGGGGGGGGTGAGACAACTAAATCATGCAAACATTGTCAGTGTCACCTTATCATCACTGTTGTCTATATACATTTTCAAATATGTCATCAAGTGTGAGGCTAGCGGGGCTTTTGATCTCATCTTCTGGATTGTCTAGGTGAGTCCTTTCCTCATCGCGCGGTTCAGTTCGATAATTTCTCAGCGTGTCGTCTCGATCTAGAGGTGAGCGAAGAATATCGGGGTCAGTTTCGCTTGTCTTCTCATTTGCACCTGGATACACTTTCAACGCTTCTTCGAAAACATCGTCTTCACCTCCACGGACACGTTGTTTCTGATCATTACGAGGTTCATTATGCTTCCCCCTGTTTGTATTGACGTAAAATCCATTGTTTGCGTAATGATTAATTGCCACGCTAGCTGCTATCTTTGCTGGACTAATGACTCGATCCAAGGTTTCGTGTGTATTCCCACTACCAATTAATGTTTGCGTATCAGCATCGTTTCGCTGTTTACCTATTTCATACATGCCGAATCTTCCCGAAATGACGTTATCATCAACTTCTTCGCCAGTCTTTCTAACTGTGCTAGTCACATCTGCCAGCTCGAGGCCTTTCTTTGCCTCCTCTACATCAATACAGTCATCTATCTTTTGTTCCCCCACATTTTCGCTCGCTCCAGCATAAACAAGTCCATTTGCATCGGGAAACACTTCGCCTTTTCTAGTTTCTTCTACATTCAAACCGTCATTTATTTTCTGTTTCTCCACAGGTTCGCTTGCTCCAGCATTGGACAGTCCATTTACATCTGCAAGCTCTTCGCCTTTCTTAGTTTCCTCTACATACAAACCTCCATTTATCTTCGGGTTCTTTACAGATTCGCTCGCTCCAGCATACCTAACTCCATTTACATCGGCAAGCTGTTCGCCTTCCCTACTTTCCTCTACATTAAGACCTTTATTTATCCTTCGTCCCTCCACAGGTTCATTCGCTCCTGCATAAACAAGTCCATTTACATCGGCAAAAACTTCGTCTTTTCTAATGTCCTCTACATTCACTTTGTTATTTATTTTCAGTTTCTCCACAGATTCGCTCGCTCCAGCATAAACAAGTCCATTTTCATTGGCTGACACTTCGCCTTTTCTAGTTTCCTCTACATCCGCACCGTCATTTAGTTTTAGTTTTTCCACGGACTCGCTCGCTCCAGCATTTATATCGGCAAGCACTTCGCCTTTCCTTGTTTCCAATTTCTTCACATTTTCTCCCTCTCCAGTATATGAAAGTCCATTTGCATCGGAAAGCTTTCTTATCTCGTCTTTCCTAGTTTCCTCTACATTGCCACCGACGGCCGTTTCCTGACGCTCCATGATGTTCCTGCCCGCTTCAGCATCATTAGAAACCTGAAAGATTTCCTTCAGTTTCTCGCTGTCCAGCTTAAAGACGAACTTGGTATCTGTCAGCCCTTCCTTGTTAACATGCTCCGTGATTCTCTTCCGCGCTCCACCGGGACAGACGTCCGTCACTATGGTAACCTCTCCCATCTCCTCCATCTCCTTCAGCTTCTTAAACTCCTGTTGGAAGTCGTGAACCTGGTTCTTGTACTCATAGGCGACGTCCTCGTAGTAGTGGTGAGGGACGTGGAACCCGTTGTCGTCTTGGGTTGAAGGGTAGAAGCCGTAGAGGGTGACGTGATCGCAAAACGTCTTGGCGATGATCACGGTGTTGAAACCCGTTGTCGCGTAGTGACGTAACTTATAATATCTGAGGGGGGGGGATGAACACATAACTGTCATGTGAATTTCACGTAGGAACTCGATCGCACCAACATTAATGAACATCGATGGAATCATATGATAGGCCACAGAGACGGATACTCCGATGAGTGTTGCAATATAATCATGTTACTTTTGAAGATTTTCATTCGTAACCGAGCTTTCATGATACGTCATCCCGGTTTCATTACCGTGGTCATATTCAATTACAATAAATAATCATGATACTTGATATATCTTGCACGAATGTCACTCAAAGAGATAAAGGCTCGTACGGTTACTAGCCATAAATCTAACCTTTTCAATTACTGTATTCATGAGAGTAACAATAGGCTTTTTGAGCGTTTTGGGCATTACAGTACTGCTATCATGATAAAAGCTTGAGTGTCCGTTATCTGACACAAATGATGGCATGGATGTCAGCTGTGGAAAGGTAGATGTGGGCTTACAGAGTGCAAATTTAAGGTGCAAGAAGGAGAGAAAACCGCCACTTCCATCACCATAATTCAATTCAATAGAGTGGTAAAAAGTAGCAATTTACGCAACATTGCTTTGACTCTTCGTCGGCCACTGGGGTATTCTTACACCAGTAAAGACCGAAAACCATTGAGCATCACTTTTATTGCTTGATCTGGCAGGGGAAAGGTTACACTATGACTAGTCACACCGCGAAACCATGGAACATACATCAGGCATTTGTAGTGCAGCTTTAAATTGTCTATTTATCGTTTTACGTGTCTAGGAAGATAAAATAAAAATAAAGTAGCCTACGTTTCTATGTGGACCGGTCTCCAACTGTAGGCGATCTGAACAGGGAGCTTGTATTCATCTTTCGCCACCCGCACAAGGTTCCGCAAGTAGAAGCTGCTGTTCCTCACTAGAGTAGACTTGGAGAACCACAGAGTTGAGTCATTCAGGTAACGTAGTCTGTCGATGTATGCGTCACGCCAGTGCGATGATGGCGGTGTCTGCGTCAAGTTTCTCGACGCATAGAAAAGCGTCTCGAAGTTGACGATGGTCAGGCTCGCTCGCTCACCGACGTCCCTCGTGTAACCGCGAATGGGCGCGAGGTTGGCCCGGATGATATAATCGTGACCGTCGATGACGTTTCCGCAGTGGGAGCCGAGTAGGATGCCGCTGTTTCCGACGATGGCGCAGCTGTTGCGGCGAGGTAACGTCGACACGCGGGGCCAGTAACGGCTGACCTGGCAATTGATGTCGAAGTACCGTCCGGTGGCGACTTCGGAGGCGTAGTCGAAGGCGCTGATACGGGGGTGGGTGTTTTGGGAGAAGCTCATCTCATGCGAGGCAACGTCGTCGTCGTATACTAGTACAGCAGTCCTCCGCAGGTAACACTCATCGGACGAACCACTGCTAAGAGGTTAATATTAGAACAAATGGAATTCTTAATCATTATTGTGTTTTAATATGACATTTTATATTGTCATGACTTTTAGAAAAAATCATCTTAGTTACATCTTACTTTAGAGCACAATGATTATTCTGGGTTTACAGCATCCGCATGTACAAAGACAATTATTTCGTGTCTGCTGCCAGAAGACAGATGTTTATTGGAAAAAAGTGGTTTTCATTGAAAAGACCCTTATGCATCACTAACAGAGTGAATGAAAATCATGTTTGCGTCACCACACACTGTTTATACCGTATACGCAATGGATACCAATATAAACGAGGCAATTACTTCATAACATACGAGAACGCTGATTCCAAATAAATCTTATCTCAATCTCAAAAATATTTGTAAACTTACAGAAAAATACTGTCACGTGCTGCTTCTTTTGAAGCCTGTTTTTAGCATTCACAGCAATGTAAACAGTGTGCTGTGATGTTGTCTCAAAGATCAAGACTTTTTTCCGAGACTGCGGCTATTTGTACAGTCATTTAGGTTTATTGTATGCATTCTTGAAGTGGGGCAGCTGATCGAGAGAGCAAACGAAATTTTCAAGCAGAAATTTAGAGCTGAGGAAATGCGAACGAAAGGTGCAACACGTGATAAGTGAGGTGACATTTATATTTTTGCATAACACACAGCCCAAGTGAAAAAAACAAATCAAAAGTTAAGGTCTCTTCATATTAACAGCCACCAAACGTTGTTAAAACGATTGATATTTTACTCTCCAACAGCCCAACATTGATTGCAGGTTCAAATCATCGTATGCGATAGCTTTCATATGTTTTTTTTTTATATGCCAGACGGTTACAGGACGTGCACCCCTTAAATTCTCGCTCTCTCTCTTTCTCTCTCTCTCTCTCTCTCTCTCTCTCTCTCTCCTCTCTCTCTCTCTCTCTCTCTCTCTCTCGCTCTCTCTCTCTCTCTCTCACACTAGTCACACACACACACGCGCGCACACACACACACACACACACACACACACACCACTCTATCCCATCTTTCTTAAAGGATAGTCACCTGTCTGTGCAGAATCGATGGCATTCTCTGGTCAGGTGCAGCTCAGATAGGATCACGTGGGTCGCTACCAGGCCGAACAGGAGTGCGCACACTCTCATCAGAATCTTGTTTCGCGTCATTTCTTTTAACTCCACGAGATCGTCTGCAACGGTATGAAAGTCAGTATTCTGGATAACATAATAATTCATTATTTTCATACACTGAAGCTACTGCTACTGCTACAACAACTACCATTATATACTTCTACTACTACTACTACTACTACTACTACTACTACTACTACTACTACTGCTGCTGCTACTACTACTACTACTACTACTACTACTACTATTTCTACTACTACTACTACTACTACTATTTCTACTACTGCTACTTCTACAACAACTACTGCTACTTCTACTACTACTTCTACTACTACTACTACTACTTCTGCTGCTACTGCTGGTACCATGGGTACTACACTACACCTACCATCGATATACTTCTACATGTACCACGTCTGCTAATTAAGTATAATTATTGGTTGTATTACTAGAGCATGACACAATTAGAAGCTATGATAATGATGTGCTTCACGCTCAAGCTCTTGGCGTGTTGAATGTGAATGGAGCAGTGTGTTGTAGATTACGGTAATGTAGAATAAGCTACTAACATAATAGGAGAGGCCTATGTTGTCCATACGCAGGCGACTAATAAAGTTGAACTGAATCATGAAAAGTGGTTAACAAAAGGATGTCAATTAATGACTGTAGAGGAATTGATCTTGATAACATTTTACGGTTAGTATGAAGTGTTAAGCGTTTTTTTCCAAATATAAAAAAATGGATGGACAAATGAAACAATAATTTTTTTCTATTCTGGTAAAACACGAGCACTTTGTGTAAAGGTTTCTTCTCAAAATCAACCCATTCTACTCACACTAGTAATAGGTCGGATAATAGAAGCCAAGTATTATGATACTCAAACTACCAGTAGTGATAGTTGTAGTAGTGGTAGTAGTAGTAGTAGTAGTAGTAGTAGTAGTAGTAGTAGTAGTAGTAGTGGAAGTAGTAGTAGTAGTAGTAGTAGTAGTAGTAGTAGTAGTAGTAGTAGTATTGCTAGATGTGGTAGTGGTGGTGGTGGTGGTAGTAGTAGTAGTAGTAGTAGTAGTAGTAACGGTGGTAGTAGAAGAAGTAGTAGTAGTAGTAGCAGTAGTAGCAGTAGTAGTAGTAGTAGTAGATGTGGTAGCAACAGCCGGAAAAGTTGTAGTGGTGTTTACAGTAGAAGTATTGGTGGTGGTGGTGGTAGTGGTAGTAGTAGAGCTGATCGTAATAATACACGATTGGCGTCGTTGTGGTAGAAGAAGTAGTTTCACAATATCACGTCTGCCTAACGCTGATACAATATCAACAGCATAATGGAACTACTATCATTATCATGAATATACAACGAATATACAATACTTACATGCAGACTGACTGAAGCAGGGGTAGAGAAAATCCAACACACGGAAATGGACTGAATATGACACCCTCACCGCCTCAGCAAAACAGGATCGACATTTTGAGAGGCATTTAGGAGCCAGGCGAAGGCACTTCTCAGAAGCAATTACATTCGTACCACACGAGTGTGGACTACATTATCATTTAAAAGATGTGCCTCAAGTTTCTTCCCCCATCTAGCTGTATACAGAATGACAAAATTACATCGTCTATCGACTATAGCAAATCCAACCAATACCGTCTACACATTTGTTATCGTCTCATCTGAAATGCACGTTGATTTACAGTTACTGAATGAGTCACTGCCAAATCACACACAAGGCGCGAATTATGGAATGCTGGTACCGTACCGGGTCGTACGGTCTACGTGCGCTACACGGGTACTTGTTGGCGTCGTGTGCAAACACAGCCATCTCAAAGTTAATCATTAACCAACACCGTTCTTTGGCGTTTGGTCGGTTTCGAAGTTCATGTTGTTTCAGACTGTTCAATATATCTTTGCTACATAATTCATGTGACTGACATGATGCGATATATAGACGACATAGGGCAATTCATCCAGTGTATACTTCATCAATTATGTGCGCTGCCCCGAATCATATTAACTACCAAGTATCAAAAGAGGGGTTGTTACTATCTGTCCGGTATATAGGGAGTTAACTGCCATACGAACGATAATTCTAACTTAAACAAGAAGTTTTCATTTCTGCGGTAGTGTTTTTATTACAAAAAATGTGACTTGTGTGAGATCCATGGAGGGATTATAAGCACCCCTCCCCCTATGACGAACACGCACGCACACAAACACACACACACACACCCACACACACACACACACACACAAACACACACAAACACGCTTAACACTTCCTCCTAGCTGGTTCTAATATTGAAGTGTGATTGCTCACAAAACACATTTAAAATTTAAACAATATCATAAAGATTGATCCTCTATCCCCCACGCCCACACATATCATATCATATTTATTTATTCAGTTTTATTTCAACGGGGTAGCCCTTTCAGTTAAAAAAAAAAAATGCTCTACCAAGGAGGAGAGCAGACACATCAGATCTTACACAAAAAAACATACACTCTTCCACACGCACACGCACCAAAACACATATACATTCGCAAATATTATAATACAAACAAGAAGCAGTATCAAAGAGAAATGGTACTGCATAATGAATTATGCTTTACAGATGAGCAAGTTTATTTAGTAATTTTGAAGTCCATATATCACATCTCAATCACTTATCTGGGCCCTGTTGCATAAAACTTACTATTGATGGTAACTTTGTTGTTCCCAACTTTTAACCTTTCACACATGAAACGCAACGCCGTATAACATAATGATAGATTCACATTTTGACTGATCTTCTTGTTACGCCAATTTGTATATCAATGATATCGAAAATTATTCTTTGAACGTTTCTTATCATTATCGGGATTATAATCAAGGCAAACAAGCTAAATGTGTATATACTAACCAACAATTTACACGGCACATTGTCATATATTTGGTATTATAGGCCTGATACATGAAATACGAGGATACACATAATTTGATACAGCTATACTTGTCAACCCCTTCGATCCAATGGGAACATAACATGTGTAATAACTCAATGCGATTCCCAAGCCTTGGTATTGAGATGGTTCAAAATAATCAACTGAATACTTAGGATGAGGTATATGAGATATATATATATATATATATATATATATATATATATATATATATATATATATACCTATATAAACAAATTAAATGAAACGCCGGAGAAGAAAAATTATTCAAATTTTCGGTCATAGACCTTTATCAAGAATGAATGACTGAACAATTTACACAAAAACATGATTGCGTACAACGAGCGTATTTTAAACTGAAACTAGTGGCGCTTATTACATTGTAAATTGTTCAGTCATTCATTCTTGATAAAAGTCTATGACCGAAAATTTGAATAATTTTTCTTCTCCGGCGTTTCATTTAATTTGTTTGTCTTCACCTAGTAATCAGCGTCATCGCAACCTCTATTCTTCTTTTAAAACACAATGCTATATTCATGTACCATCATTCAGATTATATGCCGCATTGCCGCAGTTATATATACATATATACATATATGGGTATCATGTTACATGTTGCTGCATCAAGACGCATTTGATTCAGATTGTGTGGGTTGTACATCTAGTTCTTATGATCCATAATACTCCTCCTACGCTACACGTTAAAACACAATGCTATATTCATGTACCATCATTCAGATTATATGCCGCATTGCCGCAGTTATATTGTGTCACAGAATTCCTTTTTACAAATACATACTTGGTGTCAAGCAAACTTCATTATTTTCTTTCATGTTCGCATCCACGTTTCCAAGTATAAAATGAAGATCGTTTTTCTGGTTAAGAAATCATATATACATGTATGATATTACATTCATATTTAAACTCCGTTCAAATGAATGAATGAATGAATGATTGATTGAATGAAGGAAGGAAGGAAGGAAGGAAGGAAGGAAGGAAAGATTGAATGAATGAATGAATGAATGAATCATCAAATCAATCTCCATGATCATAACATATTCATTATTTAGCAATCAGCACATTTGCGAGAACTCCACTGTGTAAAGTAAAGAAGATCCAAGATACAAGAGATTTTATTTAGTTCAAAATTATGGAAATTTGCTTTCCACCAGCACAATAACATGACAATGATATACATAGACATATGTAGACATGGTTGTAATTGAGTTCATATTATCATATATCATATCATTGAGTTCATATTCTTAAAATTATACATGCACCGAAAAAGTTGATTTATCTGTATTTCGAGTTGGGAAGAGACGTCCGCTTACTTTGCTCTCTTGACAGCTCGAAGTGTGATCCCGTTGGGAGGAGTGAGAAAGCCCATCTTGCCAAGAGTGGGAGGGATCTGGAACAAGAAAGAAACGAAACGGTGTGTCTTTCATTTTTAAGCAATATGCAGATTTAAAGACATTCGTGCTTCCGGCCACATAATCATGATGAAAACGATAAGAGAGCGATCGTATCGGTAGGTAAGATTATGTGCCGGCGAAATTGCGGAAATACTTTTTTTCTACCGAAAACCATCACAACCGCCACAACTACCATGATTGCCATTGTCAATGTCACAAACATTTAAAACGATCAAGACATCACAGCCACTAATGCCACCATAATCAAGACCAACATCACACACGATTGCCACTACCACAATCACCATTGCAACCACTATCACCACCATCACCACCACCACCAACACCAACACAACTACCACCACCACCACCTACACAAACACCAACACCAACACCACTGCCACTGTTAACAATGCTGGTACTACCACTTCCACCACCACCATCACTATCAGGCAATGTGAGAATAAAATTAGTAAGCGAGAGAGAGAGAGAGAGAGAGAGAGGGGGGGAGGGTGGTAGTAATGGAGGTAAATAACATGAAAATTGTACACACTTCCAATACGTTAACAAGAGCATCATATGTGGACACTACAACTACCACCACCACCCCTACAACTATTACCACCACCCATAGAACTACCACCAACGTCCCTACAACTATCACCACCACCCTACAACTACCACTACCACCACCACCCCACCCCACCCCCCACAACTACCACCACCACCCCACCCCACCCCCCACAACTACCACCACCACCACCACCACCCTTACAACTATTACCATCACCGCTACAACTACTACTATCACTATAACAGCTAGTAGCATCTTCCTCTATATCGCTTCCCTCACAACTACCACCATGCACCATCCCCATAACTACCACCATCACACCTACAATTACCTCCACCACCCCTTTAACTACAACAACCACCACCATTATAACTATCACCCTCACCACCTCCCCCCCCCCCCCCCTACAGCTATTACTGTGTCCCACCACCACAACTACCACCACCCTTATAACTATTACCACCGCCGCTACGACTACCACCACTGACCACGCCCACTCTGACCATACCTCTGTTTCTGGCGCCACCTCGATGCGGAACTCCTGGAGAATCCTGACCAGAGCGGTTCTGATCTCCATCATGGCGAACCTGAGGCCGATGCAGAGCCGTGGGCCGCCGCCGAAAGGCATCCAGGCGAACGGGTGCCGCTTGGCCTGATTCTCCTTCATGAACCTGAGATGGCGGCAACAATTTCTCTCAAATTATGATATAGTCTATATACTTTTTTTAGTGTTTGGCGCTATCCATCTGCAATCCAAAGGCTACTTTAAAGTTTGTGTTCTGTCATTCATTCATGTATTTATCAATTCATGCCTTTTATTTTTACAAATACATGTAAAGGAATGCAGAGAGGCCCTTTCACTTTCAAAACTACTTTACAAGGGCGCCCTGCACTTGATCAATGAAAAATGACCGTGCAACAATGCAACCTACTTGAAAGCCTATATCCTACAGACATTCCTTTCTAATATCATACTCCTTACACAACTATCCTGCATGATGTGATTTTCTAAGTGACATCACGTCTCACAAAAGGATATTTTACGATGGACGTTAATAGTTAATACTATGATCTTATTATATTTTTCATAGGCCACGGATATTATCGGTTAAAAATCCATACTATAATTGAATTTTTCCATGCACAGTAATGATTTACAACAAATTGCCCATATACATTTTTGTTCTTGCCCTTTGAGTAAAAATGCCGGGTACGAAAGTTCTTTTAGCACTGAGATGATTCTCGAAGAGCTATTCCAACTTACAGTTGTAAATGCTGGAACTGCTAGCATATCAAACGTACATGTTTCTGAAAAGATTATGGATTGAAGAAAAACCTTTCTGGTATTTGTCATTGATACAAGCAATGTTAAAAGTAATAGAAATATGACATCAGCAACAAGGTGATATTGACAGTGAAGGAAATGTACCAAAGTGCCAAAAGGAAACAGAGTAAACGTATACATGTTACGTGTATGCCAAAATAATTTATCAGACCGTGCTCCTGAGCCACAAAGTGATATTTTAGCCTACGTACTACTTACAAGTGATATCTATTATTGCTCGAAGAATAATTCATACTGGCTAAAAAGTGCATATCACATGCATGTTTATGTACGTTCAGAGAAATTTAAATTTACGATGATGGAGCTCTCGCTCGCGCATATAAAATGTGTGTAAAGAAATATTTCTGAAAGTATATTGCATGATGATGTGACTTCTGTTGTTTTGAATCTATAAAAGCGTGGTACAAAATTTAATCCATCAGATGTGAAAACTTGTATACATTCTGAAGCGCTCACTCGCTCTGCTCCTATTTAGTAAAATGACTAGTTTTCGTAAGTTATGATAACATTCCTTCACAGTGAACTAGCTTTTGTTATGTTTCGTTCCCAAGAGAATTGGTTTAAAATGCTCTATAAACGCGACGTTTATGCTCCATTTTTACAAAAAGTCCCTATACATCAATTATTGTGCAGTTTCGTACGTGAGAAAGGCTATCAATTTGTCCGAACATTCCGATCCGTTATTGATATACGAGATGCCACTTCCCGCTTATCGGATTTAGAACTCAGGTTAGAGCTGTCATGGTGTTGAGAAACGCGCCCTCGAGATGCCTACCTGTCCGGGTCAAACTTCTCAGGATCGGGCCAGTTGACAGGGTCTCTTTGGACGGACCAGACGGGGAAAGATACCGCCTGCCCGCGATGGAAGGTGTGTCCGTCGATCTTTGTAGTCCTGCTGCAGACTCGGTCGATACTGCGTAGTATTCATAAACGATTTGAAGACAGATTCACTTAAAATTTGCGGTCTTTGTACTGCTGATGCAGACATGAATGACATGATTACTTGTGGATATCGTCCTCTGTACCTCGTATTTTCTATGGATACTGGATAGTGTCTCTAAACCATTTGCAGACAGGTTTGCTCACTACTTGCGATCTCTGTAGTTTTCTTTCAAACTAAAATGAGAATGGATATGTTAATATCGCATTTGAAGACATATTTTCTTAATATTTGCGATCTCTGTAGTCTTGTTGCAAGCTCTTTTGACAGTGGATAATAGTGTTTATAAACCACGTGTCAATATTAGGTTGCTTAAATCCAAGGTTTATCGAAATACGTGCATTTTCGAGCAAAAAAGAGTAAGAATGTCCAATGCCATATCAGATCATTCATGGATTTTTTCATCAACCTACAATGAATTAGAAACTCACATTAAAAAGCCTTAATAACTGAGATTTATACATTGTGCTGTGATGAAAATTGTCTTAAAGAGCAAGTGACAATTAACTGAGATTTATACATTGTGCTGTGATGAAAATTGTCTTAAAGAGCAAGTGACAATTATCTTTGTATGCAGACGTAATTAACAATGCCTTCGAAGAGGGCCCTTGGCAATTGCTTCGCATAATACAACCTTGGCCAAAAGAACAACATCTTTGATAAGTAGTCGAGTAGGCCTTTTAGGTTTATTGCTAAGCCTTCGTTTCTTTAGCAAAATCATGATTTCAAATCAGTTTAACTGTTAATAAGGATTAAGTGACAATAACATAACGTCAATAGGTACTAAAATGAATTGAGATGACATGAGCAACCTATAAAATAATTATGTCTTCAAGGATTTCTTTGTACCAAACTTCATGCTCATGTACCATATTTATAAGATTTGTGTTCATGCACTTATGTCATCGAAAGTCCTAAGCTTACGATACGCCAGGTGGGTACAGCCGCATAGATTCATTGATGAAGTTATCCAGCAGCGTCAACTGCTTCAGGTTCTCATAGGTGACATGTTCGGCAGAGGGCGCTACACGGTCGATCTCCTGGATGAGTCGCTCTTGCTCCTGCGGATGGGTTGCTAGGAGATAGGTCGTGAAGCACAGACCGGTCGTGGTGGTCTCGTAGCCAGCCACGAAGAACGCGAGAGCCTGTCAGACATCACGTATACGATTAATAAGATCGCAGGGTTTCTTTATTTCCTTTATGTTTAAAGACAGGGTAGACCATTTGCAAAAGTAATGAAACTTGGCAGGAATAAGAAATACCCTCTAACAATAACGTGTGTGAAATCTCACAGTCATAGCTTCATGAACCTTTTCAGGAAAAGTTAAAAAAAAAATGTCTCTGTTTACGTTTGGAACGTAACGACTATATTAGTCTACATCCATAATCGTAGTGCTCCTCGATCTCAGTGCGCGGGCATTGCTCCTACAGTGGTGCCTGAAATCAAATGCAGAGTGATTGCAATCAAATGCAATCACCTCCATACATTTACTGCAATCTGATTGCAATCAGCTGTGACGTTGATCTCAGGCCCAACTGTATACGCATGCATTGTGTGGCGAACGAACCATTAGCGGACAGCGGTCACCGGTCTCAAGGCTACAAGAACCGGGAGGTCCAAAACCTCATCGAAATCAGGCGATCGTTATAATTCCGCTTAACGTTTAGTTTCTAGTTGTGCGATTAGGAGGGAAGTACTTTTAAAGTATTCTCTTCCATTTCCGAAATGTGTACCCAAAATTATTTGATATGCAATAGGGCTACATTGTTTTTAACCCTTTAAGTGCCTTATAATATTGTGCAATGTGACCATTATTGGTGACAAACTGACACACAAAGTGTTAAACATGTTAAACGTCGACACAATGGGGGAGGATTTCATTGCTCTACCCCAGCAGGAAATAAGTATCAACGAAGCCGCAGATTTGGTTGAAGTTCGAGTTGCTCAGGAGGCGTGGGGAGTATACATAGAGGTATAGGCGCATTATATCTGCCATGTTTATATTACGAGGGAAAACATCACCTGGCTCATGATTTCTCTTCGAGTCAGTGGTTCCCGTTTGAGTTTCGTTCCGATGACGCCATCGCCATCGCCATCGTCATCTGAATCAGCATCCTCCTCGTCTTTGCATGCGTTGATGATCAGCTGGAGAAAATCAACATTCTGGGGCAGAGAGTATAAAGTGATCGATTCATTTCATGCAACATGAATGAATAAAAAAAAGTTGATAAATATCATTGTGATTGTCTTTCATACGTATGTGTGTGTGTGTGTGTGTGTAGACTAATCTAAGTAAGAAGAGTTGCCACCTAATACTGGGCCTTTACTCAGATTGATAACCCCAAATCAATTCAAGTTAGGACGACATATTATCAATGCTAACGACTTGTTAAAGGGATCTGCTTATAGCTGGGAAATACCTGCAATATTGCATAAACTGTGATTAATCGAACTTTTTTTAATTTATGTATTTATTAAAATCAATACATAACAAGTAATACACAATATATAAACAACTCTCCAAGGTTTGGAAATAAAACAGATCAATGAGAATTAAAATGTATACACGTGATTGACATTATTAGAAAAAAAGTAATAATAACAATAAAAGCAAGGCAGAGTACACATAGAATAAACAACAGTATATCTAAAATGAATCAACCTGTGAAGCAAAAACCTCGAGAACAAACTGTTTCAAAATCTTAAAAGCTTGTTGGGCACCCGGGAAAGGAGAAAAGCAAAAACGCCTATCGGCGCAAGAAAAAAAATTATACCATAAGATGGTTGATGGGCCAGGCCAAGAATGAGATTATCCGCTGCACCCCCCCCCCCCCCCGTCCCCCACTCACACACGAACACTCCATCTCGAAACCACCAACACAGACAACCCCCCCCCCCCCCCTCCATCTCCTTTCCCTCTCTTGAACAGACCCAGCCAGGAGGGTACAGCGGACTGCCCCACACCCAATCTCACCCACTCAGCGCACCCAGACAAAGAATTGCGCAGGTTTCAAAGTTAACCTCGAAAAAAATACGAGCAATCTGTAAAGGCTATGAACATAAACAACCAATGCGCAGCCCAGTTCAGCTCGAGGTCAATGCTCATAGACATAATACAGTGGCAGTGTGATTTTAAACTTATTAGTTATGGGAAATAACATTTATACTTATCAACAATCTAAAAAAAAGAAAATATGAATATCAGATTCGTGGATCACAGGAATAAAGGTATAGGCATGGGCAATCCTACAACAAACTCCTGTAGGGTAGAAGTGATTAATCGAACTTTGGAGTCCAACCTCTTTCTTGTGGAGCGCTAGCTAGCAAAGGGAAGGTGTGTGTATGTGTGTGTGTGTGTGTGTGTGTGTGTGGGTGTGTATGTGTGTGTTTATGTGTGTGCCCGTGTGTGTGTGTCTGTGTGTGTGTATGTGTATGTGTCTGTGTGTAATAATGCAGCAATTTTCTATCATCATGGTATTTCACCTTCGCTTCTGAGATCTTGTCCGTTTTCCGCATGTCGATCGCCTTGTCCACGATGCTTCTGAAGAAAGCGATGACGTCAGAGGGGAGAATTCCCATGCCGAGCCAGGTGAGGACGCGCGAGGCACCAGGAATAAGTACTAAACATGCCAATGATAAAGACACATTCGGGACCAACCATGGCTATGTGATTCGGTGCTATAACTTTTAATATCAATTATTAATAATAATAAAAATGCTTCCCATGAAAGAGCATAAATTCCTGCACAAGATGAATCCATTTAGGGCATTACGTGATATACATTACCTTCGTAATGATTTTTCAAAGCAAAATAAAGGTCAAATGATCATTAAATCTTCCAATTGGCAAATGCGCTGAAAAGGTTGAAATCCTAGTTGTGCAATTCAGAGTAGCATGAATATTGCACTTACTTCAGTGATTTTTACTTTTTGTTTGTTTGTAATGGAATTTACATTCTGTTTTCTAATCAGAAATTTCATTCAAAAAGTGTTGCCAATTTAAACGCGAAATAATGAAATAAAGAAAAGGCCTTCGTCCCGAATTATCCATGTAAGCACGACTGGCCTATTGAACTCTTTATTCGACATACATGCATTGGTGCACAAATCGCCCAACAAATTGCATGCAGAAGCAGTTTGTGCGGCAAATAAAACATGTAAAAATGGACACACTCAGAGTTCAATACTCATCGGTCAGCATAATTGCTTACAGTGTCAATCAATCTTCAAACTAAATCAACTCATTCCTCTTTAGAAAATGAATGCAAACTAGTACTTGCCGAGGCATTTTATCATAAACAACGGATTCCCCTCACAAATCTTTGAATGATATTGTCGATGAAAATTCTGATGATAATGATAATGATAATGATACCACTACACTAGTCTACTAGTGAGTATGTATACAATGCTTTTATCATATAACGCATAATCAATCCCGGAATGCAGACCATCTGCACTGTAGATACAAGATCAGCCCTACTCTGACAAAAGGGAGCAAGTGACAAATCAATCAAATCTGGTTTATTGGTACTCTTAGATTGTACCAAGCATTCCCTACAAAGGGCCAAAGTCTGGAAAAGAAATATTCATCTTGCTGCGAGATATTCATTCTAACATGATGTGGTGTTGCACTGATGCCAATGCAAGTGACAGACACATTTTGCTCATTTACGAGAAAAGTCTCTTTTGTTAGATGCTTCCTTTTGTCAGAGTAGGGCAGAGATGAATAGATATAGATATACGTCACAAACAGCTGTCTTATAAAAGCCACTTACCAGTGAGGATCATAGCTGGAGACGTGAAGTTCAAGCTGGCGAAGAACCGTTTTGCGTTCTGCACAAACGGGTCGTCTTTGTTCTTCTGAGAATCCACGGAGAGACCGAAGGCACACATGGCAATGGTGTCCATGATAAACGCGCCAAAAAACCTGGATTGGACGTAAAACATTTCAGGGTAGCTTCGGTTTTCATTCTCAATGAGCAAGACAACGGGTGCTCTTACAGATCTAAAGCGTGTGCCATCCAGCATATTGTACACCTTTTCAAAGAATATCTCGAGCTCTGGTTCGATCGTTTGGTTGGGGTGTGGAGAAGTACATCATTTAAGAGTTGTTTATTGTTTATTAGGTGGTCTGTCGTAATCGACAGATCACCTTCTAATTTCGTTAGAATTTTCTTTCTTTATTATTATTTATTGCACCCCACTTTTTTGTGGTACGTATATCTCAACAATGCATGAGCCATGTTCTATCAAATGTTTATCACGTGTAGGGGTACAAGTGAAAACCTATTACCTCATGTAGCTCTAGAACTAATCATCCATATGTAATGAAATTTGACATGCATAAAATTGATTATCAGACAATTTCAATGAATTAAAACGCGCGCTCGTACACCTATGTTAGTGTACTAACACGTGCGCAAAATTTAAAAATGCTCTAAATGAACTACAAATTGTTTTAAATATGTTTCAGGCCATTTCAAGAATTTCCAAACTTTCCGCGCGTTTTTCCATGTGTCACGCGAACGGAACGTCAAAAATCCGTGTTTTTGCTGGTTTCATGTTTCTACATACATCACATCCTGAAATTTTGAGCCATTTCCATGCAATAACAAGGTCATGCGGGTGCGTCCAAGTTGAGAGTCTGCGCGCGCGTCAATACGTTTTTGTGTGGAAATATTGCAAAGAACATGCCTATCTTCAATCAGCCATAGCTCCTCAGAATGGCTAGTGACCCCCATTTGTCTTTTCATATTCTGAAAGATCATGAAATGTAGATGCGATTTTATGTTTCATTTTGTCCTCAAGTACATCATGACGTTAGCAAATTGGCATATGAATTGAAAAAAAAATGAATTTTCTTGTATTACGTCATTAACTTTTTACTCGTTTTTGCGTATCTCGGTAATCCTTGATCAATTTTCTCCCAAATTTCAGAATGTTGTAGCTCAGACATTGCGATATGGTTTACTTGCCTTTATTTTTCATTTTAATAAGTTCTTCTTGGTGTAAATTTCATTATACGCATCAAAATGGGATGTATGTACGTGTTATATCAATGGAAGGGGCATTTATTCCATATCATGAAATTACACGACGATCTTTCTGATTTTTTACTCAGAAATTTATGTATGCTGTAGCTGAGTCCATGAGCTTTCTGGAAGTGTTCCCCATTTTCTAATGAGAAAATCTAAGCGAATCAAAGGGGTTTAAACAAGAACGAAAAAAAAAGAAAACAAAAGGAAGATGTTACATGTTCGTTCCTTATTGTCATTGGAGAGGAAAACAACAAATTAGAGAAGATTTTTTTAAAAAGCAAGAGGTTAAGCGATGGCTGCCAGGAGTTCAGATGTCGTGACTCCGGGCTTCCACCCTTACCGACTACCATTAGTTCCCTTCTGGTATGGCGACCGGCCCATTCGCATTTCCCTTCCTGAAACCCGAGACCGAGAGACCCTAAATATTTAGGGGAGGTAGCAAGGCAAATCCCAATCGTTGCCGGGCCATCCGGCAAGCCTTGATCGCACCTTGGCGTGAACTTGGAGTTAGCTGGTTTCGAACCAGTGTGAGCTAGCACGAGTGTGAGGTAGTCACGGCGCTTACCGCTAGGCTATAGGACGTCGGTGCTGAAGCTAGGGATTTTTTTCTATTAGCCCTTGCTCCGTGGTGAGCTATCCATTTTGCATGTTCAACGTTTGAAAAGATTGAAGAAAACTGCCGATTTCATTGCAATGTAGCTATTAATTAATCCCGACGCGCCCTCTGACAAATCTACCGCTTAATCATAACCATTGATAAAGCCCGGACCATCATTAAGAAAATGCCAACTAATTGTAACTTCATGTAAAGAGACTGTCCCTCTACCGTAACTATAGGTTTTCCCGTCCAATTCCGCACTTAGTGCATGCAAAAGTAAAGACAGGTCATTCAATTTCGCACATAGTGCATAAGAAAGTATAGATAGGTCATTCGTTTTATCAGATAGGGCAGCCAAAATCACCAGTTGGCATTGAAATTCGCTATAGTGCAACCAAAATGGCCATTTGGCATTCATAATCGTTTAGAGCAACGAATTTGTACATAGTGCAACCAAGTTGGTCCGTGAAATCCCCTCGAGCTATGTTAGAGCATTCAATTTTGCTATTGTGCATCCAATTTTACAATTTGTGCATGCATTTTAGCATACGTAATTTTTTCAATATGTTTTAAAACTTTCTCATGTTCATATTTTCTTCCATAAGCATGACACACTTATACCACGCTCAATGTTTAAGAATAAATGTAGAATCAATCAAAGCCTCCATGTTTTATTCAGCGGTAATGATTTTCTTTATACGGAACAATTCACGACAATTAAACCGCTTTTGTTCTTCCACATGCCATTAAATCCCCTATTTTCCATCCTCTGCAAACTTATATTTTATATAAATAAATCTCATTCCAAAACCTTTATTGACTGCGCGTGATATTTCTGTGTAGATTATCACCTCCATCTGAGTGGCGGCCGACGCACTCTTCTTTTTTTTTTCGTTCTCGAACATTTCCTGAAGTTTAGTGATTACGCAAACTTTCTTCCCAGGTTGTGTATCACCAACAATGATCAAGCCTCACAAAAAAATGTGAGACTTGGAGCAAATAAATATCTTACAAGGAGTAACTATTACGCCGTGCATGTGATCAATGTTTGAATATGTATATTACAAGTCATGTAAATACAGTGCTAAATCGAATGCATTAGTTATGAACATAGATACCCAATAGCGAAATTGAACGCCCTGTCTTCAGTCACGTGACCTCCGGTGTTAACTTGAGAGCACTATGGAGAATCTGAATGATGTTTTTACACTTTTTATTGCTCTTTAGCCAAAGTGGCGATTTTGAATGACTAGTTTGAATATTTGGTTGCTCTGTAGCGAAATTGAATGAACTATTTATACTCTTGCATTCACTCAGTGCAAAATTGAGCGGGAAAACCTATTAGAATCCGCGCCGATTTATGCAAATTGCTGATTTACTTGAACTATTAATGATTTCCGATCCGTTCTTGAAATGAATATACCGATGTAATATAGTATTCAATAAAACCAGGCCTATCATTAGAAGTAGGCGGTTAATCGTAGCTATTGATAAACGACCGATAAGGGAGTCCCTTTATTTCTTTGAGAGGGAACTTTGAAACCTTGACCATAAGAAAATATGGTATAGAAAGCGGCGTTGGTAGGATCAACCCGCAAGTGTATGCAGGATTATGGCATGTTAGCGCGTTGTCAGGACAATGTTGGACAACGATTCTACGCACTGGCTAGCCGGCCACCGCACTCATAACGGCGGCTAGCTGTCAATGATGAGCGTGCCTTTTCAGATCACCTACCCGATAGACAATGTCCACGATGTCGAAACGGGGGGGGGGGGGGGGGGGTTAGACCTAACATCTTGGCGATGATCATGGTGACATTTTAGCTTGAATATTGATTTCGAAATCACTCTAGCCCCTGCTGTGCATTACGTGTTAAGTAAAAGGGAAAATTTGTGCATGAATTGGTTGAGACGCTGTTTTAAGAACGCGTGACCCCGGTTCGAATCCTGGTGTGGGTAAGGTTATAACTTCATTCCTTTCGCAATGTGATTTTTTCCACCGTCTTCTGTTCTTTCCTTCACTTAGTCTTTCTCTTTTGAGATTTTCTTTCCCATTTGTTCTCTCGCCCCTTTATCTTAAATGACTATTAATTACATTTTGTGAGCACATACATGTAGCCATTCAGGCAAGTTTTTGAAATGTTAGTAGATCTCTATGAGCTTTCTTGAGCGTTTCCTCTAATTTCTAATGCATAGATGGTGTCGCCGTGTATTTACCAGCCTACGTCTTTGCATGAATTTGTCAATACAGACCACCTTATACTTGTCCACAAGTATGTCTCGTTGGTAATCATAATCTAACGAGTTTAAGCAGCGCCTATTTCATCAACAACAGATGTTAAGATAAATTTATTGACACGTTCAAACTACTGTATTGCATAGGTACAACACCTTGTACTGGAAATGCATTCAGAAAAACGCAATGAACTCGTTACCTAAAAGTAATCATGATATTAATGGTTCAGCATCAGATTATATAGATGATCTCTTAAGGACACCGCAGACGTTATGAGTTTTGCCACGATTATGAAGTCGTCAGGGCCCACGACTATAAATAATGACGTCATCTTCTTGTATAAATCCAATGACCGGGTCCTGCGATTCAGCCAGTCGCAGAGTCGTACGACTGATCGGATCGTGCCGTCTGCGGTGGCCTAGCTTAAGAAAAGCAATGGAGACATACTCACTCCCTGCATTCAAAGACACCATTCTTGGCAGATTCGCATGCGGCGTGAAAGTTGTCCACCAGCCTGTCCGCCGGTTCATTGATCATCAGTGACATCTGAGAAAGCGCAGGAAAACAAAGAGAAAAGGAGGCAGAAAGTGGCAGATTTAGAGAGAAAGTGATATGGAAGGCAAATACACGGTAAGAGAAGGGGGACGGGTATAGGAGGTGCAGAGATCGTGTGAAGACTAATTAACCCTTGTGGGCCCAATGCTACACTGCTCAATAGGATTTGAATGCATTATTTGTGTCAAGATGCACCTGTGGCAAATAGGGAAACAATAAAGGCCAGAATGGAAAGGAGGTAACTTAAAGACGAGGATGGAAGTAATTCAAGGGGAGAAAGGATACAACAATGCATAAAAGAAATAAAGCACCAAACCCTAATGAGATGGGAGATAGACATTCAACCTTATTCATGGACATGTTTTTGCGAATCATTTTTTCTTAAACATCAATATTAAGACAACAAAGTAAGTAACCAGAGGAAGAGCTATTGATCTCTTAGAATTGTAATTGTTGCAAATGTGCTTTGTCATTCTTAGCCTGTTCATTGCGTTTATATGTTTCATGATTAGGTATAAACATGTTTCTTTACTACTTTTCTACATCTATTGCTGAATTATGATCAGAAGTGGGTCCTATTAAAAGTCAGCGAGAGCAGCAAGGAGCAGATAAGATTTCGTCATCGCTATAGCTGTCGTCATGTGTCGCCACCAAGAGCATGGAGAGGTCACCAAGAGAATGACCCGACATTCTTTTAAAATACTAGTTTAATTAACTGAATAGCCTGTTTAGCAGTCTACCGTGTGTCTTTTGTGTCTCCTAGGGGGTGTTTGATCAAGTTGTTCGTAAGCTAAGAACGACTTTATACCCTAGTCACACTAGAGGCGGAATAAGCCGGAATGCCGTCGGAATGAAAATTCTTGGCACATTCCTGGCTATTCGAAGTGAATTCTGACTGCATTCTGAGTGCATTCCGAATATTCGGGTCCATTCTTGTGTCCGGTCCGAATGTTGTGCTCATGCTCAAAACTTACGAGGTGCATTCGAGCTGGAAAAATATCGAACGGCATTCGAAGTGCAGTCCAACAGCACTCTGACTGCATTCTAAATATTCTGACTGCATTCTAATTGCATTCTAAATATTCCTACTGTGTTCCAACTACAATCGAGCTACATTCGAGAGCCAATAAACCCGGAATGTGCAAGAATCTTTCGAGATGGCTTCGAAGGACATTCTAGGTATTCGAACGGCATTGTTACATATTTAGCTCAATCCGAAATTCCTTCCCGAATGTGGCTCGAATTTTGACAAATTTTAATTCCGGCTGGTTTTGCTTGATTCCTGCTGATTCCGAATAAGTGTGACGGGGGATTTACGCACGACTGGTGACCCTTTGCTGCATTGTTGCCCCTGCACAAATTGTCGCCGGCGACAATTTGTGCAAAAATTTACAAAACCTGACACCACAAATTGTCGCCTCCTGCACAAATTGTCGCCGGCGACAATTTGTGCTGCAGGTGATGTTCCAATTTTTTACATTCATTTATGCATACTACCATTGCTTTACTGAAAAATATAAGATGGATACCCTTATTTGCATAATAGGTTATTATTGTGTATTAATAGCCGGAATCACATGCCACCATGTCTATCCACTGGAAAAAAGTATTCTAAATCGTTAAATGTTGTTTCCATAACACTATTTATTTATATGTCATACAATAACAGTATATGCGTCAGTAGAAAATCCAATATGGCTGTTGCTAATTTGCATATCAAACAATTTGGAATAAGGCAACGAATACAATTTTGTATGTGATATCATTTGGGGGCAAATATTTTATGCCATGTTTGTTTTGGACTGTTAATTTGTAATTTGCGCTGTAATTACACTTTGATCACACTGTACGCATCAAGTATATCCCAGCAGTCAACTTATCCAAAATCAAAAATGGGTGTCACTAATTAGCATACAGGTTTTATTACTACTTCCCCCATCCTTTTTTTTTTGTCCAAAAGGGCTCAAACCATAAATTATAGTGCTATCCTAATATATTGTAGGTGTTAATTTGTGGTCTAGGATTATTTATGGGAATGAAAATACATCGGACTATCGTAACTTTAGCAAATCCAAGATGGCTGCCAGAATCTGATTATATTCGAAGGCTACTACTAGTGGTCGTAGCATGCTGCTTTGCTTGCGATACACTGTCAGCAGAATGGTGTAGGCCTGCTACTTATACAACATGATATGATCACATCTGTTCTAATAAACTGCCTGTTACCACCGTGTGAAACAAGTTATTTGAATATATGTGAGGTTTAAATCCCACCGCTGCCACCAAGTTTAACCTAGAGTTAGTGCACACAGGCATAGGCAAGTCACAGCCCTTTATCACAAATCATGGAGGCTAGAAAGAAGAATTGTATGTACTAGTAAAGCTGCACGAATAAGAGTAATATTGCATGCCTGTGGTAGCAATGCATAGCAATATTTCTATATATTATTTTTAACCCTACAGCCTAGAAAATGTCAACTATCACAGGTATCGGGAGAATGATTACTCCAGTCGTATATCCCCCCGCTGCCACCAAGTTGTGAAATTAATTTCCGATAATTGTTAACAAATACATACCAGTAGTATTGCAATATAAAAGTAAGAATGATAAAGGAGTGCGGACATAATTTATTGCCCGACATATTTACTATCTGCACTGGAAAGGGGAGGGGTACTGCTTGTTAAAGGCCCTCATGACAGTTATGCATCCTCATAGTTATATTGACTACTCTATACAGTAATGTGCCCAACATTACTGAGAAGCTTCTACATTTATCACTTCGCTTTACATGCCTTCCTAGTTCCTGAGATATCCCTTGCATTTTCTGAGATCCCCATGAAACACATTTGAACTCAGACTCAATAAAGTCAACAGCCGTCTTACCCCTAGTCAATCACTGCCAATACAGAGGTCGCACCATCGAATGTCAACATCAGCATCAATGAAGATGTATACATTTGCCCACAATCTTCTTATACCCCCCATAAATGCTCTTCTATATTCACCCACTTTAAGATGTCCCCCCCCCCCCTCCGGTCAGTTAAAAGTAAGAATACTGTGAAGTCGACAAGGAATGGCGAGATTATTACATGATTCATTATATTACGAGAGATATATTCCAATTTATATATTACCAATTTTATACTAGCAGAAGTACTCATATGTATGGACTCATGTGGAGCTATAGCTTAGACTCCATTATATGGTTTAAGCAGATTATGGCTTTCCTTATATACAATCACTAAGTTTGACATGGTGGCAGCGGTGGGATTTGAAGCTAACATATATTTGAATTGATTTGTCGTATGATAGAAACAGGTGGTATATGTGATCTGAGGTTGAAATCATCATGTTGTACAAGTACTATATGTAGGCCTACACCATTCTGATGAAATTGTATCGCAAGCAAAGCAGCATTTTACAGACATTAGTAGTAGTAGTAGTAGTAGTAGTAGTAGTAGTAGGTACTAGTAGAAGCCTTTTAATATAATTCATTCTGGCAACCATCTTGGATTTGACATGAAGTCTAGTCGTATTTATAACTAAGTGTCGTAAATGGAATCCTTAGAAAATCAGTATTGTTTTTCATTTTCGCCCTTCCAGTAGATAGACATGGAAGCATGTGATTCCGGCTATTTATACACAATAATAACCTTTAAATATGCAAACTAGGGAAGCCATCTTGGATTTTACAATGAATCGATGGTCGTATGCATAAAGACATGCCATAAATAGAACCATTGACCCCCCCCCCAAACCCTAGAAAAGTGGTGTTGTTTTTCATTTTAGCCGTTCCAGTGCTAAATGAGATCATAGTGGTATTTAATTTCCAACAATCCTTTTCAAATTTGAAAAATCATAAACTTTGTATCCAGACACTTGATAACAAGAACAATTTTAATTTTTGAACATTAGATTTGAACTTAAGCTCATGGGAATCAAAATAATTGAGCTTGGTGAAACACCCTCTGGTGCCTTATGTTGCTCTTTGCCTCTTCCTGGCTACCGTTGGTTGCTACTGGCTGTCATTGGCTGTTATTGACTGTTATATTCCACATACTAAGAATGTTGCTACATGATTGGCCAAGAGTTGATCACGTGATGAAGAAAAGTTCGTTACACTCTAGGTGATAGTACTTTTTTAAGAATGAAAGTTCGTTACACTCTAGGTGATAGTACTTTTTGGTTCCGCTGATCTCTTCACTCCTCACAGTCCTAACCCGTGATCAATATTTTGAGTAAGCGCGAAATAAAAGTGCGTTACACTCGGACTATCAATTGTAGCTCTGCGCAGATGACGCCGCGGTGCGCGGTAATTACAAATTTGTGGTTATAGCGCATGCGCCGGGCGTGCGTACAAGCAGTGCAAGCCTTCCATTTCCCCACACAGTATTCCCCCAAAACAAGTGTGCAATTCTCTATCACCTCGTACCAAAATTGACCTAGAATTTCACTTTCCTATATTTTATATGAATTATGAAAGGTATTCTTGGAGGATCTATTTTCTCACCCATACCGCACAGGTAAGCGAATTTCGATTACTTCTTGCTTTTCCGTCAAAATCTTACGAATTAGCGTCACTATGGCATAGTCTTCGTTGGAATTTGTAGAGTCTATATCGCAATGTGCACAAAGTCAATTTGCTTCCGGGTTTCGGAGCGTCGCGTGAATATGAAACCAAAAAGTACGATCATGTAGCCGCACCAACCCGAACGCTTTTGTGCGTTAAATTGTCATTTATTGTAAAGATTGTTGGTATCAGATGTTGAATATAAAGCAAATAATCAACTTTTGGTTTCAGGCAATGAGACGAACTATCACTTCCTCGGCGATCTGAATGTATACGCTATCTTTCCTTAGCTACGCTTCGGGAAGATAGCTACATCCAGATCGCCTTGGAAGTGATAGTTCGTCCCATCACCATCACCGACGTTGATTATTTGCTTACTATTGGCTGCTCTTGGCTGCTCTTGGCTGCTATTCTTGGCTAGACTTGAGTCTTTGCACTCTTGGATGCGTTGGGTTGCTCTTGATAGTGTTTACTAGGACCCTCCGAAGTTATTTGAAAGGAGATACAATGATGCTTACGAGTTTCATCTTGCGTCCGCTGAAGGCTGGTGTGAGTGTACTTCTGATCTTCTTCCATTGGTGATCTCGGCTCAGGAACAACGCCTTGTTGATGTCTGGGTTATCAACCGGGACGAACTTGAGACGAAAGACAGGTATGATGTACAACAATCGCAGGAAATGATGAATGATATGATTATGGTAAAATGATAAAAAAAAAATCAATGATTATCGTAGCAATACAAATAAACATCTATATAGAGCAACAAATATCGTGACTAGTTGTACATACAGCGTATGAATAATCATGACAAAGTATTACTATTTCATTACAACTTCCACCGATATATACTTTTACTTATTATTTTGATAATCTTCATACTCCATCTCATTTTTACTGTAAAAGTCATTATTTATCATTATAATTATCATTATGATTGCCAACATAATAGCACATTATTGTTAATGTTATCATTATTAATATTATCAATTTCTTCATTAGCGTTAGTATTTCATAACACATTATTAGCTTCAATAATCCATCTCTGTCCATACTCTGTCCATTAACTAACATTACCCACCTACCCCCCCCCCCCCCGCCCTCCAATCTTTTTTTCCCCATTAACTAACATTACCCACCTACCCCCCCCCCTCCAACCCCGCCCTCCAATCTTTTTTGTGTGTCCATTAACTAACATTACCCCCTACCCCCACCTCCGCCCTCCAATCTTCTTTTTTTGTCCATTAACTAACATTACCCACCTACCCCCCCCCCTCCCCCACCCACCCCCGCCCTCCAACTTTTTTTTTGTTCTATACATGTATATCATAACAGAATCCACAACGTTTACGTTACTTATGGGTGATTTCAATGCCAAGGTTGGAATGAGAAAGGATGACGAGGAGAGTGGTGTAGGCCCATACGGGATCGGAGAAAGGAATGAAAGGGGAGAAAGACTACTAGAGTTTGTATCAAGCAGGAACTTGACAATTGGCAATACATACTTCAAAAAACCTACCAAAAACTACTGGACATGGGAAAGCCCAAATGCAGCAACTCACAACCTGATAGATTACATAATTTGCGATCATCGTAGAATCTTGATGGATGTGGGAACAGTACCAAAGGTGGATACAGGCAGTGACCACCGACTTGTTAGAGCTAAAGTAAGGATTAACAAGAAAATGGAAAGAGTGAGAAGGGTAAGGAAGCCTAGGAGGAGACATATTAACTTAGAACTACTTTCCAGTAAGCAGGAGCAGTTCCAGCTTGAGTTACACAATAGGTTTGAAGTGCTGGCAGATTCAATGGAGAACCAACCATTAGACACCCTCTATGAGCAAATAACCAGAACAATTATGGATGAAGCGGAAAAGCTAGCTAAGGGGGAGAAAATGGAGGGCAACAATACAGACAAGGAAATAGAGGAGATACATAGATTGAATGAAAAAAGGAAAGCCCTTAAGCCCTCCAGACAGACATCAACACGTAACCAAGTTGAATATACAGAGCTGAATAAAACAATTCGCAAGATGAGAAGAAAGCGAAAGAGAAAGATCAGGACTAAGATGGTACGTGAAGTGCTAGAAAACCACAAAGGACCAAAAATCATCAACAGAAAGTTAGAGAGGGGTAGAAAGCTTCTGTCATCACTGAAAACAAAAGATGGGACAGAAGTTAATGACAAAGAACAGATTACTCAAGCCATTGAGGACTTCTATAGAGAACTCTATAGCACAGACCAACCTGATTGGAGAGTAAATGAGGACTGGAATGACAAATCAAGTGATGTTCCACCAATACTTAAGGAAGAGGTGAAGAGTGCTTTAGATCAGATGAAAAGGGGAAAGGCTCCAGGGGAGGACCAAATGACTGCAGATATTTTAAAGTTGGGGGGAGAGGACACCATATCAATCCTAACAAAACTGTTCAACAAGATCATGCAAATGGAACAAGTACCTACCCAGTGGAACGAATCAAAAGTTATCATACTGTTCAAGAAAGGGGACATGAAGGACATCAAAAATTACAGGCCCATTAGTCTGTTGCCTCATATATACAAAATCTTCACACGAATTCTTCTTGCTAGGGTAGAGAAACAGCTTGATGAAAATCAACCACAGGAACAAGCTGGATTTCGTGCAGGATATAGAACATCAGACCATCTCCACACCTTAAGCCAGATAATCGAGAAGGCAAAAGAATACCGTTTTGACATTTGCCTTGGCTTTGTTGATTACGAGAAGGCATTTGACAGCCTAGACCATCAGTCATTATTCAATGCCTTAGAAAAGCAGGTCACAGATGGAAAGTATATTCGCCTAATTAAAAACATCTATAAGGACTCTAGTGCCCGTGTTCATCTAGAAAGCACTACAACAAATGCCTTTAAAATCCTGAAAGGGGTAAGACAAGGCGACCCCATCTCACCAAAGCTCTTTACTGCAGCTATAGAGGATGTCTTCAGAAACCTTGATTGGTTATCATTGGGAATAGTGGTGGATGGCGAACACCTGACACATCTCAGATTTGCAGATGACATTTTACTTCTAAGCCATACCCCTCAGGAACTGGAGAAAATGGTCCGAGAACTAAGTGAAGAAAGTAGAAAAGCTGGACTGAAAATGAATATCACAAAGACAAAGGTAATGATGAGCAGTAGATTTAAAGAACACAAAATCACAGTTCAGGGGAGGACCGTAGAAAAGGTAGACAACTACATATACTTGGGCAAAAAGATCTCCATAGAAAACGAAACAGCAGGGGAAGTGAATAGAAGGATCCAGTTGGCTTGGGCAAAATTTGGCAAGCTCAACTTCATATTTCGTGATGAGAAGCTCCCTCTTTCTCTCAAGAAACGGATCTTCAACCAATGTATCATACCTGTGCTCTCTTATGGATCAGAAACATGGACCACAACTAAGAGACTAGAAAGAAAACTTAGAGTAACCGAAAGGGCTATGGAAAGAATTATGATTGGTGTTACAAAGAGGGACAAAGTTAGAAACCAGGATTTGAGAAAGAAAACTAAAGTACGGGACATAGTACAGGAAATTAAATCAAAGAAATGGAGGTGGGCTGGTCATCTGGCCAGGAGGAAAGATGACAGATGGACATATAAATTAACCATCTGGATCCCCAGAGCTAACACCAGAAGAAGAGGCAGACAAAGTAGGAGGTGGATTGACGATATTAGAGAATATGGTAGTGTGACATGGAAACGAACGGCACAAGATAGATCGAGATGGAAAAATGATGAGGAGGCCTTCCTTCAGCAGTGGAGAGAAATAGGCTAAATAGAATAGAATAGAATAGAATGTATATCATAGTCATACTGCGATGCATACCACTCTGTTCGGGAAACAGTCGAAGTGCTTGACCATGATCTGCTTGATCATTTCTGGGTCTGACACGAGGATAACTGGTCTCATCAGCTCATAGTACCTGCCACGGAATACAAGGTAAATGCGAGGGGTCGGTTTCTCGATACAGTAACAACTCTAACCTCAGCTCTAAGTCGGGAAGGGATATCTCAACTCCAAGGAAGGGGCCCATGAATCCTCACATATACCTTTTTAGACGGACCTCCTCCACCCACTTCTACATAGGAACTCATCATGATGAGATGATTTCCCATTAGGAGTGTTCATATTTCTCGTGGGTTTGTTTTCCTCTAGTCCTTATGTTTTCAGAAAAAGAATGAAATAAAATATGTCATACGTATATCAAAATATAACACATTCATGTGAAATGATGATGTATCATATAATTTGTATGTAAGTTTTTATGAAATGTATGAATAATGAAAGTTTAACTCTGAATATTCACGTTAGAATATGCACACGGTTTCTTTCAGCTGGAAGCTGCGAAATGGTGCGATCATACCTACAAAATGCATACGTATTCTGACTGGTGATCACGCAGGACCTGTAGGGTGTTTCAACAAGCTGTTCGTAAGTTACGAACGATTTCACAAACGACTCGTGATCCCTTCTAGTGCTAAATGTGATACCACACTTTGTTCATTGAGAATCTGATTTAGCACGAGAAGGGATCACCAGTCGTTCGTACTAAAGTCGTTCGTAACTTACGAACAGCTTGGTGAAACACCCCCCTGGTAGCAATAATCGACTTATAGAGAACTGATATTACATGTGTCGTCAATCCGGGGAAAACCACCCAATTGCCCTGGCCATGTGACAGAATAATATATGTACTAACATAAACAAGTATTCAGGGAGAGTATACCTCAAACGTGTGCAATATACAGTATGTCTTCAGAAGTCGATCACACGAGGACGGCATCGAATGACATACTTAGAAAATATTTCGTTCATGAATCATAATGAAAAATGAAGATTAGACTATATGCCTCGTGGGTATATATCCGGTATATTTGAATATCACTTTATCGAACAACAGTGCTTGCAATATTTGTATTTATTTAGAGTGGTGTCATCATTATATTGTCAGTTATGGTTTTGTGCATACTGGCGATAGGGGAAGTGAAACAAGCAGTACGCCATTCAAGAAATGTCACAATCGATTCCGTCACGCAGGATATATATACATAATCACGACTATAACGAAGCACTACTATACAGAATTCCTGGGACCATATTCATGAATCCTTACTAAGCCTAGTTAGTTACTAAAGTGCATCGAAATGCGTGCATTGTAGTAACCAACTAGGCTAATAAAGCTTTCATGATTTATGACCCCAGGTTGACAAGGCTAGCGAGATACAGGCTATAGACGCACAATCAGTGATTTTGACCTGAATATGGCCTCGGATAGATAATGGACGATCGATGGACTGTAGACATAGCTTCGAGTACTTTATCCAAAACTATTCTTTCCATTAAATGTTTGGGTGACAAGTACGAGACGATGTGCTTTATAGCGTGTGTGTGTGTGTGTGTGTGTGTGTGGGGGGGGGGGGGGTGCATTCTTATTTCTGTGACAAGCATGAACCGCAAAGGCGATGCGCATGACTTACCCACAACAGTTCCCATACTTTTTGACGTACCCATCGAGTGCATGCTGAACGCCCTGAAAGCAATTAAAGGGGGAAATGGAATGCAACTGCCACCATTATCATTGCAACACTATCTACGATGTTCCTCAGCCCCTGTCCATATTCCTGAGCTTCGTTCTTTTATGTCTTCATAGTACCTACTGCTCTGTCGATTTTTCACTCTTGTCTATCTTAAGGCCTACTTATATATGAATCCTTATAATACATTGTCATGTTCTTTTACCCACGTCATAAAAATGATTACACTGCTAATGTAAAATGCTCTCCATAGCATCACTTACGTCAATCACTATTCCTTACAACAATGTTAAGAGTAATCAGAAATGGAGCCCACAACACCACGTATGACAATAGTTTCCCCTTATAAAGAGGATTACAACACTATTGGTGTCTTGTTAAACAATGTTAAAATGTAATTCCATATCATTTTACCGTACCATGTCATATATTCATCTGTATATCCTGATCTATGTGTTTTTTTAAAGCGCATTCGGATATTCCCGTGTTCCATATAAGATCTTGTTTACTTTTTCATCATCATTATTATCATTCCATTCTATGAATGTTCTTGGGAAAGGTGAGTATTTGAAGCAGTCTTTAGAATCGAGTAATCTGTTACTGAATGAAAGGCAAACATTCTATAAATCTTACTTTAGCAATAATGTTTTGAGTGGGTGCATGGCATCGATGTCAACGAAGTCTATCGTGATTGACGTTGCCCTTCTAAGCTTGACAATAAATCCAATCTACGGTGGAGATCGTTGTTAATATCGGTCCGAATATTTCGTTATCAAATGTCAAAAGGATATTGTGAAATCAGTGAAACGACGCCCAAACCTGCTTCCTCCATCCGAGCACATTGCCGAAGATTGGTACCGGGGTAGGACCGGGGATGCCGCGCCGAAGAAAGTACGTGTACCGCCATGCGAGGTATCTGTGTGCACACAAAAATGCGCGAAAGGGGCGTTTACGAAACCAATTTAATATTCCCATTTTTGTTTCAAGATGTCAGTATGAGTTTGTGTGTGTGGGGGGGGGGGGGGGAGAGAAGGAGACAGAAAAATTGACACTTTTATGGGCAAATTTAGACACATACAAACGCGCAAAGAGAGAGGGAGAGAAAGAGAGAGAGAGAGAGAGAGAGAAAGAGAGAGAGAGAGAAAGAGAGAGAGAGAGAGAAAGAGAGAGAGAGGGGGGTGGGGGAGGGAGAGAGTGAGGGAGAGAGGGAGAGAATGCATGAAGAGAGCATACAAATTTGACAAAGGAAGGAAGAAGAGGTAGAGAAAGAAATATATAATTAGGGAAGGGGGGACGATCACACCAAGTGAGGGGTGAAGAAAAGAAGAAATAAGGAAATAAGATGATGGGACGATAGCTAACACATGGTGTCATCATCACGGAGATTCATAGTGAGCGGCACACAAACAACGCATTCATTAGGTTCATATTCCACAAAATACGATCATCAGGCAGTTCCAAACAAGTCATGAAACGACATTCTTCGATTTTTTTTTTCCTTTTCATTACTATCATCATTCATTCTGTCATGGAAGATTCAAATCCGCTGCAGGCATTCGTGCCGTGCACACCTTCAAACATGCATTGTGTACGAAAAAGCAATGCAATATGAAAACGAAAATAGTGTCGTCTGATTTAGGCATTGCGGTAACCCAAGGAAGGTTACAGTGCCTGTTCTGTATACAAGAAAACATTTTGGTATCGCAATGTACTCGTAGGCTATGTCACATCGTTACCTATATACATGTACGTGGTGATTATTTGCTTTTTTACAATATTGTCACTGTCAGTTTACGTACCATTACGTATCATTTAAAACGAATTATGACACGTCTGTATCTCATTCTCATTATTTGCAGTGCGTTCGATCGATATCAACAACACTGACGCAATTGACGCAACGCATCAACGAGACGCATTCGCCTGTGAATTAAAATCATGCATGAAAAAAAGTTCTTGCTTCTTGAGCCTAACTTAGTATTAAATGTTTGATTCACTCTGTTTGTGATATTCGACTATCAAAAAGTATAATGTTAATTCTGGAATATTCCGAGGGGAGTTCTTGAACGGTATTTGATCTTCACACCGGTATTTACCGAACTTATCAGTTTAGGCCAGCAAATTTGATACACTACCAGTACACTACCACCTCGCTAGGATACTTAGCATAATTATGGGAAACACAGGAGCATTACGCATAGGTGTGTATTACAGGAGCTTCTGCTCAGTGGCGAAGCAGGGGGTAGCCCTTGCATTCCTAAAACACGGCATGTATCAATTGTCTTGCTTTGTTGCTCTCTCTCTCTCTCTCTCTCTCTCTCTCTCTCTCTCTCTCTCTCTCTCTCTCGTGCCATAGCTTGTGATGTTTGCGACCATGAAATGCCAGATTTAATCTTTTACATTGCCAGTCTAAGCTCAATCTTCTCCAATCTAGTCCACGTTGCAAATAACGATCTGCAAAAACGCTACTCTTACATGTCTTATGGCGTCCTCGATCCCTCTTTCCTGCTATCTTCCCAGTGAGAAACAAACACTCCAAATTTCCTTTTTCATACAGTGGCCTAGAAAGTCCAGCTGCTGTTTCCTAACTGTGTTTAGTAAAATACATTGTCTGCCTGCCCTCTCTAAAACGCCTTTGTTTTAATATGTGGCTTGTCCATGGGATCCATAACATACGTCTGAGGAACCACATTTCTGTTGCTTGCAAGCGATCCTCCATCTCCTTGGATATTGTCCAATACTTAAAGTTGAATTAAGAAGACGATCCCAAATAATGAGATATTTGCATTAATATCATCCTTATGACACTAGCTTACCTATGAGAGACCTTTTAACCCCCTAAAATAAGCTTAGAATATTAAATTTAGACGATTTATCCCTCACCATATTTTCTCTGATCGCTCCGGCGATGAGTACTCGAGACTATTGTTCGAGCACTGTGACGTCACGGACGGGATTTGGGTCACAGTGAGAAAGTAAACAAAGCGAGCAGTGCAGTATATTGTGTGCATAGACATACACGCTAGTACAATTATGAATGAATTTACTTTCACGTCAGAACTTTTCTTCTATTGTTATGGTTTTATGTGAATGATTTTTGAAAATAAATGAGAATTAAGCAATGTCATATAGTCAATGATGTGTCTCTAGTGTTCCAATATTTCTCATTTGAAGCGATTTTACTGCCTTGTCTTTCGACTTCAACACCGCGGATGAGAGACAAAATTGTAAATTCAATGTAATAATCAGTGCATCTGGCAATCAGTTGGTGATTATATGTGTGCGAGAACTTGTGAAATAGAAAATGCTCTACGCAGATATGTGGTCGTATTTATTCTCCAACGTATGTAAACACCCTCAAAAAACAGCGAGATCGAGATCGAAAGAAAGCTAATTATGCACAACGAAAGTCAAAGCTAAAGAAAGCCAACATGCACAAGTTTCTCGCGATCACGTCACAACATAAATATAGAGTACACGTGCGCTGGCTGCAAGCATGCACACACACACACACACACACACACGAGCGCCCATACGCATAGCATGCAGTATACTGGACAAGTTCAAGCAAGCAGCGCGCTCGAGTGTGTATGAGCTGGGTGGCGATGGCCGGATCTACTTTACGCTAGTATTCTCAAGTTGTAGAAAATAAGAAAATCAAGTGAAAATATTGACTAATAACTCATCGTTTGCAATCTTACTTCACAATTTAAGACTTGAAAACCGTTATTTATACTTTTTTCTACATAGGGAGAGTAAAGATTTGTATATATGATTTGTAATTGTTTGATATGGCTTCCTTTGAAAAACATTGGTAAAATCTTCTCTCTCTTTCTGCACTGATTTTTGTATTGATACCAGACACTGGATATTACCCAAATCCCGTCCGTGACGTCACGCTCAGCGTGTACCTATGCGTCCAAGGCTTATCGGGGACTCTAAACAGGCTAATTTATATCGACTTTCAAACCAGAATATTGAGCGTTCAAATGAGTTTTCTGATATGCTCTCTGTTTGAACAGCCTATATGAACTATATAAAGTGTGTATAACCAAAATTTACGGGAATTCGCGCCCTTCTTAATTCAACTTTAATACATCCATACAACAATTAAATCCAGCTTCCAAGATGTTGGAAAAATCTAAAACATTCTAACCCGTAAACAAAATTGTGTCAGACACAAACACAAAATTTATTTAATGAATTTGTTTCATGCACGACGTAAGACAGTAGTGTTCTGTGTCTATACCTTTCATACATATTGTGTGATTGTTATCCCTATCTTTTGGCTCGAAATTCAAATGTGTCTCCATCATACTATTTGCTCGCTACGTTTGGAGTCCCTTTTTGACCATGGAGCACTCTAAAAAAAAAAGGTTCGTTCCAGCACCATTTTTGTCACAATAGCGGCACCATTTTGGCAGCACAATTTTTGGTGCTCATGAGCACCATATTGACGAAGAAAATGTTCTTGTCATCACCGTTTTAGACAATGTGGTGCTGATAAGAACATTTCTTACGTCAAAATGGTGCTCTTAAGCACCAAAAATGGTGCCGCTATTGTGACAAGATTGAGCACCTTTTGCGAACCTTTTTTTTTTCTTGTGAGTGAGGGGTGTCCCTGTAGCCCATTGGACTGCATTTTTTAAACTACATAAACTTAGTTGCAAAACTTACAACATTTTCACCTCTGTGGCTAGTTTACAACTGTCATCACCTCTCCCTTCTTCTACTACGATTTCATTTCATTCATTTTTTGTTTAAACACCGAAAACTAAAGCTAAGTTAAAGCTTTGTATATAATTTTAAAAAATATCTCTCCTCTTTTCATTTTTTTCTTTTCTTTTATTCATCCCATAAGAGTAGGTCAAATATCTTGAAAGAATGCAACCACATGCTGATGTTACCTAAAATGTTACTTTCTTGATTCATCAGACATTCAACGAACATTAATCATTTCTTTTGTAAGATACATGATAGACCAATTTTGCGTATTATTCAGTAAATTGTAATGCCACCTGATTGTCTACTCTGTTCAACTCCAACCGTGGAGCTGTTAAACACATATCTTGATGCTCTGCATGACTAATTCCATTAACCATTTATCCGCCAATGACGCATTTTCAACTAATGATACACACAATTCCCATGGAAGAGTGCTTGTTTCACACAGAAAGAGTAAAATTAGCGATGCCACACGAGATCGCGATCGGCGCTATCATATTCTGCCAACACACAAAAGTGCCGTGGTCAAATGTTAGATTTTGCATTTTTTAACGTTAGTTTAAATAAATCCATGGCTATACTTCCCTTAGATATACAAATATCTTTTTATTTCAGTCATTATTTGTGAGAATAAATCCGAATTTATCGAAATAAACTTGCCTAAACTTGCGTCTTCTTTGTGTTGAGTCGGAGAATTACGGCCGTAATTACGGCCATCGGTGAATCACTTCCGCATTGGGCAGATCGCACGGAACCTCATTTTTCTCGATATTTTTAGTTCCAGATTTTTCGCAAAATAGATCCTTGTGTAGGTAAGAATATTTCTGATATTATTTTACAAAAATTCATATTTTTCCGTTTACTTTCCTGTATTTTTGAGGAAGGTTTATGCAACTTTTGTTTTCATGAAAAATTTGCACGCTATTTGCATGGGTATATCTCAAAAACTACCCCCGGAGACAGGGTGGCGACTACCTTTTTCAGATTCAACAAAAACTCAGCATTACAATGATCTATGATATGTAGGCAATAGATAATGCGATAAAATGCGAGATTGTATTTTATGAGCCCATGTCGTATTTGAAAGTATCGGCGATAGGTGAATAGCGCCCTCACCCTGCAATAGCAGACGACAGTCTGTAGTCCCACATATTAAACACGATGTAGATAAATTAATTAGTGATTATAACATCGGGCTTTCACTTGATATTTTCAACCTTTTAAATATTTAAAAGGAGATGGATGTTAATAAATTTATTGCATAATAATTCTAAAAGAAAAAAAAATGGAGACTGTAAAATTTTCAAGGTCTATACCAAGCAGAACATTTAGTTACACTTGTAGGTCAGTGGGCCTATACAGTGTACTAGAACTTGTAGAAGTAAAAGTCTATCGTGGCCTGGGTTGATTGTGAGTTGACTTGTCAGAAAAGTTTTGTGTGTGTGTTTCAGGTGACATTTCCGGGATATGATAATGTTAGGGGGAGGGGGTTGATAGTAAATTTATGATATGTGAATGAGCATTCAGAGGTTAAAAAAGATGACAAGTCAGTGGATCAAATGCTGGGGCGAAGAGGTGTCAAATCATTCAGGTGGCCTGAATGAGATTTCATGGATGAATGGGATGCTGTTGGATTTGCATAGATGTGGGTCTAAAAAAATATTATATTGCATATTGCAATGCTGAAGTAAAGGCAGGGGTCAGGATAAGGTTGGGTAAATATCAAAGGAGGCAGGGAGTCACAGGATCACCCTGGAAATCAGTACTGCTGATTACAGTAACTTTCTCTTAAACCCTTCAGTATTTGTTTTAATAATTTTTCACTGACTTGGTAGATTTCTCAGTCTGCCAGTTGCCAACATCAATACACACAATGAAATTAATCAAACAACGCATCTTTGGTACAATTCAAATTCCTTTATTCAAAGTATTCAGATGATCACAACTTGAAGATGACGCTCATCAGGAGGCCCATGTACTCTGCCTCTTCTCCCAATCCGAACTGTCCTCTTTGCTGTAATTACCCTTCTTTTATACACCTCCAGGCACCTCAAAAATGACAATCATTTATGCCTACTGTAAAGAGAAAGTAAGATAATTAACATGCAAATATATGCAAAAATTAAAATGCAAATATGCACAATATAGTAGTTGCTTGTTGCACTATCTTTGTTTCAGTGGACACTGCAATTTTACTTCCAACAGGAATCAAACAAATGCAATATCCAGTACACCAATCTACCTTTCATACGCATGCACAACTCCTTCGTGATTAGTGCTGATTGCAGCGCAAAGGGGCAAAACGGATGCAGTGGACCTCCATATGAGTTTAGTAAAGCAAAATATATATTGATATATTGTTTAGGATATCAAAACATTGTATAATATAACATGATGTAGGTGATGTAATCATTTGTTTGCATCGTACTGCCTTGGCAGAATGATTTCTGTATTTGCATTATTAAATTATGCATAAATTTGCATATACTTATTTTTTTGGGGAAAAAATACCTTTATTGGACAGACAATTACCTGCTTCATAAAATGAGTACAAGCAATCAATGTTTTTCTCAAATTGCAAAAATCGTGTGGCATCGCTAGTAAAATACAAATCAACTTCAACTGTTCAAACTGGCGTTAAACACAGCTTATCGAACTATTTGTTTTGATATCGTATTTTGAAATACTCACGTAGCGATGAGTACACACACAGAAAGAACCAATAATGGTGTCACATTGTGTGATCCTTCTCGTCCTACGACAGATTCCTCCGCCCCTTCCATGTCTTATTACCAGCTAGTTTAGAATCCAGTGTCTGCAGGTGGGTTGTACTTATCCTAATGATTGTGACTTCACATTAGATTATCACTTTTGTCCATCTGGCTATAATATTCCGCGTTTATTTACGACGCGATTCTGCCTGCCCCATGCATGTACCTAGCAGCCTACTCCTGTCTGGATAGAACCGGTTCAAAGCGGATCGCCCCTTCCGCAATTACTACAATGTTGCTGAATACCTCTTTTAATTCAACCATCAGACCATGGTCCATGGTTCGACTAAGTTTGAGAATCGACCTTGGTGTCTATTTGTAGTGTATTCAAAGATATGGAGTTGTACTTACATGCGCATGTTTGTTTGATTAGTCAGTGGGACAGGATCGGTGGGTCGGGAGAAAGAAAAGGAGAGAGAGAGAGAGAGAGAGAGAGAGAGAGAGAGAGAGAGAGAGAGAGAGAGAGAGAGAGTGAGAGAGAGAGGGAGAGAGAGAGAGAGAGAGAGAGAGAGAGAGACAGACAGACAGACAGACAGACAGACAGAGACAGAGAGAGACAGAGAGAGGAAGAGAGAGAGAGAGAGAGAGAGAGAGAGCTAGAGAGAGAGAGAGTGAAAGGGAGCTTCACCCATGGTGGTGGAAAACACCAATTAAATTCGAGTTTCATTGGCAACAACAACTATTAGAAAGTCGATAGGCCGGATCCCTGATGGTTTTAAACAGCAAGAAACCAAACAAGAGTAATTATGCTATAGTATAGTCAGTGGGAGGTGGATTGACGATATTAGAGAATATGGTAGTGTGACATGGAAACGAACGGTGCAAGATAGATCAAGGTGGAAAAATGATGAGGAGGCCTTCCTTCAGCAGTGGAGAGAAATAGGCTAAACAGAAATAGAAATAGAATAGTCAGTTTAGAAACCACTGTACCTCCTGACCAATATTACTCAGTAGGTAAAGTCTGATAATTGTTTAAATTTGGTATGAACAGGGGCTCGGAAATACTTAGTCAACTCAAACGATTAACGATTAAAAACTAGTGGAATTTTAATGTTTTTGAGGACCAGATGTTTGAGTTTTTCCTTATCTCACGCTTCTGAACTACAAAATCAAACGTGAATAAACACATAAAGGAAGACTAAATGTACATTATGCGCAAAATTAATATACAAACATTCATTCCAATAGTCATTGTAAGCATTCACAAAATAATGAATGCCCAAATGATTATTTTAATCATTTGGGTGCACTTAACGTCAGAAAGTAACAACATGCGCATTGGCCTATAGTTATAATAGTAATAAATAATACATTCATTTTTGTGTAAAGTCCATCATTATTTTTCTAGGCCTACCTAATTCGAATCTCAGGCCTGCACAACACTCGCAGGGAATAGCTCAACACAATATGGCATTTGTTGCAGAAGCTGGATTGGTCATAGTGGATTCATGTACTGTACACGTTATTTGAACCGGACACTCAAAACACTGAAGGAAAAAATATATCTACGTTAAATTCATATTTCCACTAAGAACACCTGTGAACAATACATTGATTGGTATCCCCCGTACACTAAACATCCCCCAACCGAATACTAGTAGTTCAGTGTCCCAACCACTAGTGGGCCAAACCGCAACGTACCAAATTGGCAGCACTTGTTCCGTATCTCATTTCATACAGCTAGCCGACAACTTCAGGCTTTGAACGAAACGTGACTTACCGGTGGTTCTGCTCCAGGCCGACTTGTCGTCCAAAGATAGAATTCTCATAATTAAACCCCTGCTAAAGAATAGGTAAATATATTCCTTCTTATAGGCCTCCTGTATCGTATAAATTATTTGACTTAAAATGCCATTTTCGGGTCAATGAGGGGTAGGTAATCCTTGTCAACGATTTTTGCTCAGTCCAACTCGTACATAATCGTGTAACTTAATAATGTTTTCTTTTCAGATAGGCAGCCCTACGCGACCTTAGACCGAAAAATCAGTCTCTGTAGGACGTTGGATCCGCTGAGATTGCATCTGGCTCCTCTAGAGACTGACCATTTTACCTGTACCTTGTATGGCGATCGATGTGGGTCACCACTCTGAATATGAAAATAGTAATTTAACGCATGTGCACACTTTTTCCCCGCGCGTATGCCGTGTGCTATTTTTTTTCTTCGTCGAACTGATTGATGATTTAAATAACCCATCAAACAATCTGATTGGTCAAATTTATGTCATACTCGAGCAGATTAAAAATATCTGCGATAAACGTGTGATCGGCAGAAAGTAAGTCTTTAATTTTCACCTTTCTATAAATTAGATTGAATTTTAGTCCTAGAGTAGACCTAGAATTTATAAATATATAATATAGATCTAAATTTTGATTGAAGTAGATTTGTTGCATCATAGCTTGAAAGATGTTAGATTTTTAAATGAAGTAGCTATGATAGTTCAAAAATCCATTTTCCCATAGACTTTCTACTAATTGGGTAACTTTTTACTCTACGCGCATAGAACCAATGCGCATTGAACCGTATGTTGTACTAAATCACCACTGCACGTTTGGTGTGGATATACCGTCTCTATTCGGGAGGTATGTCCAAAAATGTAATTTTGATTAAAGAATGCCCCGAATGAGATGGTTAGTCCTGTCTATACACGACCTACGCCTTTGACATGGGGTCATGTCCTACATCGAGCTACAGGTATTGAAAAAGGCATCAACATTTTGGTATGGTAACCCATTTGGGAAAATGGCTGGGTAGAATTCACAAAAGTACTCTTACTCTTAGTCTTACAACAACTGTTATCTAACTTTGGTCTTGATATGTTAATACTCAACCTTAGTTGGAATTGGACCATGTCCACGCATAATTCAATGGCATTGAATAAATTTAAAAACATTATCTCAAATCTTCATAAATTAATAACATTTCCAAATAACTTTAGAGAGCTGAAGTGACAGTTTCTGCTCACTCTTTCTTCATTCCATGTTATTCTCCAGCTACCACCGCAACTTAGCTGAGCAAGCTGCATCGCCAGAAATGGGCAAAAAAAGGAAGTTGTCCGGTGCTGATCCGTTGGACAAAACTGGACCATTGGAGGACCAAGCTGGAAATCTCAAGAGAAAGAAGAAATTAAAAAATGGGGAGGCAATCAAAATTCAGGTGATTATGATGCACTACTTCAACATGTTCAAGATGGCGTACTCCTATCGTAGGCCTTAAATATGTCGTTTTTAAACACCATGGTACCAATTAAAAAAATTATACGGTGGTAATGGGCGAATCAACCCATAAAACTTTGAAATCACATCAGTAAAAATCAAGATGAGACCAAAAAAAAATTGACCACACTATGAATTTACATTATCTAGGACTTCTCTGTACATTAATGTATTGCTGTATCTAAGTAAAGTCTCAACGAGAAATACAACCTTATAAACAAACTTTCAAAAATACCCCCTGAGCTCCAGAATTGCCATGGCAAAATTATTATGGAAGGCTCTATTTAAAAAGGAAAATCTTGTAAGAGTAAATTTTGGGTTGCAGGGGACATCGTAAAACATTTTGTTTAGGAAATGAACTTCCTTCAGAATGTAGGAACTGAAAAATTGTGTTTGATCAGTTTATTGATTATATTTGATAGCATTTCAAAATGATTTTGGGGCGAGTAGTCTAGTGCCTGCAGGCCTCTTCACCAGTTCTACCTTCGACAAAAGGAAGCAAGCAACAGATCACACAAATTTAAGTTATCAGTGTTTTTAGGTTGTGCCCTATATACAAGCAAATTGGCAGAAGAAATGCTCATCTTGCTGTGAGATCTATGACTATGTGGTGTTGTCTTCATCAAAACAATCATTAAAATCAATGTGGTTGCTAGCTATTTACAAATGAGTACTCCAAAGTGACGTAAATTCCCTGTTTGACTGTTCTTATTATCCTTCTGTGCTACCAGGAAGGAGATGTCTCTACAGGTAAAGTGGCCGGTGATGTCACCGTCAACTCTGAAGCAAATGACAAACTTTCTGCAGAAGAGGCAGCAAAGTGGAAGAAGAGGAAGAAATGTTACCAGAGAAAGAGAATGGTAAGTGAGGAGGACAAGGGGAAGGTTCTAAGTGTTTTGTATGATATCATTCTCATAATATACATTTGGCAGCAAAATTATTCAACCCCCTCTCATTTTTGACATTCTGTCAGAATGAATAACATTGCAACAGCAGATTGCTACTAAACCATTAATTGAGATAGTTAACAGATAATTACTTAAGAATCCCAGAGAAGAAAAAAATCAAATTTTACTTCATAGTTCATCTGAAATTGCAATTTGCGCCCAAAAGCATGTTGCAAACTTATTCAACCCCCTATTTACACACAAGAAAGGAGTGCACACATAATGACAATTTAAAAGCCAGTGCATAAATTCTGAGGTGAATGCTGATGTTATTTATCCTAGATGCTGCACAAAGTACTAAATGTTGTTACAACTTGTTTGTTGTGCATATAAAGATTCCAGTTTCAGGTGGAGGATAAATAAATAAGCATTCAATTATGTGACCTATATTTTAAAATATTTTTTTCTATATTTTTCTCAGCACTGATAAGCCCCGCCTCCAAAAATATCCTCCAACTCAAGATTCTTGCTGTGACATCATCACAGGTATAAATTAGCAAGATAATAGACATAATTTATGCACAAACTAAACATTGCAATGACTACCTGCAAGTGTTTATAATGTCATCGCATGTTTATACAATGTATTTTCCCCCTTGGCATAGCTAGCACATAAGGAAACGATTATTCCCACATGAAGGGTTGTTAGGTTGTATTGTGTGAAGACATGTGATGCTCTTGTGGGCAGGTGGGGGTAGTCATTGCAATGTGTAATTTGTGCATAATTCTGTCTATTATCCTGCTAATTTTTAACTTTGATGACGTCACAACAAGAATCTTGAGTTGGAGGAAATTTTTGGAGGCGGGGCTTATCAGTGCTGAGAAAAATATAGAAAAAAATATTTTAAAATATAGGACACATAATTCCATTGATCAATTAGTGATTTTGTTAAATACATGTTAAGTTGCATCAACAGACGTCAACATACATTTTGATTACAAGGGACCTTTAATGGTGTAGTAGCAATCTACTGTTGCAATGTTATTCATTATGACAGAATGTAAAAAATGAGTGGAAGTTGAATAATTTTTCTGCCAACTGTAAGTATTGGGATGCTATGGATTATTAAAAGGCAGAGGACAAAAAACAAACAAAAAGCTTGACAAGAGTTTGAAGAAACATTGATAGGTTGCAAGAACATTATTTGACAATTTTTAGACCTAAAACACTGTCGTTTTTTTTTAGCAACTTCATTTGTCCATAGAGATACAGATTACACAATGCCTATGTGTGACCTATTGTTAAATTGCCATTGATCTATTACACAAAGCATCAAAAAGACAATACCCACTTTTGGACAAGTATTTTGGGTTGCTATCAGTAACATGTTGCTTGAAAGATGTGCTTAAAGGGCCCCTGTCATCAAAATATATGTTGACTTCTGTTGATGCAACATAACATGTACATAAGAAAATCACTAACTGTTCAATGGAAATACGTGTCCTATATTTTAAAATAATTTTTCTTTATTTTTTTCTCAGCGCTGATCAGCCACGCCTCCAAAATATCCTCCAACTCAAGATTCCCCCTGTGACATCATCACAGGTAGAAATTAGCAGGATAATAAGTAGAATTTATGCACAAATCAAAAATTACAATGACTACCTCCACCTGCCCACAAGAGCATCACATGTCTTCACACAATATCATCTAACAACCTTTCATTTGGGAATAATCGTTTCCTTATGTCAGTAATGTGCTAGCTATGTGATGCTATTATAAGCACTTGCAGGTGGTCATTGGAATGTTTAGTTTGTGCATAAATTATGTCTATTATCTTGCTAATTTCTACCTTTGATGATGTCACAGGGGGAATCTTGAATTGAAGGATATTTTGGAGGCGGGGCTTATCAGTGCTGAGAAAAAATATAGAAAAAATATTTTAAAATATAGGACACATATTTCCATTGAACAGTAAGTGATTTTGTTATGTACATATTAACATGCATCAACAGAAGTCAACATGTATTTTCATGACAGGGGCCCTTTAAAATTGACATACGTAACAAAACTGTTTTCTTGCCAGTTCCAAGTATACTTTGCTCCAAAAAAAAACAAAAAACTCTCACCTCTGTGTGTGTGTGTTGTTGTGGGTTTTTTTCACAGCAACAACCAAAGTTGTTTCTTCTCCATGGTGGTCAAAAGCAGAATGGGGAGCACAAGCCAAGTGGGGATAGCGCCGGGGTGGGAAAGGTTGCAATCCTCAAGAGGAAGCAGGCAATCTCCCTCAATGATGTCTTGTATCTCCTTGAGTACGGCTTACTTGGCAACTACACCAGCTTCCAACCCAGGTCAGCTGATCTTTGCTTTACCTGGGACCAGTTGCATAAAAGTTACCATTAATGGTAATTCTGCCATCAATGGTAATTATCATGGTAACATCGCTCAACAGCCAATCAAATTCAATGTTTCCATAGAAGTTGACATTGGAGACAAAGTTACCATCAATGGTAAGTTTTATGCAACAGGGCCCTGGTTCATTTCATGTGATTGGTTACCTTGTTGAGTGGGGGATGAGGGTGTTTGTTTTTGTTTCAATTCTCTTCAACAGGGATGTTCGTTACAATCAAAACAGGAACTGAATTTCAGGATCAAAAGAAAAAAAGAAAAGATTTATAGAATTTTCTGCAAAGTTGTTCCCACTGTACATGCAATTTTGGAGGGTTTGCCACTACTAGCAATTGTTGTTGCTCTTTGACGTATAAAGCTGTCTTGACCAAATTTAGATTAACCCTCGAGAGATAAATGTTCGCAACAAAGATGTTCGTTTCAAACAAAAGTGGGAATTAAAGTCCAGGTATCATGCAGTCAAAAATGATACATGTCAGCTCAGGATGATGCAGATTTGAAGCACCCCTGAAAGAAACCCCTGTACATAAAAGTGAGCCCCTGTGAAGTTGGAAATGTGTGATGTTACATTTTGCCATGTGACTGTACGACCCACAAATACTCTGGCGCAGATAGTGAAATTGAAGACACCAACTCATCTGGATAAATCTGATCCTTTTCAGCATCTCTCAAGGGATAAACATGATGCAGTCATATATATGCTTTTCACACTGGCAAATATTTCCTTAGCCCCGTACTAGAGGTGGGGCTAAGGGGGGCCTTAGCCCCACCTCTAGTACGGGGCTAAGCTTAGACCACTTTCTGTTCACATTGTTTTTTACCAAAGTAGGCTAGCCCCACCAATAATCCGGGATTATTTGGCCCTGCAAAAAAGCAGAGCTAACACCGCAATTGCAGGGCCAAGCCGAATAGTCCGGGGCTAAGAGCGCCAGTGTGAACAGAAACGAAAAATAGAACGGGGCTAAGGAAATGCGATGTCAGCTCTCAAGGCCGAAACGCCGAGACCAATCAGATAAGGCCCGACGGGCGAGTGACCTTGATGCGGAGTGGTAAAGAGCCGATGTGCAAGACGTACACTCATAAATATTCATAAGCTGTCGAGAAAGTCCGGGGCTAACGATTTCGAGTGAGAACAGTGTGAAAAGCTAGTCGGGCTTAAGAAATAGTACGGGGCTAAGAAATGCCAGTGTGAAAAGCTTCAAAAAATAGTACGGGGCTAGGGATAGTACGGGGCTAAGGATAGTACGGGGCTAATTTTTGCCAGTGTGAAAAGCATAATAGATATATTTGCCATAGAGCTTGATATTGGGAGTACAATCTCATCCAATAGACTTTCTTGTTAAAGTCTTTCAAATGATATTGCTGAAGTGATGATGCACAATTATTGTGCCTAGATGCCTAGATCCCTCAGCCCCCCCCCCCCCCCCTATAAAAAAAGTCTAATGGGAACAAAATCTATGTAGTAATTTGCTAATATGATGTCAGATGTCTGTTTTGCAAAAAGAAGTTATAAGAAAAGAGTTGATCATGTTTGTTCATAAGTATTTTTGTCCGTCTGTCTGTCCGTCCTGAATCCGTTTAGGCAATATCTTGAGAACAGTGAACCAGATTTGTTTCAAACTTAGTACATGTGTGTATTGCATTAAACCAATGAAGTGTGTAAAATTGAGGTCAAATCTGATTGAGTTCAAAGGTCAAAGGTCTATGAACTTTGTGAAAAATTGCAAAAATTTGACCTTTTTTTCGCAATAAATCCAAGTCCAAGGATGCAGTTTTAGGTGAAATTTCTCAAAGGTCAGAGGTGAAAGGTCAATGAAGTTTGTCAAAATTGGCTATTTTTCACATTGAATCCAAATCTAATGATTCAGTTCAAACAAGACATGGTACAGAGATGTGCCACTTCATGGAGGTAGACTGGTGAAAGTTTGGGTAAAATTCCTGAAAGGTCAGAGGTCAAAGGTTTATGAACTTTGCTAAAATTTGCTGAAAATTGCCCCCAAATTAATATTTTTCACAATAAATCCCAATCCAATTACCGGTATGCATTTCAAGAAAACATGATACATAGATGAATCACAAGGATACAAGGATGGATGTAGACGGACTGGTTAGTTGGAAGTCAATGAAGTTAGAGGTCAAATTTCAAATGAACATTGCAAAAACTTCGCTAAACATGGAAAAACAGACATGATATTTTAATTTCACATAGGAATTCACTGGAACATTCCCAACCAAACAAACAGATTTTCTGAGAATAATGTAAATAGAGCTAGCAAAGAGGCGGAGGCATATTTATCGACTGCGTGGCAGTCAAATTGCTCTAGTCTTATTTGATTTGTTTGTTCCAGTTGGTGCAAGCTACTGCGAGTGTCCAAGGTATCCAAAGTGGTGTTGATCGTTCTGAATGGAGTCACGAGTCGAGTCTACAGGAGAAAGAGGCATTGCTTTCCTAATATATCAGCCAAGTCAGTGGTGAGGAAATACTTGGCAGCGTACTTGTACTGTAGTAGAAGCAGTAATGATGACAGTAGTAGAGGCAAAAATAGTAGATGTAGCAGGAGTTATATTAGTAGTAAGGTACTATAAGAATTAGAGAACATAGCAGAAGTTGTATTAGAGGTACCATATTATTATTAATATTGTAATATTAGAAGTAAAAGTAGTAGTATATTAGCAATAGAAGTATGAAATGAAAGAGTGGAACATAAATAAGGAGTTGCAGTATTAGAAGTAGCAGTGGTAGAAGGAGTAGTGCTTAGTAATTACAGTGAGTAGAGTACTTGTTTGAAGAAGGAGGAGGATAAGAAGAAGTAGGAGCAGCTCTTAGTGGTACTAAGTGTAGTCATACTAGTAGAAGCACATGATGTTACTGTTGATACATGTGATTATGTCATGGGCATATGATACCCAGAAAAACAGACCACTCTGTTTATCCTTGACTAATGTGATTTTGCCTCTTTCTTCATTTGCAGTCGGCCAAAGTCATCCCAGCACTCAGCTACTTTGCCATGATCCAAGATGTCCTCTCTCACCACAAGAGCTTCACCCGATTCAAGCTGCACAAGCACAGGATAGTAGCAGGTACTGACCTTGGCTGGTATTTTGAAATGCTCACTTTGGAGCCATGTTTGTCCCAACTCTTGGTATTGTCCTAACTTTATTGAAATTCATGCTACTTGCTTTTCTGTAATGAGCATATGAGAGAAGTTACAAGAATATGTAGGAGAGCCACCCCCTGTCCACAGTTCATAGCCATTCATAAAACTCATAAACAAACTAGTAGCAATCATATGCATAGGCATACATGATTGATGTGCACTTCCACAGATTTAGGAGAAAACCTAGAGCAGACTCCTGTACCGCAAGTATGTAAGTATATCACAGAAGTCTTATCAATTTGATTGGCATAAAGGCTTGATACAATGTAGTACATTTTGACTATTGCTGGTAGTGAGAATTGATTAGGTTACACTGTAATATGTTGACAAACACTAGTTTGTGAGCATTGTTTTATATTGAGGTGGGAGCAACAGTATTTGTCAGGACTACACATCTTTGAAAGATTCTCAAGTTCACAAGTTTAACAAATATTGCAATGTAAACTGAACGTTCCTTCTCAATTCAGTACATGTGTGTGTGTAAACCAGCTTCATCGATACCATAGTTGCACTTATTCTTTCATTTTCTTGTTTCCTTCACACCTTTTCAAGCACACAAGGCTGAAAAGGCAAAGCAGTCAGATGCAGTTAATGGAGAAGCAAAGCCTGGAGCAGCTGCAACCGGAAACGGAGGTGAAAGTGAGAACACACCCAAACCTGGGAAGACCCACTACCTTGTGGAGAAGGAGGAGATGGAGAGGAGAGGCTATCCCAGTGCCACAGACCCAGTCTGCGTTCACACCCGGCATGCAGAACGTGTTACAGATAACAGTCCCCTATTTGGTATTGACTGTGAAATGGTAGGTCATTGGTTACAACAGAGCTGGCCCGTTGCATAAAACTTATTATTGATGGTAACTTTGCTACCAATGGCAACGTTTATGGAAACCTTGAATTTGATTAGCTGTCGAGCTGTATTACCATGGTAGTTACCATTCATGCAGAGTTGCCATTAATGGTAAGTTTTATGCAATGGGGGACTTGATCTATGCCCTGTACTCTTCCTTGTTCAGCATGTACTGTGCGAATAATCATGATTGTGTTAATCAATATGTAATGAAACAAAGGATCAGGTTGTAGGATAAAAACATTGCTGCTTCGGACAAGGTGGCAATTCCCATAATGACATAAAGGCTCTACCTGAATTATTCTTTTTAAACTTACTGTGAAAATGCAATGAAAAGAAACCTCATATCATGATGTTTACTATACTGCATTTGATTCAATATCAATAGACTTGTGTGTCTCTACATATCTTCTACATATGTTCAAGTATGCTGCTGTGCTGAGTATAAATCTTCTACTGGTTTAGTGATGTGTGGGTGGGCATGACGTAGTGCTGTCAATAAACCATTTTCGTGATGTACCACAATTTCTCCCTAAATGTGTAGTAACGGATTATTACATTCACCTGCATTATGTGATTCACTTTTAATGGGTAGAATGCGCACTGAATCTATCACTTGTTGCTACTCTGACACTCTTCAGGTTACTCTTAATAATGTATTGTTTGAAGGATGTTCATGCAGTCAGCATGCATAATGAAAATTGTCTATTGCAGTTAATATGATGAGGAATTGAGGTGAAAAAATGTTGAGATGAATTTTGTATGTATTTTTATTGACAGTTTTAGTGAAGACCATTACCTTTCAGCCAGAATATTGTTGTTTCCTGTGCCTTGTTTTCTAGGTACTGACATCAGCCGGTATTGAGCTCGCAAGAGTTTCCCTCACAGATGAGCAAGGAAAGACGCTGTATAATTCCTTAGTGAAACCTGCTCATCCAGTCAAAGATTATGTCACAAGGTAGGTTTCCAATCTCCTTTCTGCCTTTTTTTTCTGCATAACTACTTTGTGACTAGTTCACAACTCTCATCACCACCTACTACTTCTATTTCCATTTCATCTAATATATTTTCAGTTTAAGAACGAAAGATTAAAGCTAAAAACAGTCTTGTGTAGGTGTTTTTAAAAATTAAAAATTAATCGCTCCTCTATTCACTCTTTCTTTTCTTTTCCTTTCTTCACTGCATAAGTGGGTCAAATACCCTGTTTTGGGGGTTTATTCTCTCAGAAAAGCTCTGAAAAGAAGTGCTCAGAAAGCCAGTTGAGAAAAGTGAGAGAATGTAGAGAGTAAGGATCATAGTAATTATTTCTGAAATGTTGCTCTGAAAAGAGCTATCACAAAGTGACCATGGCAACACAGAAGGACATTCTTTATTCATACCCTTTCATGGAAAAACCATGTAAAAGAATAAAAGATGTACCACACATATTATTAATGTTCAGCCATATTCATGAAACCTTACTATCCTCGATAGTTAACAGTTTCTTGGTGGAATTGTATAACTCACAAGGCATGAGTAAGGTGTCATGAGTATGGCCCCTGGATGATTTATTTTTATGGCATTGGTGAATGTGTGATGTGAATGGTTGACAGCTATTGCATTCCTGAAAGTATTTTGGGGTTTGTTTTTATAGAATAGCTCTGAAAAGATTTCTCAGAGAGCCAGTTGAGAAAAGTGAGAGAATATAGTAAAAGGTTAGCTCTGAAAAGAGCCATCACAATGTGAAAATGGAAACACAGAACAACATACTTTGCTCATATCCATTCATGGAAAACCATGTAAAAGAATAAAATATACACCATACATACTATTAACATGCAACCTTACTAGCCTAGTTAGTTAATAAAATTACACTGCCTATGTGAAGTTTTATAACAAACAAGGCTTTAGTAAGGCTTCACAATTTTAGCCCCTCACCCTGGTCTATGTATTTTCACGGCAGTAGTAAATGCACGCTGTGAAAGATTCAAAAGTTCAAAAGACTCTCTGACTAATCCTGGCATAATGCTGACCTAGAAAGCATTGTTATTATTGCTTGCAAACCTGTGTCATTATGGCTTGTGTGTGCCTCTTTTGCTATAGAATATCAAAGTGGTGCTATCCTATCCATTGTTATGCAGGTTTCTGTTTCTAAACAACATCTCTCAAGAGAGAGATTTACTGGTCCAACGGTCAAATGTCAGGCGCTATCATTGAGAGTTCTTGCTATGATCATGGCTGTTTGCTCCACTCACATAGTTTAGAACCAATCATATCAATATGTTCATATGATGTCACACTTCTGTACTCTATAAGGGTTTAGCAAGGTGCTGCTAAAAACATTCAGTCACTGAGTAGACTCTCTGACCAACCACGGCATAACTCTGACCTGCAAAACTTTTGCTTGTTTCCTCTCTACAGGTATAGTGGTATCACCAAGACGCTACTTGACCCGGTAGAGACACGCCTAGCTGACGCCCAGTCTGCAGTGGTCGACGCCCTACCCTCTGATGCCATCCTGGTTGGTCAGGGGCTTGAGAATGACCTCCGTGCTCTCAAGGTGGAGTTTTTCTCTATTTCCCCTCATATTTGTATAATTTATTATGTATACACAAAGGCCTGTAACAGAGGCTTTATAATGCAAACAGTGTACAAAACCTTTACTAACTGTTATGGGACGCCAAATAAACCAACATAAAATACAATTGTTGATTCATATAATTGAATTTATCTTCCGAATCAGTATGGTACATTGAGTTTGTAGACGTAATAATCACAGCGAATAATTGAAATCACCCACTCTTGTGATTCTGTGATGAAAATCAATGATTTTGTGACAGCATCAGATGATTTATTTTACACCCCATTAAGTTAGTCCACGATAAGTTTACGGTCTAACTTAAACCGTCTTTGACATTGACATTGGTCATTGATCTTCTTCTTCGTGGGATTATGGCGATATGTCAGAGGCATGCAATACTTCAGAGGCATACAAATTTCTCTATTTCTCTACTTTATATCTCTAATGTGCGCAATTCACTGTTTTCTCTCCATACAGATATACCATCCTCACTGCGTAGATACAAGCACCATGTTCACTGCCTCTGAACGGAGAGTCAAGCTCAAGTTCCTAGCCAAAGAGTATCTCAAGTAAGTACGGATCTTCCAGTGTATGGAAATAAATACAACAAAAAAAGTAAGTCCCCCCCCCCCCCGAGCAAAATAACATAACTTTTTATTGAAGAGGTTTTGAGCAAAATAATTTGGCAAGATTGTTCCGCATCTTATTGACTAACTTATGTGTGAAAATCACATTTATCCAATTAGTCATGCATGAGTAGGCAAATTTTAAAGGCAAAATTGTCAATTGTCAAAAGTCACAAGGGTAATTTTGGGATTCTGTCGTATGAATTGTTGATGAATTCCATTTCTGGTGCATGATTTATGTCCCTTCAATGTTTATCATCCATCTCTCGAAGCACTATCCCGACACTTAACCCATTGTTCTGGTTGAGTGAGCCCCGTTCAACAAATACTCATCCCTCTTGAGTTTGAAACTTTTAAAAACCCTTTATTTTGGTGAAAAAATAAAACTCTGGATATTTTGACAAAAATGTAACATGACCTGTTATGCAAACATAAGAAGTCATGGTTGAGTGAAAACACTTTAAAAAATCACACAAGAAATGCCAAAATGTATTGTTAAAACGGCATGAACAATTACTCTTGTGACTTTTGAAAACTTACATTTTAGCCTTTAAAATTTGCCTTCTCATGCATGACTAATTGGGTTAATGTGATTTTCACCCAGAAGTTAGTCAATAAGTTAAGGAACAATCCTGCCAAATTATTTTGCTCAAAACCTCTTCGATAAAATGTTATGCAATTTTGCTTAGGGGGGGGGGGACTTACTTTTTTGTGTGTATTTAGATTGCCAATGAGAGATGATTAGAAGTCTTGCGCCCTGTCTTATAAAGAACTGCGATGCGTCGCAACTGGACTTACGATTGATATCAATCATAGCTCTGTAAATTAGAGATAAGGAATTGGACTTGTGATCGTTTGAGATCTATCGCAGCATATAAGATGGGCCCTGTAATTAGAATTGTTCTCCTTCGTGTCCCATTCTTGTTTGATTTCAGGATCGCATGGTGGAATTATCTGATGTCATTGAAATGTGACCTTAGTGGATGGATACTTAATTTTCATTGAAGGTTGCTCATCAAGTAGAAGCAACATTGGTCATGTGCAGTGCTTTTAACCAATCAAAGAGCAAGATTATGTTCATGGTGGATATTACAGCTTGCTGTCATGATTAGACACTCTTTATCCCTTCATGTACCATATGTGAATAATTTCACCATCAGTAAACATACAGTTGAGGCCAAAAGTTTACATACCCCATGGAATTCAGTTTGTTTGCCAGATAAAATTTACTATATCTTCAGAAATATAAATACTACCATGATGAATTTGGTATCAAATGAAAGAGTGTTTTAAGCTCTTTCACATGGTTGGGACGCTGTTGGGATTAGTTTAAATTTCAGGTGGAATTTTCTTTGAAGAAAAAAAAGTAATATTTATGCCAAATGTATTCTATTGTTTGTTATTATATTTTCAAACGTCGTTTCATCAAAATATATAAATGCCAAATCTATGATTTATATTACATTTTCTATCATGCTATGTCACCTCTGAATAAAAAAGTGTAATCTGAAATGTTTGTGTTGAGAAGTAACTAGCACAAATATGAAATATTTTTCTCATGCTTTTATTTTTTTTTTTTTTTTTTTTTTTTTTTTGGGGGGGGGGGGGAAACACCTAAATATTTTTCAGCTCCTGATGACACCAATGTGATGAAGGGGCATTACATACTCATTTGTTTGATATCAAATTCGTCATGATACCACAAATATTTTATAAGATACAGTATACAAATGATGCACAGGTTTGAGTGGGTCAGTAGGAATTGTGTACACAAGGTAGCTCTGAATTGCCTGAACCCACGAGGCGAAGCCGAGTGGGTTTCGGGCAAAATTCAGAGCTACCGCGTGTACACAATCCTACTGACCCACGAAATAAACCTGTGCATCATCTGTTTTATAGAATGGGCCCCAAAATCTAATAAAAAAGGGAAAAATCTCTGTCAACCTCATATACTGGATGCATGGAAAAATCATGCGTCCGGTAATTACCGGATGCATGGTTATGACAAAATCATGCATCCGGTAATTACCGGATGCATGGTTATTGACCAATCAGATTGCAGAGATCCATCTTCATCATCAATGATCATCAATGATTGGAATCATCAAAATCTGCCAAGACTAAAAATTATTGACTTTTCACATAGAGAAGTGTCCAAATAACACAGCTAAAATATGAGATGATTTTCTCCATAGACCATGTCAGGTGGAGAAATAGAGTCTGCATGTATAGAACTAACAAGTTCATCACGCTTTTATTTGATAACAATCATTTAAACGACGTAGTCATATCAGAAAAGACAGATTTACTGCGAATGTCCAGGGTGGCATTGAGTGCCCATGAACGTACTCGCAATGCACGTCAGTGGGCAAATCACCGCAGCAACGTCTCACACAGTGCTGCGACAGCGTAGAATTCAGTCATGAGTTTGTCCTCTTCTCCGTTCGAAATATCATACACATTAACGTGTTTCACCTCTGCAAAGCGTTTGAATGTACAACATGAGTATTATATGTTTCAGGTTAAATTTGTACTTACTGAAAGCGTCTGAATCGTCCAAAATTTGTTTCAATTCTTCATCTCACTTCATCGGAGTTTCTCGTGATTCGTGGGTGCCGCCATTAGCGTAAGCAACATTGGTATCGATCATGTTAATTCTCGGTATCGCGATATCGTGTTGATATCGTGTTGTTATCGCGTGCTGCCAGTAAAAAAAAATTACACGGCAATTACGGGTAATTAACCAATCAGATTGCAGAGATTCTGACACCCATTCTATAATACAGTTTATGATGTTTGGCAAGTGTCAACTTTACTTTGAATTTCCTGGGTGTATGTAAACTTCTGGCCTCAACTGTATGTGGGTCTGTCTACAGTAAAGGGATATTATTTGGCAGACAAAGGGTTAATCAATGCATGGTCTTCCTCCCCTCCACAGCCGAGACATTCAGTGCGGTACCTCAGGCCACGACTCAGTGGAAGATGCCGTCGCTGCTATGGATCTCTTCAAACTCAAACTAGCCAAGGGATATGGTCTCAAGAACTACTATGGGGAATACAGTGCAGGGCCGGTCTTTGCATCAAGAGAAAGGTAACTGCATGCAGGGAAAAATATCAGAAACATGAGAAGATTTAGATATTTTTAAATGTTGGTACTTCCTTACACACAGATTTCACATGTAAAAAGGGTTATATTCATGTAAAAAATGAAAATATATTTAATTTACTGGGATTTATTTATACTTTCAATGATACAGCTCTCTCTAGGAGGAAGCATTGAAGGAGAAGATTAAGATCAAGTATACTGGGTATACCGTATGCTACAGTATATGACACAAGCAAGAAATCTGAGAATTTTTTAATGACACATATTGTCACATATATGTTGTTATATGTTCTGACATCATTTTAACCTGTTGCTCACGGTCTAGTTAGGATGTCCAAATTTGCCATGGAACTGCAGTATCCAAAGGGATGGACCATAATCCTGTCTTATAAGGTTTTTGAAGTTTATTCACAGCCTGTCATCTATAGTTCAAACAGCAGATTGTGTGGGAGTTGGGCTGCTTAGTATCTGAATGGAAAGAAGCTAGCCTGCATATATGAGGGCTCAGTATAGAATGGATTAAATGTAGTATATCAATGCGCAATATGACAATAATACAATTGTTTTTCAAAGAGGTTATCAGAAATTTTGAGGTTATCTTCCCACCCACTTCTTTTATTCTATGCAGTATATTCCAGACGGCCCAAGAAATGAACAAGAAAACATGCGCTGTGGATACTCGCGTCACGCTCAAGAAATTTAAGAAGGAGCCTGTGGGCTGTGTGGTGTGCTCCAATGATAAAGAGGTAGGGGAACAGCTAGGGGCAACACCTAACACCGTGGGCCTTACTCCTCTCAGCCCCACAGGTGCATGACATGTGTAATAAGTCAGCAGGCTAACACCCAACACCATACGGCTTTAATGGTAAAGAGGTAGGGGAACAGCTAGGGCTAACACCTAACACCGTGGGCCTTACTCTTCTCAGCCCCACAGGTGCATGGCATGTGTATTAAGTCAGCAGGCTAACACCTAACACCAATGATAAAGAGGTAAGGGAACAGATACGGGTAACACCTAACACCATAGGGCTGCCCTGTATGCTGCCCTTTGACAGGGAGAATCCACCCTAAACACAAATTACCGTAAATAAAGACTATTGGAGGTCATTTGGGGGCATGTACTTCATAAAGGTGGCTTTGTAAAAGGAGCCTTGACAGGGCAGATTGATGGGAAAAGAGGTAGGGGAAGGGAGGTGGATTACTTGGGTAAGCAGCCTGACTGACTGGTTAGCAGAGCAAGGGGCTGTTTACCAATGCATAGAGCTCATGACCGAGAGTTGTGGCACTTCATGATTACCTATGCCACAGGATAATAATAGTAGCGCCGTTCTTGTATAGCGCATAATACCCTTGACAGGGTCTCTATCTGCTTAGAAAAGAGGAAAATAAGATAAGAAGGAAGACAAAGAAGATGCTGCATCTGGATAAAAAATTCTAATGACTAATTACTAAATATACACAATCATACATTATTTACAATTATACAATATTACAATTGCTAATTACTGTTGAAAAAGTGGGTTTTGAGTGAGGATTTGAACTTTTCCACTGTGTCAGCATGTTTAATACGAGTGCCACAGTGCCGGTGCTGCGTGACAAATCTACGTTTACCATAGGAATTGATAGCGATACGGGGTACTACCAGGATGTGGCACTGAGTTAGATGGGTAGTCATCCTGTACTAGATGATTCATTGAGGCTGTACTGAAAGAATACTCTGCTTGGTATTTTTCCTTTTCCTTCATCTTTTTTTTCACTCCTCTCAGTCAACGGCTCTTTTCAGAGCTTTTTACAAAAAGTAACCAACAGCTGATTAAGGCTACACATGGTTGACCTCATTCTACTCTAGTGATGATGATGATGGTGATGATGATGATGATGATGATGATGATGATAATGATGATGATGATGATATTCACAACCTTCTTTTTTTTGGATAAGCAGTAGTATTGATATACAGTGTACATATAATGAAGAAATAATCCTTATTGTGTGCAGATTTGCAAGAAGGCATGTGCGGCTGTGGCGAGCTCGGACTTTGTTTACGTGCAGCTCCATGGTTACAACAACCTCAGGCAGGGAGGCCCACTTCAAGATGCTGCTATTGAGGTAAGCTACTGCATTCTGAGAGGAAGGCAAGTCATTTTCAGCATTTTCACAGAGCTGCCAAGTAGTATTAACATTTTGTTATATCAAATATGATATTTACCTCATAGATTTTTCTGGGTTTTTTTTCTTCATAAAACACAATTTTTGCTTGCAGGGTACAATTCTTTCATCATTTTTGGAGAGGTGGGGGTTTATGTATGATTATACTTATTCCAACTGTTTATCACAATTAATCATGCACTAAGAGTTGGTTATTACTCTTTAGAAAAGTGGTTATTTATCACAAGATTTGATTTTGTGTCTTAATTGTTGTTTTTAATGCATTCTTTACTTTGCTGGTTGTGATGGTAAGGGATAGATGTGGTTAAGACTACAGAACCCATAATTACGGATTCTGCCATCACCACAGGTCCTGATTTGATATCAAGTATTATATTCCACATACTAAGAATGTTGCTATATGATTGGTCAAGAGTTGATCACGTGATGAGGCGTAGTTTTTCCTATCAGATCACCTAAGAATAAAAGTTCGTTACACTCTAGGTGATAGTACTTTTTGGTTTCGCTGATCTCTTCACTCCTCACAGTCCTAATGCGTGATTAATATTTTGGGTACGCGCGAAATAAAAGTGCGTTACACTCGGACTATCACTTGACATCTAACGCGTCCTAACGCGCGTCCTAATGCGCGTCCTAATACGCGTCCTAATACGCGTCCTAATGCGCGTCCTAATGCGCGTCCTAACGCGTGTTCCCCATGGCAGCGGCTCGGGGTTATGGGAGATAAGTAAACATTACCTTTTTACCTCAAATTGTCATTTTTGGTATAGATAGTTGGTTTCAGATGTGGAATATAAAGCAAATAATCAACTTTTGGTTTCAAGCAATGAGACGAGCTATCACTTCCTCGGCGATCTGAATGTATGCGCTATCTTTCCTCAGCTGCGCTTCGGAAAGATAGCTACATCCAGATCGCCTCGGAAGTGATAGTTCGTCCCATCACCCTCACCAACGCTGATTATTTGCTTAATATATCCTGAAATTAAACAAGGTTGCATTCATGCGACCATCGCTAGAATCGCATTTGGAATCATGATTCATAACGTGATTCAAAACGCAAAACATGAATCCCGATAATGACAGAATCAGCGTTCATACGACCTTCTTTCCAATCACATTTCTACTGTGATTTGGGACGATCCAGTGCGCATCGCAGTGCGCAGTTTGGTTCAGGAAGTATAGGTCAGCTTTTACGCGGACGTTTTCTGACTTCTACATGGGCTGCTTGACTAGCAACGGAAATAGGCCGACACAATGACTTCATAGAATCATGATTCAAAACCGCAGTCATGTTCAAGCAACCCTTTTCGAACGTGATTCTGCAGGAACGCATTTCCAAACATGTTTCTGCAGAATGTTTCATGTTTGCCTTTGAATCATGTTTATATTCAATTTCATCTGAATGCAATGGTAATTCTGCAGAAACGCATTTCCAATCATGATCGTAGGGCAAAAAAGTGTCGCATGAACGCAACCCAAGAGAGATCTGTGGTCGGGTGAGAATTACAGGTTCACGTCATGTTTTCCACTGCTATTCCTTACCTTTGGTTAGTCTATTGACACATGCAGACTCCTTAATGTATCCTTGACAGAGCTGTTTTGTGTGGAAAAATGACATTCAGCAAAATCCAACCTTTTCATGCAGTAATCGATTGTACTAGGATTCACTATTTCCTTTTGTGACCATGGATCCCTTCTCTTCTTTACCTACAGACCACCCTGTCCCTGATGGACGAACGAGTGGGTTCCGTGATCAACGCCCTTCCGCCAAACTCCCTCCACGTGACACTGATGCCCGGGGAGGTGGAGACCAGGGGCGAGAGAGGCCCCAAGAGGGGCGATTACAAGGCGCGGCACGGACGGTGCGTGGTGGGGCTCAAACTGGAGAAGATTGTCCTTGACGACGGAAGATAACGTCTGCTTCGATGCAGTGCTTGTTGCATGCACTGATGTCTCCACTCAATGGATGGACTGGATACTATGTATGGGACACCATCTTGATTTTGCAGCTGCGTGGACGCTTGTTCAGTGAAACCTGTATCGAAAGACCACCCACGGGTGACAAGAATGTGTGGTCTTTAGAGAAATGCAGTCTTCAAACGCAAGTGATCAGGATGTACAAGTTACTTTTGCAGAGGTTTTAGTGAGAACATAGTATACCGTATCAACCGGCAGATAAGACGCCCCCGCACATAAGACGCACCCCGACTTTGAGCACGCAATTTGAAAAAAAAAAAAAAATTGGGTCTCACGTACATGTATACACATGTATGGGACTATGCATTCTGTGACAACAATCAACATCCAACAACAAAATAGATGGCTTTGATAGCCCGACATAATACCGGTAATACGATCTCAATCACATCATCAGCATAATTACCAGGACAAAGAAAGCACCAGGACTAGTATTTGTCCGAGATACCACAAAGAAACCGCGAGCTAGAAAGCTAAGCCCTAAGGATAACCTCCGTTAGATCAGAGCCGCTATTGTTGCTTTGATCCGGCCTCGAGGTGGCGCTCTACACATTTTGGCCTCGGAGATAAAAAAAAAAAAAAATCTCCGCGGACGATAATGTGTCTAGCACCACCTCGAGGCCGGATCAAAGCAACAATAGCGGCTCTGATCTAACGGAGGTTATCCTTAGGGCTTAGCTTACTAGCTAGCGGTTTCTTTGAGGTGTCTCAGACAAATACTAGTCCTGGTGCTTTCTTCGTACCTGTAATTATGCTGATGATGTGATTGAGATCGTATTACCGGTATTATGTCGGGCTATCAAAGCCATTTATTTTGTTGTTAAATGTTGATTGTTGTCACACAATGCATAGTCCCATACATGTGTATACGTGTTAGTTTGAAAGACCCGACTTTTTCTAACGCCGTGTATAAGACGCACCCGGACTTTGGCGTGATTTTCAAGGGGAAAAACATGCGTCTTATACACCGAAAAAAAAAAAGCAAGAAATTTGGTCTTTATTCTGCCTTACTTTAACGAAAGGGAGCAAGTGACAAATCACTCAAATTTTGATTATTGGTCCTTGTAGATTGTACCCAGCATTCCCTACACACAGACAAAATGTGGAGTAGAAATATTCATTCATTCATATTCAGTCTTACACCATGTGGTTTTGCACTGATGCCAATGCAAATGACCGATACATTTTGCTCATTTGCAAGAAAAGTCTCTTTTGTTAGTTGCTTCTTTTTGTCACAGTAGGGCAGTATTGACATGTGGGATACAGTACATGCTCATGTGTACAGACCAAGTTTATTGCAGGAGATCTGTTGTATTTTTAACCTTTGCTACAAGAACGCCACAGTGAAAATAAATGTGTGATTAGAGCAGATTCAGGGCCATGTTGTACGTAGGTTTTCAATCATTGTAACTTACCATCAATGGTAACTAGCATGGCAACAGGTGTAATAATGACAACTCATTGGCTGTTGCCATTGAAGTTACCATGGTTGGTTACAATAATTGGAAACCTATCCGCAACATGGCCCAGGACTGCATTATCCTGATTGTTGCTTGCTATAAGTTCTTTTTGCAGCTGGAAAAGAGAAATCCATGGTGGTTACTTGTTTCAAAAAAATTTAAAATCTGAGCCCCATTATTCTTCAAAATCAAAAAATCATTATAAATCCATGCAAAGTAACTTTTCTGATGTTTCAAGGAAGTTTCTTGACCTGTATTTCTTCGATATGCTATGTTATATACAACTGTTGTTTGGTCCTGCAAAAAGGACAAAACACTTCCTTTAAATCAATGATACAGGCAACTCCTATTATGACAAGGTTGTCGGGACCAAGACTTTGTTTATTTGTTATAACGAAACCTTGCTGTAGTGACACAGAATAGAAGCAATTCACAACGTCATAAAAATGTTGTGGTTTTGTCTCCTGAGTGTTTTGCTGTTTTGCTATCCAGAACCATGTGAGAAACATGTTTTCATGCTGTTAACACATAAAAGTATTGGAGGCCTAGCAAGTTTTCAATGTATCTGCACAACAGCGCAACCACAGGTTTCAATGCAACATGGCTTTGAGCACATGGACTGGAAAGCAGGAATGTGTGCTCATCACACACACACACAGCTGTAACACTACCGGTACATGTAATGCACACGTTGTGCATGCAAAATGCATATATGTGTGTATCGTATGCTTATGACAATGAGAAAGAAGGATTTGATAAGCTGGCATTAAGCTGACAGTTTGCTTTCCTCGTAATTTGGAGAGGATGCATTCTCTTTGCCTTTGTCATTGTGCGAGGAAATTTAGCTTGTTGTAGCGAATCTTGTTGTAAGCGAATTATTGCCCCAAAGTTTGTGTGTGTTTTAAAGGGTTACTAAATTAGAAAATTAAGTTCCCACTTATCTATGTAAAATTATCCACTAAAAACAAACTTCACATTTGTTTGCCGCAATAAAGTCTCATTTTGACGAAAATTTGTAAAAACGCACACATCCAAGTGACATCAGAGGAGTCAAATGCCATAAAAGACTCCGCTGTTAAACTTAGATTTTTATTCACGCCATTCAAACAATACATTACCAATGGGAACCCCAAAGCTTGTCCTAGGTTTGTCCGAGTAGCAACAACTAATAGATTCAAAGTGCATTCCATTCATTGAATCTGAATGACAAGATACAGGTGAATGCAATAACACGTTACTACGCAGTTAGGGGGAAAGTTGTGAATACATTATGAAAATGGTCTATTGTTGACTTCCGTACAATCTAAGTTTAACAGCGGAGTCTTTTGTGGCATTTGACTCCTCTGACGTCACTTGGAGGTGTGCGTTTTTTTAAATTTTCGTCAAAATGATAGTTTATTGTGGCACAAAAATGTGAAATTCATTTTTAGTGGATAGATTTACATAGATTAGTGGGAACTTATTTTTCTAATTTAGTAACCCTTTTAAAGTTGGGACCCAGAGAACTGCCTCGCCTTGCGATAACATAACCTTGTTGTTTCCATCATCACCTCATCAAGAATTTCTTGATATAAGCAATTCTTGGTATAACAAGCATAACAAGCATGAATACAACAACAAGGTTATATGATGAGACAGAATGATATAAATGCCATTTTGCACAATACATTTTTATGCCTCCGCCACGAAGTGGCCGAAGGCATTATGTTTTCGGGTTGTCCGTCCGTCCGTCCGTCCGTCCGTCCGTCCGTCCGTCCCGTCCGTCCCGAATCCGTTTAGGCAATATCTTGAGAACCGTTAAGCAGATTTGCTTCAAACTTAGTACATGTATGTATTGCATGAAACTAATGAAGTGTGTAAAATTCGGGTCAAAGCTGAGTTAGGTCAAAGGTCAAAGGTCAATGAACTTTGTAAAAATTGCCCCAAAATGACCTTTTCCACAATAAATCCAAATCCAAGGATGCAATTTTCATTAAATATGGTACAAAGATGGATCACTACTTAGGGATAGACTTGTGGCATTTTTGGTAAAATTCCTGAAAGTTCAGAGGTCAAAGGTCAATGAACTTTGCCAAAATTGGCTAGAAATTGCCCCAAACTTTCAAATTTTCACAATAAATCCAAATCCAATGGTTCAATTCCAACCAAACAAAGTGAAACGATGGATCACTACTTGGGGGTAGACTAGTGACATTGTTGTTGAAATTACTGGCAGGTCAGATGTCAAAGGTCAATGAACTTTGCAAAAATTGACATTTTTCACAATAATCCCAAATCCAAATCCAATGGCACAATTCTAACCAAACATGATACAGAGATGTATCACTTCATGGAGGTAGACTGATGAAAGTTTGGGTAAAACTCCTGAGAGTTCAAAGGTCAAAGGTCAATGAACTTTGCCAAAAATTTGCTAAAAATTGCCCCCAAAGTGATCATTTTCAAAATTGTCCAAATTCAATGGAGCAATACCAACCAAACATGGTGCAAAGATGGATCACTACTAGACTGATGACATTTGTGGTGAAATTTCTCAAAGGTCAGGGATCAAAGGTCAATGAACTTTGCCAAAATTGGCTGAAAATTGCCCTCAAATAGATATTTTTCACATTGAATCCAATACTAATGATTCAATTCAAACCAAACATAGTACAGAGATGTATCACTTCATGGAGGTAGACTGCTGAAGTTTGGGTAAAATTCCCGAAAGGTCAAATGTCAATGAACTTCACCCAAAATTAGCTAATTTTAAACAAACTTGATACAAGGATGGATTTAGACAGACTGGTTAGATTGGAAGTCAAAGAAGTAAGAGGTCAAAGGTCAATGAACATTGCCAAACTTGGCTAAACTCGAAAAAACAGAATATGATATTTTCATTTTACATAGGAGCAATGGTACATTGCCCACCAAACATACACATTTTCTGAGAATAGCAAAGAGGCGGAGGCATATTTATCGACTGCGTGGCAGTCGAATTGCTCTAGTTTCAAAATGCTATTCATTCAATTTGTCTCATTGTCTACAAGATATGATTGTTCTGTTGTTATTCAATGTGCTCTAAGGGTTTTATTTCCCTTTGAATACAATGAAACACTGAGCTTACATGTGTACTGATGGTATTTGCAGTCTGAATTGTGCCTCCCTGCCTGAGATTGTTGTAACCATGGTGATGGCCAATTTTATAGGCTTTTGACCTTTTAGCACATTGTAAGGAATGAAAGAGCACAGTGTTACAACTCAAATAGATGTCCTTCAAATGCCTTGAATTCATGGATTCATGGATGGAAATTTTTATCTAGTTCATGAAACAATGGTAGAACACTACAAGATCTCCTCATGTTACAACTACCAGTACTATAAGGTGCTCAAAAAAAAAAAAAAAAATCACATTTTGAATAATGATTAAACATAAGATAAAACTTGAATCAAGCTGACATATACACTTTGCAAAGTCAGGGGATGTCAATTTGTTTAGAAGCATGTTTCGTGACATTTCGTCAATTATTATTCTTGTAATGGTCCTTCAAATATTTAATCAAAGGATTATTACAAAAATAACAATTGATGAAATGCCACAAAAACTACTTCTAAAAAAAATGATATTATTTGACTTAATGATGTGTAAATGTGGCGGTCCATGGTAGCCGAACTACTGAGAGCAGATGTCACTTGAAGAGAGAAAGAGAGATGTGTATATCTTCACTTGATTTGACTTATAAATAATATTTGATTATTTGTCAAAAGTGTCAAAAAGTTTTTTTAACACCTAGTACCTAAGCATTACCTGCTGGCACAGACCCATGTCAGTCAATGAGTCAGTGAGTCTGAATACGAGACTAGCCATCATTGGCCTGAATAGACCACCATGGTTTGACAATCCACTGAATAAATACTACTAGACTGCTGACTGGGATCGTTTCATGAAGCTGTGTTGGATGATGGATGTAAAGACATTGTACAGTGTGCCCGGAACAACAATAGAAGCAGATGCTCATGGTGGAATGTTCATTCACTACCTTCTCAGAGTTGAATAGCTGTTGCCATATTTGCATTGAAATGATTGAAATGTCATCAACTATCTAATGAATTCCCATTTTACTCTGTGAATAGTGAAATTGACCCAAGGTCATTTTCTACCAGCAATAATCTGCTCAGGCGCAAATTGCAATTACGAAGTGGCTTGTTAACAAAGAAGTTTTAGAGTGAGACCACAGTCTACGCAAATTTCATGGTGTTTGATCAGATATATGTGCTCTATTTAGTGCGTATACTTAAAAGTGATCCAATGATCATTGTGCACATTTTGTGTAGGGTGCTACTTTGGTTTGATTTTACCTTGGACTACACCATGATAGTAACTGGCGTGAATTTAACACCCTATCAAAATGCGTGGTTAGTATTGGACATTTTGAAGTTTACACAGCACAAAATTTGCTTTAAACCATGATCTCAATCAATCTCAAGCTAAAACTTGTGATTGAGCTATTGTGTGTATACATGTCTCCCTATCTGTGCCTGCAGGGCCCCGTTGCATAAAACTTCCCATTAATGGTAACTGTGTCATCAATGGTAACTACCATGGTAACATTGCTCAACAGCCAATCAAATTCAAGGTTTCAATAGAAGTTGCCATTGATAGCAAAGTTACCATCAATGGTAAGTTTTATGCAACAGGGCACTGATCATGTTTTTGCTTTTATGTACATGTCACATGCAATATGCATTGAAAGGATAAATGTATACATGTAAATGTCTTCCATGTTTATGAATACATATACAACTGAATAAATATATGATGATGATGACTCAATTTGTTTGCTCATTTTGGGTATAAACATGTTGCAGTCCGCTATGTTCTGGAGAGAAACAAGGATGAATTAATGGGTGTATAATATTCATCATTGATATTCATCATTAAATAAAATGTTACTGTTTAGACCATTACCCAATAAAATAAAGCCAGCCCACAATATTGCATGCTCAGAAAAAAATGTGTTAATAATCCACATACTCTTGGCAGTTGGCACACATCATCATTCCTGTCTCCCCCCCCCCCCCACCCCCCCCCCCACCCCAGCCCCTCATTATTTCTCTGTTTCTTTTCCTATTTCTCTGCACACATGGAATAGTACATCCATTGTAACATGCTGTATTCAGCTTGACATGCCCATACAAAGGGTTTTCCATAATGAATTCCAAGTGAATGGGATGTTACATGTATATTCCACTCAATTGTCCTTGGATATGTATTGTGCTCAAATTTTATTGTATGGTGCCATTCTCATTGGGCTTAAAAAATCGCAAAGTTAGAATAATCGCGCAGTTAGGGTGAAAGTTGACTAGCAACTATATCCATTGCCCAATGGTCCTATTGTCCCTGTCCCCTAACTTCGCGATTTTTCTAACTTCGAGATTTTTCTAACTTCGCGATTTTTTAAGCCCAATGAGAATGGCACTCATGTGGCAGTTTCTCCATAAATGCATTCCATTCAGATAGTCACTTCAACATCCTTTGTCAATGAAATCAAATAAACTCCAATCAAAATTTGCTTGAAAGAGTGCAGGATTCTATACAATTATCGACTTTGAAATTGATGATTGGATCATTTCCTCAGCCAAAGCAGACGTAGATAATGTCATCTTGCACTTGATGTCGCAAAATCAAAAATATAAACAATCTTTCCTCGTTATTGGATACATTTTCATTAAACCTTCATGTTTCATTTGTGTTTCTTATTTTATTAAAACTAACTTCATTACAGGTGGACTATGCGTTTAAGTAAAAGTACTGTGTATATGTTTTGTGTATGTTGGGAGATGAATGTGTGTTGTATGTAGAATATGTTGGGAGAAGGGAATTTTTTTTTCTCAAATGAAAAGAAATGAATTCTATCGAGATTGTATGTGTGTATGTGTGTGTGTGTGTGTGTGTGTGTGTGATTTATGTGCAACAAAATCAAATAGACGCTAATCAAAATTTAATTTAGAGTGGGTGTAATTCTATACCATGAGCTATATTGAGTTTGCAATTGCTGAATGTGTAATTTCCTTGGCGATTGCACGCATGGAGATAGCATCACAGGAAATGGTTCTTGAGAAAGAGACAGTGCTCTGTTTGTGCATTGGGAGGATCAAATTTTTTGTCTCGGTTGAAGAGATTAATTCTTTAGACATTGTATTTATGCAATTAAAGTTCGCTGGGGGGTGTTTCACCAAGCTGGACTGGTGATCCCTTCTTGTGCTAAACAAATTCTCAATGAACAAAGTGTAGTATAGCATTTAGCACAAGAAGGGATCACCAGTCGTTCGTAAAGTCGTTCGTAACTTACGAACAGCTTGGTGAAACACCTGCCAGATGTGTGTATATTTGAATGGCTATGACTTGTTACAGAAAACATCCAACACTTTTTGTGATATTTCTCAAAGTAATATGCATGTAATAATCTTTCAAATATTCAATTTGGTAATTAATTCAAAACATCAATTTTCGCTGTACATCACATCTGTTAATTCACTAGCAACTGACATTACAGTCTCATTGTAAATTTGTGATGCTTCTGGTTGTTTTCTGAATTAATCATCTGATACAGTTTTTTTTAATCATAATTTGTTAGAAGGTGAAAATCTAATTCAACTATGGGGTTGATTGGAAGAATTATTAAAGCAAAAATGAAACGTGATTAACCAAAGTTGCTTTCATTGTTCATTCAAATTTCGACAGGGGCAGGGGTAGAAGTTTTGGATATCAGCCCACGTGAAACACTTTTTTCATGAACTTTAACAAAATATATAGCATAAACTTTCAAACTACCATACACAAAACAAGACACATGAAGTTTAGTTATTATCATATTTATTCTTCCTACAGAATATAATTGATGGGATATGCACATTATCGTATACCGGACCTCAATTCTTTATAACACATAAGAGAACAAGTTCTTGAAATGAATGGACGCACAGTTCATGAATATATAATGACAAAATAAAGTCTACACAGAAAGGATGTTAGGACGCATGAAAATGAGCTGTACAGCAAAGGTAATAAGGAAATAAGAAGCACGCTGGCTAAGATTTCATCAAGACATTACATCGAGACTTCTCATTTTATTCTGTACTGTTGCATGAAAGGGAAAAAAAAGGTGAGACAAGCCATCACTGTACATGTGCGATTCCAAACTTAATGAATCGCAAATACCAAAGAGCACATTGTAATTTGTAACAGTGCATCACATGACGGTATAATGTGTTGCGAAATGAGCTCACTTCCGAATGATTTGACCCAGCTTCAATCTCGGATTTGTTGTAAAGAAAACAACAAGGAATCATGAGACGAGTTTCACAGTACACCATGGGTATTCCTCGAAAGGATTGTTGTTCTTTCTTCTTTTCGGATAGCTCTGGACAAAGCTGCTGAGACAGTAAGATGAGAAATGAGTGAGAGTATTAGAGTGAAGGGCAGAGTATCCCGTTGAGAGAGGTTGGCTCTCAAAGAAGGAACTGTTTGCTCGTTACACATGGTGTACTGTGGAACTCATCTTATATCATGCCTGCCATGCAATTTCTTTGAAAGAACATCTCAAAGGAAATGATTTAATGCATACTATCATGAAGTCTACAAAATGGAACCAAAACAACCATAACCAGCAGGTCTATTCCTAACATGTTGGGATGATTTATCAGTCTCGATAAATGATTTATCAGTCTCGATCTAAATGTCTTGCCCCTGGTGAGAAACCTATAAATCAAGCCCAAGATCACATAAAGGTATACCAGATTGGGGTACATGTACTAGTTCAACCCATGGAAACAAAAATATCATCATGAACAAGGTCTGATTGATGGTATACGATGAACGTACTTGTGAATGCTCACCTTTTCAACACAAGAAAATGTTTGTCAATCATTCAATCAAAAATAACCTTCAGATGCAATCTTATCACGTGTGACATCAGTATCTTGTAGGTTAAAACAAAATCGTAGATGTCAGGTGACATATGAACAGAATTTGCCTTGTTTGAAAATATCCTAAAACTCATATCATAAATGTATGAACTTTATAAACCCTTCTTAAAAGTTCTGCAACCACAGGTTTGAGGGGTCATATTGTTAGTTGCTTCATTATCGTACATAAATTCATTATCATAAGACAGCTGGACTATTCATCTTTACAATGATATATCGGTTGAAATGCTTACACCATCATGTGATGTGAAGACCTTCTGAATTTGCAGCTATGTGAAAAATGGAATGTTGAAAAATGTGTGTTTTCCATTTATTTTGCACATTACATGAGTTTGAATGATGTTGATGCGGTGCGTGTGAGCGTTCATTGTCACGTTGACACTAGTCAAAACACATTGCATCTTCAAAAGAAATGAAGCCTTCGCTATTGAAAACAATGTATTTTCCAACATTTCATTGTGACTTTGCCCCATATTCGGGAACACTGCACATTCCATAGCTAATGTGAAGAAGAACAATCAAGATTTCTAATGATACACTAGTCACGTACGATGGTGAAGCAATAAGCGATATATTTCCCGTAAAACTCGATTTACAGAACTTTTTTTAGGGGTTTATATTCATGCCCTGATAGGAATGGTACAGTAAGTATTTGGACCGTGCATGTCAAATCGCATGCACTTACACTTGAACCTTAATATCCCTATTCATCTTTCACTTTGGTTTTCATTGTTGAATGCGAAGGAGTTAAAAATGGACAAGCTCGTTAGCAATTGGACAGCTCTGTTATATGCTGTACTTATGACAAAAATAAATCACATACCTTGTTATTGATATTTATTATGCCCAGCCATGCTTGAATATGCATAATTTACACCCATGTCCTGTTAAAAGGGATCAAACTCTCCTCCATTCGATATATAATGGTTTGCCTTAGAATAAATCTATGTTTGAAAAATCTGAAATTTAATCACTGATAATTCTGTAGTGACTAATTAACAGGGAGAATGATGTGAATACATAGTTACAAAGGTACAACTGAAAAATATAATTCAACAAATGTGTATAATACTCCCCATGAAATCAAAATCAACAACATCTATATACCCTTGAGTTGTATTAAGTCCACAGTCCTGCATACAGTATACACATCAAATAATCTGCCAAGTAGTGGCATTAAATTGTGCTGCTAGACAAACAGTTTTACCTAAAAAAAAATGAAGTATTGCAATGAATATCATTAAACAGGCTTGACTCGGAATAAGGTGAACGACAATGTGAACTACTTTGTGAACCTCCATTGGACTATTTTTTCTCTATAAAAACAGTGTGTTTCTCTCCCAAAGTTTACATCCATGTCACATTCTCTTCCTCTCTTTCTCTTGCACTAAAATCACAATTAATCAAAGGGGGACATGAAAAACAACACCCACACCCCTTCATTGCCTGTCGGGATAGCGAAATATAAGGATTTATCTGCCAGGTGTACAGTAACTTGAGGCTAAGCAATTAATTGCAATGAGGTGATTAATGGAAATGGCAGATTCATTAAGCCACACGGCATGCTAAAACACATGATTGCACCCTCTCAGTTACCAAGCTATAAAATCCTCATTGGTTTGTTACACATATGTGTGTTCATGGGACTGAGAGAGTTAGTCCAAGTTGGCAGACTTAATGCTACATTCACATAGGACACTGTTTCGTTACTGTCGCTGGTAACATTTTTTGTGCTAGGCAAGCCAATGCTTTTTCTCTGCTTCTTTTGCCTTATGGACAATATTTTAATAATTGAGGAAAGGGAGAGAGTAGGTAGACTACAATATGTCTGATTAGGACTGGTATTAAGGGTCTAGGGGTGTAAAGTTTGCCCTCCTCTATTGTGATGTTAATGCAGAAGAAAATCGACAGAGTCATTTCATTCAATTATCCATTTCTCTGCATCTTCAATGGTATCAACGAAACTTTTCTCAGGTGTAAATCCCCTCTGACATTTGCTATCCTCAGCCTAGAGGTCACATGATAAACTCTCATCCAATCACCTGCCTGTATCTGTAAAGATCGTGTGCAACACTATACATGTTCACATGCATTAAGCGCGTATACTGGGTATACAGGTGCAAACGTAAGTGAAACCAATGACACAAATATTCTCTACAATCCTAGGTACAAAATGACACTCCCTACAAAATGTCAAAAGGAAAAGAATTGTCATAAATGAGATCAGAGTAGATGATGTCATCACTTAATAGCACACATTGTAAATTCCTGACAAAACCTACGTTCTCAATCTGCACCCACACATCAAGTATATACAAGATCTGACATACCGTGACAATACTACTGTTCATTCTGCATTACTGCTATTTCCAAAAAAAATGTCCTTATTGCTACAAATGGAACTCAAATATCGTAGTAATATCCATTAAGTGTCCAATGAACACATAGAACTGTCTCATAGTAATTTAATATACAAACAACAAACCAGTGTGTATAACGCATTTCACAAACTCAAAATATGACAACCATCACAATAGCAAATAAACTGTTATTAGTGATATAAACGTGACAAGAGGACACTAGATTAGGTGATGGGATGTTTTCTATACCAGATGCAACAGGGATTCAGAGGGAACTACATATTTAAGTCAATGGCTTTCCCACTATCTGTTCATCAAGAGGGCAAATGTTCACACAACCAATCCAAAACAGCTCTATATAAAGAATAATTATATGAAATAATAAAATTTGAGGGTCCTGTGCTTCTAATCATCATCCAACCCCTTAATTTTATGGGACAGTGTTGACCTTTGACTTCTGTTTATTCCAATATTTCAAGGTGGAATTTTATCTTCAGACTGATAACTAGTGATAACAGATGGGATTGTGTTTTTCGTTGACAATGTGTCATGCTAATCAAATGAAGGAGAACAAATGGTCTTCATGAGAACTAAATATGTGCAAGGAATAGGCGTTACTCATCTCCACACAATTGTATACCAGTATATATTCCTCCAAAAGCTTCTCACTAATCTTCGATCCGAAATCAGTCAAACAACATTTTTTTGTTTTTGATAAGGGAGTGAAATCGCAGGTTGTCAGCTGTTCATTTTTAAAAACAAATATATTTAAAAGAAAACAAGGGGGCCAGTTTGAGGCATCCGCATCATACTTCACCAGGTTTAGCTGGTACCATGTACAGCAGTTATTATGATTTTGACTGAGTTGCATGGCAGAAAAAAGCCAATATGACATGTTGCCTTTGCTTTGCATGTACATGTTACCTGCTACATGCATCCTAATCTACGGTAAATGGCACTATCTTTCCCCCCATGTCAATTTGCACTAAGCAGATCAAATATCTAGTAGGTAATTCCGTCTGCTTTGCTGCAGCATATAAATTACTAGTGCCAATAGCATTGCAGCCAGCAAGGGTATTCATGTTCTAAGTAGTACAAAAAGAAAATGTACACAGAGTAATACATGTCCAGACAAATTATATTAATACTGGGGGGATAAAATTACTGATTACTGTTCCAAGGGCGAAAGGGGAACTGTACAAAGGGTTTCAAATACTGGAAAATAACATGAATAATACATACTGCACATGTTCACATTGTACACAAACTGTAAAGTAATTATAATGAGAAAGTAACATAAACACGTAGGGTATACAGCCTTATTATACATACGATACAAATACATAAAAAATAGCGACATGTACAAAATGGTCAAAACGTTACAGTAGTAAGTTCATTTCTAGTATGATATGAGCTTATACGATGCATAGATAAAAAACACATTAACCTAGCCAATAGAAATCTAATTATCTATTTGTAACACGATATGGACACTTTTAATAACATTAATTTCCTTGTCTGATCAAGAAGATCTTTTGTATAGGCACAAATTACTGTGTAACAAATGGAATATACATTTACAATTCTGACTAGACGGCATCATTTAAATGATGTGGATACTCAAGCTGATTTATAATTTATACATCTACATGTATTTTGGAAGATATATATTCTCGAGCTTATATCTAAAACAAATGAGGTTCTATTATGAACAAGTACATTATGTACAGTGTATTTGTGCATGTGTGTTTTGCCATATTTCATGACTATCATCAGGTTTTCAATACAGTTTATGGTCTGACAAAAAAGTTATGCACAGTAAACTGAGGTTATTCTATATGGAATGCTCAGCAAAAGTTTATGTGGAAACGGGCCTGGAGGTGCATATAAACAACAAAAAAAGTAAGTTCCCCCCCCCCCCCCTTACTAAAGCAAAATAGCATAACTTGTGATCGAAGAGGTTTTGAGCAAAACAATTTGGCAGGATTGTTTCTTAACTTATTGACTAACTTCCATGTGAAAATCAAATTAATACAATCAGTCATCTTGAGTGAGCACACATTAAAGACAAAATTGTCACTTTTCAAAAGTCACATGGGTGATTGTTTATGCCGTTTTAACAGTACATTTTGGCATTTCTTGTGCAATTATTTAAGTGTATTCACTCAACTATGACACGAAAATGACTTCTTATGTTCAGATAATATGTCATGTTACATCTTTGTCAAAATATCAAGTTTTGTTTTTTCACAAAAATAAAGGGTTTTTAAAAGTTTCAAACTCAAGAGGGATGAGTACACTTTAAACAGTGCTCACTCAACCAGAACAATGGGTCAAGTGTCGGGATAGGTGTTAGTGCATCGAGAGATGGATTATAAACATTGAAAGGACATAAATTATGTACCAGAAATGGAATTCATTAAAAATTCCTATGACAGAATCTCAAAATTACCCTTGTGACTTTTGAAAAGTGACAATTTTGCTTTTAATGTGTGCTCACTCATGCATGACTGGGTGGATTAATGCGATTTTCACACGGAAGTTAGTCAATAAGTTAAAGAACATTCCTGCCAAATTATATTGCTCAAAACCTTTTTCGGTCAAAAGTTATACTTTGCTCAGGGGGGTACTTACTTTTTTTTGTTGTGTTTATATATATCAACCATGTCCTTGATGTAAAGGACGAATGGCTGATTAGATATGAACAAAGCTAATGTATCTGAGCCCTCTTGGCAAGGGAAACCATATTCTTAAGATAGAATAACAAGTTTTTACTACATGTAGCCTATGCTCTGTCAACATGTACCTCACACAGCTCATCCTATAAAACATATGGAGAAATCAGAAAGCAAACCTTGGAGGAATTCGACTACATGTACGTGCATTTAGATTGGTGGATGTAAATGTATATGTATGCCTCTGCCCTCCTGCAAAGACACTCAAATATTGCAATAATTCTTCATAATTTATCTTGAAACTTTGTCATACAAGCTGACTTTGACCTCTGTCCTAGAAAAATAACTTTAATGGACGCTTGTTGATTGTAAAATACAGTTACTGAGCAGACTGAGAAGGTTCAGCAGAGATGCAGGCCAGGTAGGGCCTTTAAGAGCTCAGGTTAAAGTTGACACCATTTCAAGAAACACACCCCTCATGTTGACAACTTATCGCATTCAAACAGAAGGTGGCGGTTTTTGGCTTCTGTAAGGAAGTCTGTTGTCAAAGACACAACCAAAACACTTCCTCAAAACATGGTTCTCAGTCTATATCAACCCTCTTAATATTCTCTTTGGAACAAATATGTTCAAACTAGGAGTCCTCTGTATGAAGTGGTGCAGCAAGTATAAGATAAGACTAGCACCTCGACTTGCAAGTTATCAGGTAGGCGCAGGCATGTACATGTATGATGTAACCATAAACTAGGTGTTAAAAAAAACCTTTTGATCATTTTGAAATATGATTTTTTTTTTTTAAAGTTCCAACACAAATCAAACTGAAAATTACACCTCATCATGTCAAAGGATGTCAATTTTCTTAGATGTAGGTTTCATGGCATTTGATCAATTGTCATTCTTAGAATATTCAGTGAGATTTTCGCTTTTGGAAAAATTTGGACTTAAATTTTGTGGGTATCAGATAAAGAATTCAGAATTCAACAATGCCCATTTCGTATCACACCTGTCAATCCACTAGCAACTGCCATCACAGTGTCATTAATAATGCACGATGCTTCTGGCAGAAAAGGACCAGTGGGTTGACACGCGTGAGACACAATACTGTAAGCATTGTTGTATTCCAAATTATCCCATTCACACAAATTTGTCCATAAGTGAAAAATCTCATTAAATATCCCAAGGACTATTCCAAATATATATCAATTTACCAAATGTCAGAAAAATCTGCTTCTAAAAAATGGACATTATTTGGCTTCATAATGGGCAAATTTCAGCTTGGGTCAATTTGTAATTCATTTTCCATCATATTTCAATAGTGTCAACAATTTGTTTACACCTAGTAATTGGGCTCAGCAATTTCAGATTGACTTACCGTCTGATTGACATGGCTTTGCACCTGCAAAATACCGGTAACAAGAGGGCCCCTGCGTTAATATGTTAACAAATTCTTTACTTTTCGCCACTCGGATACTAGGCGGCGGGATTCCTGCGTAATCTGCTCTACAGACAGGCTATGAATAAACTTTCAAATTCCTTAGAGCATGCAATTAAGACACATCCCTTTGGTTACTGCAGTTCTATGGCAAATTTTGACATCCTAACTGGACCAGGGTTCACAAAGCCAGAAAATCTAATCATGAGCAACAGGTTGATATAGATGCACAGTAGCTACGTTCATTTTACAAGACATAAACTTAACAAAACTAATATAAAACCTGATATAGAATGTAGGGGTAGAAACTTAAACACTAACACCTCTATAAAACTCCAGATAAAATGCAAAGATCTGCGCTTCTTTTAAACCACCATGACCTGATATAGCAAAGAAATTGGACAAGTTAAAGTCATTCTGAAGTCTGTGCAATTAACAAAAGTGCAAATCACGTCTCATTCATATTGGCGATACTAGTGTGAGCAAATAACTCATTACTGTTCAACATTTTAGTACATACTCTTTATATCTTTGTTCAAATACTAAGGCCTTTAAGTAGGCAATGTACAGTAAATCTATATTTTCACATACATGTATTATAACGTAACATTTTTTAGAATTTCAGTATTTTCATCATATTGTACAGAATATTAATTACTGCTTTCATTCAAATTTTAAGCAGTAAACATCGTGTCAGATACAATCAACAAGAACAAAATGAATACACGTACATACTTTTCAAAGATAATGCAGATTTGACTCAAAATCATTACCACTGTATAATTACGATGAGATATGATCAACCTGTATATACAGCTTTGACATGAAAAACAAGCATTGGACCAAGTGTTGAAGTAACTGCCCCCAAAAAGAGCTTTACGTCATCTGTTTACACTGTTCTTTATAAGAGTGGAAACCAAAACATCATTCCAGGGAGATATAAAGTCTACAGCTCACTTCTCCCTGATCATACATAGAATCTATGAATCATTGTAAACAAAAATACAGTCAAATATACATGTATAGATCTGTGCAAATAAACTGAGTTACTGGATACACAAAGTTTGCGCTTCCATAGCACAGGCATAGTGACTAAATGGACAAGCATATTATACTGAAAAACATCTCTGACATCCAACCTCATATACATGTGTACCCACATGTATTCTACCCACGGCGAAATGATTGTACCGGTACTCTGTAAATTGATACCAACACACATTGTAATGTAACAAGCCATCTGAAAAACTCCTACTACTAACATCTGCAAAAGATATCTTTGTTCCATGAACTACAGATGTATTGTACATTCACAAGGAAATAGCATTCCCATTGTGGAAGCCATCTTCCATACTCTTTAATACTTTGATTTTAAAGACAAGAACTGCACATCCCACAAAGTTGAAACCCTAGATTAAAGGAAAGAAATAGCAGCAATATAGAGTATGGGACCTGCGACAAAGATGGTAGACGCGTTCTGCCCGGATGACAACGCCCATTCTCATTTGATATTAGGATCACTTGAAGGAATCTTCTCAATATGATACAGTATGTCATCGTTGATATTTAAGACAGGGTGTCGTATTTTCAACAGTCATGAAACTCAGCAGGAATCAGCGGTATGCCCTAACAATAACGTGTATGAAATCTCAGTTATCGATTCACGAACATTGTCTTGAGAAGTGACAAACTATCCTTGTTTACATTCGAACCGCAGTGAGCATAGTCTACATTCATTATTGTATTGTCTCCTCAGCGCACGATGCCAGCAATCTACTGATCGCAAAAAAAATTGCGTAATGTCAGTTTCCAGTTCTATTATGGTATTGGGAAGGAACGTTCTAAGTACATGTATGTATCTTCTTCCATTTTCCATGGTTTTTACAACAATCTAATTTTTTTTTGACATGCATATGAAGATGCATATGATGATCATTGATCCCTATAGGGTCACCAACTACTATCCTTTCCTTTTAAAATGGAGCCAAAAGTAAGGGCATGAATATGACATTACTTACAATTTTCAAAAATGGAGAAAAAAAATCTAAATTTTTTCAACTAAAACATTTCTTGATATCATCATTACGCTAACAAGATAAGTCCCTGAAAACAGCAATAATGGCATTGAATTTCTTACAATTGTGATATTCAAAATAATTTTCTCAGTGCAAGGACCTGCAAGTACCAGACTTGAATTTGTGATGAAATGTATAGAACACATGTTTAAATCCATTCAGACAATTTTGAGTTCTGAAACAGTATTTTCCTCCATTTACTGTGGTAATTTCACAACATTTGACCTGCAAAAAGCACATACACACACACTAAAATTACCTGTACGTAAAGACCACCTGCTTTTAAAGATCACTTTTCTTGTCTCCCGTGAGTGATCGTTCTTTACAAGTTTCATTTGCAGCATGTGTAAACAGTGAGGCTTTGCCTGCCAGATAGAAAGGTCACACTACCTACATTAGTCCTTACTCCATCAAAAAATGTCCCTCAAACAGCACTGTACTGTCAGCTTAACAGCAGCATCAGGATTACTGATAGTATTGTACCACGATTGGTGACATCCCTCTTCTAATAACTCAATCTATTGACACTCTGTTTATACGGAATGAACTTATGTATGCTGGATTACTAGAATTATTCATGAATGCTAGAGAAGCATTTAAGTACAATGATTAAAACGTCCTATTCCTGACTGTAGAAAGCTGCGTACACATCTAACTGTGTCAGACCAAAATATCACTAATCCTTTTTGTACATCATCTTTGGAAGTTCTTCTCACTGTCCATTGCAATAATGACTACACGTACATGTACTTCATTAAAACAATGCAATTCTAACTATGTTCACGTACAAGAAATTATACTGTATACTGGAGCATAATTCTTTTTACAAGTATGTGTTTATTTCTTAGGTTAGTCTTGTAATGATTACTGGTTACTGAATTTACAGTAGCAGGGAAATTATTTGGCATATATGTTTGATGTCATTAAACCCTTTCTTAGCCAATCTGCAAAATTCTCCACAACTATTAACAACATTAGAAAGGACTGTCTATGATTACACCCAATCTACATTAAAACTGACATTTCTTCCAATGTACTGCCTCAAAATGTTGCGTTTATCGAATCAAAACAAGAAAAAGAAACAAAGATACAACATGTATCGCTTTGACTGCCACAAGTTCATGTAATAGGAGGAAAAGGACAAATCAAGCATAAATTATTAAATCTGAATTCAGAGCAGTTTCAGTTGGAGGGGCAACAAAAGGTTTGTAGATTTTGTATTCATAGGACAACAAAGATTGCAGGACATGCATTGGATGATACACAATAAACTGACCATTATTCTACATACATACAGTACATTTAATGTGATGGTCAACCACAATAGTAGGACATTATGAATTCCTTCGTCCATGTCCATACACTTTGAGCAAGAAGCTTGGGGATGCTGTTTAGGTCCACACAACACGTCTCTCCAACAACAACTACTGTAGATGCCTTTTCCTAAAAAAAAGTTCCATCACAATGTCATCCACACAGGGCAGCTCGTATCACACACGGTCCGTCTAAAAGGGAAACGTGATGGAAATATGCTGTAAAGACCATTACAGATCCGTTGCATTACGGGTATGCCTTTTTCCCCTTTGGCTTCACACACACACACATACACCTTGGTGAATCTGGTTTCATAGCTTGTTCCCTGTTGGTGGGACAATGGCAGCCCCATACAAGCCTTGGCTCTTCACTCGCGAGAAGAAATCAGCGGTCTTTCAAACAGAGATGATCGTCACGCTTGGCACAAAGATGAAATCACGCTATTCACACAAAAGAGAATTAGCACAAACTGAGATGGTTCAACAATAAAAAGCACCTATCACTCCAGTCTCTGCCACAAACTACCTACATGTACCACGTGACAGAGAGGTTAGATTTGGGAACTCGACAGCGGGCGAGTTTATCTGTCTGCAATAAGATTGCGAGGGAATGACTGTTTTCCCCACCCCATAACATCACGTCATCATAGTTTGTGGTCGACATTGGTGTACTCCTCGGGATCGTCCGGTTCGTTTTGTTCCCCGCTGTCATAGCACTGGCCTCCAAACCTCGTGAGCAAGCTCATACCACTCGGCATCGATCGGTTGAGGCTAGGCAGCCAGCTGCGACGACCACCCGAACTCGTCGGCTCGCCGCCATCTGTCGGTGTGGTCGCCGTGACGACCTCCGGCGACGGTCCAGCCTCCGCTTCAACAGCTGCCGCCATTGCTTCCTCATCCACCACCGCGACGGCCTCGACGGACGAGGTCGACGATGACGAGTCTGAGCAGTCACCCGCAGCCGCCGCCGCAGCGGTCGCTGACCCAGACGGGCCCCCAGATCCCGAGGACGATGACCCCTGGCTGCGGAGCTTGGAGAGGATGTTGGGCATACTGATGTTGGGCATGTTAATGTTCGGCATGCTGGGCATGTTGGGCATGTTAGGCAGGTGGGGCATGTGCACCCAGCTGCGGCGAGCTGCAAAGAAGTTGCGTGTGTGACGGGCCATGGCATTGGGCAGGTTACACGGCTGGATGCGGGAGATGTAGGAGCCAAAGTGCTTCATATAATCTGTAAGCTGAACCGTCAAGGAAACATACATTAACATATAAACATAGACATATGAACCTACTGTATATTCTCCACTAAGAGTCAAACTTCATGTGCACCTACATGTATACAGTCTAAGCACATTTGTGCTGGAGGACTGCGGTCGATAATCTTCTCTGATACGCATGGCAGCCACAACTCCTAATCCGGCTAGTAGCCACAATACAATTATCCTCATAACAAATCCTCATGTTTTAATCGATAGCGCCGGACAATGTCGGATCAGTACACCTCTCGCTCAAGTCACATCGATTAGAACCACAAACCTGCCTTAACAGTGGATGCAAAGACACATCTTCTCTGCTATTTTGGTATTGCTTTTATATGAAGAAAAAAAAAATCCCAAGAGTTTTCCCAACATCTCCTATTCCAGATGTTAGGGGTACAGTGGGATACCCCATAGACATAAAATGACCTTAATAGCCTTGAGTTTAAGGGTATAAAGGAAACAAAGTATAAAAACAAAACACCACAGATCCAGGATTTAGAAAAAAAAAAGGGGGGCGTTGACAGCAATCTAAAATTTTCTCAAACTTAAATTTTGTTGAATGTTGTTTTTAAACATATGTATGATTCTCGGACGGTGCACACAATTTTTGGGTCCCCACTTGGATCCGCCACTGATAAAAAAAAGCAGACAGGTTGCAAAGCAAAGGATATATGAGCGTCCATGGAGGCTGGCCCCCGTTGATGTAGAGGACATAGGACAAGCCATCCTTGGCTTGCCCGTGAATGGAGTAGTAGTACGGCAGGAACTCATGGCGCTGGAACTTGTGCTTCTCGTAGAAGCGGATGGCGCCGGTGTTGGCGGCAAGTACGTGGAGGTAGACGGCTTTGGCGATCGGTCTCGGGCAGGTGGTCAGGGACGACAGGAAGTTCTCCAGCATAGCAGATGCTGCGAGGGCGACAAGAGAAATGGACATCTCAGATTAAAAAAAACCCAATTTGTTGCTGAAGTTTTATTTCATCATAATTACATGTATATCAACCTTTTGCTTACTGTTACATTTTCAGGCTTCTTGTTAGTTCATAGTCAACAAGAGTTGCATCATCAGCATCAGTGGAGAAAAGCTAGCCCGCAAAAACTTAGGCTCCGTGAAGAACAAAGCAAAGGTACACCCTCCTTTCCAACTCCATTGGTGTCAGATGGTATAAGTTATCATTGGAGAAGATGCAGCTTTTGCATGAAGGTCACATTCATCAAAAAAAAGAAAAGCAATTCACCAAAACAAACAGAAGTGAGATTCCGCAAACAACAATCTATGATTTTATATGAAAACATGAATTGATTGCAGATACATGTACATGTACATGTAGAGTGTAGGCTAAAACTGACCATAACTCTATGGGCTTCCACTCAGGAATGATTAATGAGGCATGCACTCATGCCATAGTTTGGCTGGGTCAGAGGTATCCATTTCCATATATCGGTTGTCAATAGCTATTGTCGAGCTCACACTTTCACATACTCTTCGACTCACTGTGTAGCCTCTCGAACTTGAATCAAGGTTTTTACCAAACCGAGTTTTTACCAAAGTTACGCTTACCTTCATGTACACTACAGCTCAAAGGAATTGGCACAGGTAAAGAGAAAGGGAAGAAAGGGAAGGAGCCGCAGTTTTAAACCACGGTATATTTTGTCGAGTTCAGCATGAAACATGACGCTTTTTAGGTGTTTCATGCTGAACTGGACAAAATATACCGCGGTTTAAAACTGCGGCTCCTTTACTTTCTTCCCATTCCCTTTCCCTTTGCCAATTCATTTGAGCTGTAGTTTATTTTCTGATCAAGGGAAATTGGCCCGATTTTGACTTCAAAGCATCTTTATTAGACTAAGACAGGCAAAAACATGTATCGCGCTTTTTTTAATCCACACACATTCGAGAGGGTAAAGCGCCAGCTGTTGCTCGTACATAATGCAGGAGAGTTCCCACTTCACATTGTTGTGCCTACTCGAGCTCGCTTTCGTGCTGATTGATCAAAGACGAGCCATAAAATAGCTTGGTATTTGGATGTCTAGCCCAAGACCAAATACTGCAGCTGGCTATTTTGTGATCTGGGGGAGTATTCCGAGGAAAAAATATATCTGAGGAAAAATGTTATTGTATCTCAGGGATTAGGAAAAATATTATCTTTTGATATTCCGAAGAGTCAATTAAGGGTAAAAGATGAAAAATTTGATTCAAATGAGTTAGAGATAAGATTTTTATGTAAATGTATATTAGTTAAAATTTTCCACAGATGTGTTTTGGGAACCAAAGATAACATAAAAAGGGACATTTTATCTTGGGGGAGATGGTTTTAATTTTTTTTTAGTCTCAGTGGAGTTTCAAAATTCACCATCCTTCATGCACTGCATTCCATGTACTGCGTAACTGGAAGAAAAAGGTGCCTAAAACGATGTACACTATATGTATTTGCACACACTTAGCAAATGGAGTATCATAGTCAACTGTCTTTGAGACATGCCACCCCGCATGAACTCTACATCTCAACTCTCAAGCCTCTTAAAGTGTGGCCTGGGTGGGCAAAGCTGCCACGCTAAGAGCACCAAAGGTATTTCTGGGATAATGGGGTCATGTTTACGCTTGTGTCACTAGCTTATTACGCAGCACTCTACACCGCAAACAGCACAGAAGGTCTACCAGTATCGCATAGTCATGTCTGTGCAGGCAGGTACCTTGTACAGTGTGAGCAGTAAGTTAGCCTAGCTGCCAGGCTCTTGGGCATTTTAATAATATCAAAATATCTTTAATATTTTAATAATATAACATTCAATAAACGTGTCTGGCTGCAGTAGACTAATCATTCTCAATGCCCTCTTCAGCTTGATGGAGGGAGAAAGGAGGAGAATGAAAGCCTGAGTAGTCTTAAGAGTACTAGACTCTTGTCTTTAAGTTTAAATTAATCATGTCCAATAGCCTGGAAGCCAGGCTAGCACTGCTTGTACGCTGTACAGGTAGTACTTGTAACAGCAATGTATACCACAAAGCTAGGACAATAAATACATCTGAGGATTATAAGAAAATACACATGGCAGCTACTCTTAATACATTTAATGAAACAGTAATTTATACTTTAAAGGTTGTGAATTTTCATTCCACCATTTGCACTTGTTTGACGGCACCACTTCACTGACCAATACGGCTTAATATTAAACAGACAATAACAAGTATCATGTAAATGGACTCAAAACAATATAATAATTTAAAAAATGATATCAGAGCTATCGCCTCACTTCCATTTTTTTGGAGAACAGTTTCTATGCAATTTTTTTTTATGTTGCACTCTTGAGCTGGGATCAAATAATCAATGTCAATAATGCAATGCCTCCGTCTGTGAAATACATGTAGACCGCAATCCGCCATCATTCCTTTAAATTTGATACAAACACACCCCTAGATGCAAGCAAATTCTTGAGCTCTAGAAATTCTGCCACTATGGTTGCCATTCAATGTCAAACACATTATTCTCCGCTAAAAAGTTCCAAAAAAATTTGTCTATCCTTTTTGTCATTGAATTATTACAGTAGGTACACAATGTTTGACTCAGCACAGCAATCATTCATGCATGTATTGCAGACTTTACTTTGTTCATTCATCCAGATATACGTAAATATGGATTGCTTATGTTCAGTTCAGTGATTCTACTTCATTATCTACACTACAGCTCAAAGTTTTAACCTGCGCTTTATTTTGTCCAGTTCAGCATTAAACACAATGCTTTAGCCTAAAAAGCATCATGTTTCATGCTCAACTGGACAAAATATACCGCAGTTTAAAAATGCGGGTCCTTCCCTTTCTTCTCTTTCCCTTTCCCTATGCCAATTCCTTTGAGCTGTAGTGTACTGCGTGGCTCACAATCACTTTCTGGATCTGACGTGTGGCGCAAGCACCACACGCATTCCACACTGGGGACCACCCTGCAAATATGTGAGTGAACTGTTTTCACATGGCACTGGGGCCATTTTCATGAAAAATTTCTCAGCCCTGCAAGTTGGTCAAGACATAGTGTGTTTACACGTAGTTAAATGCAAATTAAAGAACTAGCTAGGCTGGAAAGGTTACATGAAAATGGCCCCAGGTGTACACGTACAGAGCATAAACCTATTTTAGTTATTCTATTTTTGCATCTGCAATCTGATTACAACGTTGTTTGTGTCTCATTTCCCTACTGACGTGGGAAAAGGCCAGGCTTTGTGGCTGCTTTTCAATTCGTAAAGCTGGCAGAATAGAAAAATATATTGAGGGTAATGGATAAGGATGTCATCGCGATTTGCGAAGTTCGCGAAAAATTCTCACAAAAATAACTGCTCATAGATTAGTTAAGAAGTGATGTACCCACTACTGCAGTCTGACTAAGGTTGCATTCATGATCAAAAACATGATTCAAAACATGTTTCTGCAGAATCACAGTTGTTTTCAGACGAAATTGAATATAAACGTGATTCAAATCACAAACATTAAACACGGAAAAAGGGGCGTTTGGAAACATGTTTCTGCAGAATCACGGTCGAGAAAGGTCGCTCGAATGCAACCGTGATTTCAATCATGATTCTATGACATCATTGTGTCGGCTTACTTCCAGTGCTAGTCAAGCAGCCCACATAGAAGTCAGAAACATGCATGTAAAAGCTGACCTATACTTTCTGGATCAAACTGTGCACTGCGATGCGCACTGGATCGGCTCGAGTACGAGGAGAAATGTCATTGGAGAGAAGGTCGCCTGAACACTGATTCTGTCATTATTGTGATTCATGTTTTGCATTTTGAATCATGATTCAAATCATGATTCTGGCGATGGTCGCATGAATGCAACCTAAATTACATACACACATTGCACACTTACCTATTCCTTTTCGTCGGTATTCCTCCACGACTCCAAGACTCAGAATGTAAGCAACTTGAGTTGATCCGGGAAAGGTTGTTGACAAAAGGTTGGAATCCTACAGGTAAAACATGATAAAAACAATACTTGTTACATTAAAATATTTCTAGGTCAATAAAATTATGCCACTCTTTTTTCACCACAAAGTCAAGGACATTTTGAAGAAGGAAAGAAATACATACCAAAAGATCCACTGCTTCGTGTAAGAGTGGATATAGAATGCCAAGCCATTCAAATTGACATGAATTATGAAGGATGTGACAATCATATCATCCCTGATCACAGATTCCAGAACACATATGCAATGCACACAATCAACCCATTCATATACAATACTTAGATGGAAGATGACATGGATAACTTCTGTCTTCTGTAATAAAAGGCTGAGAAGCAAACTAAAAACAAGTACTTAACATGTAGTATGTGGATTCTACAATGTATGTCATTTTTAGAGAGGAATTCTGGCCCCAAAACAAGCCGCTTTCAATAAATTAGTTTCTTGAAGAAAATATTATTTGTTGATATTATAACAGGCAAATCATATTACAATAAAACAAAGGTGGGAGCAAATACTGCCTCATTTGAGTGACTCATGTTCATATAGACAGTGATATACATGTATACAGTGTAAGGCATTGGCAAAATTGCCGCAAATGTTGCATTTATTTAGCCTATACAGGTCATGTATTTATGATGAGAGCAATGTGCATTTATTGTTTTGTTTTTATAGTCACATGCAAGATGCATAGTTTGTGCACACCACTGCCAGATCTGTACAGTATGCATTTGAATATACCCTAGCCACGACATCTTGCAAACAGTAGCTGATACCAAACCCACTGGTATACATCCTGGACACTGCACACTGCATAATTACTGTCAACAGACAGATAAGCACGGCCAGAGGGGTAGTTCTTAAATCTATGCACAGGTATACATTATGGAGATTAAACTGCCTGCAGAAGGGAGAGAGAGGGAGAATCAACAAGCTCACATTCACTATCTGAGATTCTGCTGGCATCATATTGTCTTGTTTTGTTCCCTTCTTTCTTTTATCGTTCATTCTAATCCCTACCAGCATCTAGTGCCCTAGTTCTCCCAATACTTCCATCTCCCTTCTCACCAATCTTCCCTGTTATGATAGTCGTCTCCTCCTTCCTCCTCCTCCTCCTCCTCCTACTCCTCCTCCTTCCTCCCCCTCCTCCTCCTTCCTCCTTCCTCCTTCCTCCTTCTTCTTCCTCCTCCTCCTCCTCCTCCTCCTCCTCCTCCTCCTACTCCTCCTTCTCCTCCTCCTCCTCCTACTCCTCCTTCTCCTCCTCCTCCTCCTACTCCTCCTCCTTCCTCCCTCTCCTCCTCCTTCCTCCTTCCTCCTTCCTCCTTCTTCTTCCTCCTTCTCCTCCTCCTCCTCCTCCTCCTACTCCTCCTTCTCCTCCTCCTCCTCCTACTCCTCCTCCTTCCTCCCCCTCCTCCTCCTTCCTCCTTCCTCCTTCTTCCTCCTCCTCCTACTCCTCCTCCTTCGTCGTCCCCCTCCTCCTCCTTCCTCCTTCCTCCTGCTTCCTCCTCCTCCTCCTTCTTCCTCCTCCTCCTTCTCCTCCCCTTCCTCCTCCTCCCCTTCCTCCTCCTCCTCCTCCTCCTTAATCCTTTTCTCTTTAATCTTCTCCAACTTCTCCTTTCCCTCCTCCTACTGTAAGCAAGGATAGTTTTTCACTTATCTTAAAATGTTTGTGTTCAAAGCTATGACTGTGATATTTTATACCTGTTATCAATCTTAAGGCTATACAGCTACTCCATGCATAATTTCAAGACTTGGTAAACGGGCCACCCTGTCTTTAAGACAAGGTCTTCTCAAGTATGAAATTCTCATTTTAAAAGGCTTCATAACCCATTCTATTCGTAAAAATGAAAACAGGGCCATGATTTATGTGCCTTATCAAAACAATGACAGAGCTCTTTAACAACAACTTTCGAAGATATCTGCCCTGTGAAGTGGTGTGAAGGACTGTCACCAAGGATCCATTATTTGATGATTGTTTGTCCATGTGTTCTTGTTAAAGGTGCAGTACACAGTCGTTATCACTAAATATTCTCAGGCATCCAAGGTAACTTCTACTACCAACAAACTGACTTTGCACCAGTGGATGATGAGAATGGTAACTCCATTGAGAAATGTTAAAGATGCATGTTTTCAATTATTGTTACAGAGGGATGTTTAATTATAAAAAGAGCTTGAGATACATGTACAAGTTGACTGTACATAGTATGTACATGTTGACATTATGTTGTCCATTTCCCCACAATGCACCTTGACTACATGCACTTTTGTTTGCGCTAGTGCCTGTAGTACGGAGTGGTACTGTATGTAAAGTAAGGCGCAAGCGCTGACTGCCTTGCCTGGATTTCCTGATCTTGCTCCCTCACTGCCTTGCTTGGCTTGCTCCTTAAAGGTCAGACTACATTGTATGTACCACATGCTATCTCATCTCACCCTACGTACAAGCACACTGCACACATATGTAGTTCATTCTTTGCCGACTATATATTCTATGCCCAATGTACAACCAGTGTATGCCGGTAAGAATGGGATGTACATGTAGGCTGGAGGCATCTTGGCCCCAGCATACCTTGCATATTATATGATCAGCTATTGTACTCTTTCCTTTTGTACTAAAAAATCTATAAATAAAATTATCTTTCTTAGCTCGATAAAGTGCTCTTAGCCTTAGTTCAAGTGTAAAGGTGACTAAATACACACTGTCAGTAGCAGTAGGGGTACAAAGTCATTATTTCCTACAAATATATTTTATCAAAGACCAAAATATTAACAAAATTATCTCTTACAATACTGCTTATGAATGCAATCCAATATCTCATGAAGAAAGGAGCTTGTCAAGCCAGGCAAACAAGCTAATTTCTGATTGCTTGTACTACAGCCCGTGCAAATTGCCCCTGGCAAGAAGCACCTTATTGAACCATGGAGTTAACCCTCTCAGTCCCATGCCATGAGACCTCAATGATACTCGTGTGTAATGAGAGGGTTAAAAACCTTGTGGTAAGCGTGTTGTATGTACCAGACATGATGTACAGTATGCACTGTAAATGTACATGTAGTTCAGTTTATGCAGGTCGCAAAAAATGGACCACATAATTGCCGAGGGAGAAGCGAAACCCAGGCAATTTGGATCATTACACTAAATATATTGCAGACCTGATCGAGGTGACCGATCGAATTGAATCTAGATCTCTCAATTACAGAACGGGCCTCCAGAGTATAGAATTCCCCAGTACAGCAATGCATTGCACAGCACATCACTGCAGTACATAATTGTAGAATTGGCCACCATACGAGCTGCTCTCTTTCTTTCTTGGGGTCGTTGTTGTAGTGGAATGGAGTATAGACAAGAGGATTGGGATGCACATCAGTGAAAAGGTTACACAGGAGCTCAGGGCCACCCCACCCCCTACCATGCAACACAGAAATCCTGTGAACAACATAGCCTCGTACTATTTTGTATAAGCTTTTTAAACTGGCATTCTTAGCCTCTTAACTCTTTGCCTGAACCCGACTAAGGAAATCTAAGATGTTCACATTCAAATCCCTTTCCCTAGATTTTCTTGAATATCATAGAAAGCATGCCTTGCACATAAGGTATGCTCTTTATCACTCAGTCGAGTGCCCCCACATATCATGCATTGTTATCACTGATTGGTTACTGAATTTAGCCTTGTGAGATGGCACTGCTTATACTTAGCCAAGGACTATTTTGATTTCCGTTCAGAGACTGAAGTTCTTACAATGTACAACACGAAATAGCGAGGCTTGGAACTGCACATGTAGGCGGGGTTAACCCTTTTTTGCAGGGCCAAATAGTCATGGTCTATGATGGGGATAGCACACTTTGATAAAAAATAGTCTGAACAATAATATGCTTTTCACACTGGCAAAAATTTCCTTAGCCCCGTACTATAGGTGGGGCTAAGGGGGGGCCTTAGCCCCACCTATAGTACGGGGCTAAGCTTAGACCACTTTCTGTTCACATGTGTTTTTACCAAAGTAGGCTAGCCCCACCAATAATCCGGGATTATTTGGCCCTGCAAAAAAGCAGGGCTAACACCGCAATTGCAGGGCCAAGCCGAATAGTCCGGGGCTAAGAGTGCCAGTGTGAACAGAAACGAAAAATAGTACGGGGCTAAGGAAATGCGGTGTCAGCTCTCAAGGCCGAAACGCCGAGACCAATCAGATAAGGCCCAAAGGGCGAGTGACCTTGATGCGGAGTGGTAAAGAGCCGATGTGCAAGACGTACACTCATAAATATTCATAAGCTGTCGAGAAAGTCCGGGGCTAACGATTTCGAGTGAGAACAGTGTGAAAAGCTAGTCAGGTTTAAGAAATAGTACGGGGCTAAGAAATGCCAGTGTGAAAAGCTTCAAAAAATAGTACCGGGCTAGGGATAGTACGGGGCAAAGGATAGTACGGGGCTAATTTTTGCCAGTGTGAAAAGCATATCTGCGGTCCAAGCTTAGCCCCATACAATCAATGGGGCTAACAGCGCTCCCCCCCCCCCCCACTACGCCCTCCTAAATAGAATATGTCCTCTGTATGTACATTGTAGCTCCTCTTGTCTCCTAAATGTACATGTAGGTTTAGAAGTCAATTTTATATTCATGTATAGGAGACGGTGATATGTTTTGTGGTTTTGTCCGCCCGACAAACATCAAATCCCACAGTGCTGCACTGTGGAGTAGAAAGGCGAGACATGAATCTACATGGATGTGCTATACTGCGGTCTTGAATCCCTAGACTACCTGTACATGAACTGCTGAGTTATGGACTGAAATCTACACGTAATGGTCGATATAATTCTGCTTAAAGTCAGATTCCAATTCTAACATTAGTACCATTCTCATTGGGCTGAAAAAATCGAGAAGTTAGAGTGAAAGTTGCTTAGCCGTACCAAAAAACGAATGGTCCTCTTGTCCCTGTCTCCTAACTTAGCAATTTTTCCAACTTCGCGATTTTTTAAAGCCCAATGAGAAAGGCACTATTATGAGGGGGTAGAAATTAACTTGTACACACAAATATTTGTTTGACCTGCAAATGAGCTTAAGGAAGGAGGGAAAAAGAAAGGATGTTGAGCATTCTGACTTGATTGTGATTGCAGGTTTGCAGTACATCCAAGTAAGAAACATTTCATACTCCACAGCATACAGTACATTGTGTTCACTGTACAGATATATACTGTATACTTCAATGCACATAGCCAGTACATGCTATGTACAAATACTAGTCAAGAGCTTTCTGATGCACAGAGTACCGTATCGACCGGCAGATAAGACGCCCCCACACATAAGACGCACTCCGACTTTGAGCACGCAATTTGAAAAAAAAAAAAAAAATCGGGTCTCACGTACATGTATACACATGTATGGGACTATGCATTGTGTGACAACAATCAACATCCAACAACAAAATAGATGGCTTTGATAGCCTGACACAATAACGGTAATACGATCTCAATCACATCATCAGCATAATTACCAGTTCAAAGAAAGCACCAGAACTAGTATTTGTCAGAGATACCACAAAGAAACCGCTAGCTAGAAAGCTAAGCCCTAAGGATAACCTCCGTTAGATCAGAGCCGCTATTGTTGCTTTGATCCAGCCTCCAGGTGGCGCTGTACACCTTTTGGCCTCGGAGATAAAAAAAAAAAATCTCCGCGGACGATGTGTACAGCGCCACCTCGAGGCCGGATCAAAGCAACAATAGCGGCTCTGATCTAACGGAGGTTATCCTTAGGGCTTAGCTTTCTAGCTAGCGGTTTCTTTGAGGTGTCTCAGACGAATACTAGTCCAGGTGCTTTCTTCGTACCTGTAATTATGCTGATGATGTGATTGAGATCGTATTACCGGTATTATGTCGGGCTATCAAAGCCATTTATTTTGTTGTTGAATGTTGATTGTTGTCACACAATGCATAGTCCCATACATGTGTATACGTGTAAGTTTGAAAGACCCGACTTTTTCTATCGCCGTGTATAAGACGCACCCGGACTTTGGCGTGATTTTCAAGGGGAAAAACATGCGTCTTATACACCGAAAAATACGGTAAGCTGCATACATCGTCAGTACATTGTATGTTATGAACAATTTGTACACAGTACATTATGAACAATTTGTACACAGTACATTATGAACAATTTGTACACAGTACATTATTGGCAAGTTGTACACAATACCAATACATCAGAGCTTCCAAGTCTCATGCATTCTGCGTAAGACTCACGCATTCAGGGTCCGTTTCACGCTCTCACGCACGGACACCCATTTTACTCGCTCATTGGGACCCGACAGAAAAAACAAGAAAACAGTAGCATTATTTGCTGTAGACTCGCACTGGTCGCCTTCGCACGAGCCGTCTAACGGCCTGGCACGCGCACGCCAGATGAATCGAGAGTGCAGTCAGATAACAGTGCAGCGTGCACGATATGGATCGCGCGCACGCATCGCATGGTTTTTTGCATATGGCCATGTAGCGTATACGTCGATATTGTGATGAAGCCCATACATGGACACAGTATAGTCACCAGTACATGACAACTTGTACACACGTATGGAGAAGTCGGTACACTGTATACCAGGGGCCATATTCATGAAAGCTTATGAGCCTAGTAAGTTACTTGAGCATGCAGCTGAATAGACCCCCGGGGGGGGGGGCACTCACATACATTGGTGGTACGGGGACGTGCCGCTTTGAAGACCCCCTTTTTGAGACCTCGATATCAGTTCTTTAGATCCTCTATATCCTACGCATGGCGAAAGTTCCGCAAGAGTTCCGCTCCTTAGCCTCCCCGCTGTGCCCCTCCCTCCGTTCTCCAGGTCCGCGGCTTGCGTGCAGCTTGCTACGCTTCAACATCAACCCGGCCGCCTGACCCGCAGGCCGGCCGAAAACCCTGACGTAAACCCTGACGTAAACACAAAGCGCGTCGCATGTGCTGCGAGGATCGTTCTGTAGACCCTATTTTTCACAATGCCGGGCGGTGCATTTTTAGTTCCTAAGACCCCACATTTTACGCGGATTTTACCCTTGTTGTCAGTTCCTTAGACCCCTATTTCAGGGTTTCGTGAGGCACACCCCCATCAAAATATAATTTGAGTGCCCCCCCGGGAATAGACCTCAGCAACTAACTACATACATAGGCTTAGTAAGGTTTTGTGAATATGGCCCCAGAACATGGATAATATACAATACCAACATTCATGTGAATACAATGTACCAGTATGAACAAGTTGTGTGTACAGTTACAGTACAAGTTCATGGACAAGTTGTTACATATGAAACCTGTAGTATGTAAACAGCACGGTCAGGACCAATACATGTACAACTGGCTGTGTATGGACACTGTACACAGTACATGGGCATGGACATTTTGCTGTGTAGAGTATACATTAACATCATGTAAAACAGCTACAGTACAAGTCTGCATTATCTTTTTCTCTTCCCTAGCAAATCAAATTACATTGTAAACTCTTCATGTTTAGCATGCATGCATGCCCAAGTGTAGTACTTCCCTACGCAGGCAATATGCATGCACATTGTACATGCCATTAGCAACACTATTGCAAGTAATCACCACATATTTACATGTTCAAAGTAAATACTGCTACCACACGTCATTTTGAATACAATCAGACAGAGGGAGGACTGCTGTCAACATTCTGTCACCCTGTGTCAATCTACAAATAACACAAACAAATTCTTATCTACTGTAGTGTCAGTGGATGACAATGTAGTACACTTTAAATAGTGCATTACGGGTAGTACTGGCATTGCACATGTACACTCCAGCTCAAAGGAATTGGCATAGAGAACGGGAAAGTGAAGAAAGGGAAGGAGCCGCAGTTTTAAACCGCGACATATTTTGTCTACAGTAGTTCAGCATGAAACATGATGCTTTTTAGGCTGAAGCATCATTTTTCATGTTGAACTGGACAAAATACACCGCGGTTTAAAACTGCAGGTCCTTCCCTTTCTTCCCTTTCCCTTTCCCTATGCTAATTCCTTTAAGCTGTTGTGTACAGTATCTTTTTGTTATTTATGACAATTTACAGTTAAATAAGCGTGAATTGAACTACATGTTTTTGCGCTCACTGTTGGAATAACATTTGATCAAAAGACTGATCCGAAAATGAAGACATTGATAAATGTCCATGAAGTTGATACATGTACATTATCTACAACATGACAACATTGCCCGTCTGATTCTAAGATGTAGAGCTTCTTTCAAAATAATGCTACACTACGAATTTCATCAACATATGTGTAGCCTTGGTTCTAGGCTTTGAAGTCAAGAAAATATTACATTAAAAACGATTAACATTAGATCCCCATAGTACAAAAAGAGCCCCCATGAATATCAAAGGAACCACTGTGAACAAATGATTTTCCTCAACGCAAAACATATCATACCACATTGTTTGTTTTATGATGCAAGGCTTAACAAGAAACCCCTGCAAAAAAAACCCCTTCCCCTAGCACAGAACCTACATGTAGGCTAGACCAGGGGCCTGTTGCATAAAACTTACCATCGATGGTAACTGTGCTACCAAAGGCAACTTTTAAGGAAACATTGAATTTGATTGGCTGTCAAGTGATGTTACCACGGAACTTACCATGGTTCCTGGTAAAGTTACCATTAAGGGTACGTTTTATGCAACAAGCCCACATATAGTTCTGTTAGTAATGGCAACTTTGAAGGAAACCTTAAATTTGATTGGCTGTCGTGTGATGTTACCATGGAAGTTACCACTGATGGTACCCATTAAGGGTATGTTTCTTGCAACGGGCCCACATGTAGTTTGCCCATTCCCTTTGCTGGCGACTATCCCTCATATAACATCAGACACTGCTCCCTTGAGCTACATTTGTAAGCGTGCCTTCAAAACCCACCCCGGGACAAAAAGTAACAACACCCCCTCATTGTTCAATATTGATTACAGAGATGACAAAGATTGGTCTATAGAAAGTTCAGTCTACAAAGTGGATCTGGACAGTGAATCTACAATGTATTGGGACAATTGCTCCTCCACAATAAAGGAACTATTTTTGGAGTATGTGCCTGGCAGCTCAAGGTGTCCCAGGGGTGTTCAATAATTCATGTGTTTTGTTTATAAATATTGATGTCCTTAGAGGCACATGAATTGGACTGGGGGAGGGGGTGGCCTTTGGTCAAACATGTAACTATTTACTTCAAATTGTCCCCTTTCTTGTATTCCTGTATGTCAGTAATCATTTGTGTCTATAAAGTCAAGATTATGAATGTTTTTAATGTGTTGACCTCTCTCTGCTCATACACTTAAGTGACACTTTCTCTTCCCCACAAATTGCGATAACCCCATAAATTCACTCAACCCCAAAAACTTTCTCCAGTTCAGTGCAATGTGCGAGCCCTTATCATTGCATAGGGGGCTAATATGAAAGATAGGGCTTCGCATTATCGAAAATGGTGGTTTACAGCCATCAGAGAATATTAAGGCATTTAAAATATTCAATGTTGGTATCATGGCTTAACTGCAGGATTCCAAAGTTGCTATCAATTGCAACTGTACGATAAATTTAAACAGGTTTTCTTCGTTTACACAATCCATTGCAAATTAATAGACAAGAGTGTGATACAGAATCCAGTACAGGAGTGGTGTACAATACACTTCCTCAAATATCAAACAGACAAGTTACAAATCATATTGCCCTATTGCCATATTGTCAACATGAAGTTGAGTAATTGTTAAACAACTGTACATGTTCAGGATAAACACGGACGCTTCACACATTATCATAAAACCTCCATTCTTGTTGGAAGGGTTCAACATAGCTCAATTGGTAGAGATTTTTTCTTTACAAAAGAACCAGCATTGCATTAGTCTGCATGTTTTCCAATCGCAGCAAAGCAAGAAAATCACTCCATGTAGCAATTTTTAACCCTTTGTGTGCTTGACGAAATACTGCTCTATGAGATATGTGTGCATTATTTGTGCAAAAATGCACACATGACGTGTCATGAATTTAAGACCATTAGCAAGAAGATTGCTCGCGGTCACCTTCTGAATGTTTTTTGGTCTTCCCAGTACAGTATATGCCCTTTAAGGCAGGCACATGAGAGAAACATACAAGTGAAGGTTTTATGAAAATCCATCAAAGGATAAGAAAGTTATGATCTTTTAAAATTTTTGATTTTGTGACATCACGTGCGAGGTGCTCTCACATATGTTGTCTAATTTTTTTTCAAAAATGTGCATTTCCTCAAAAAAATATACATCCTTATACCTGTGCATTTGAAACATTATTAGAAATATGTTTTTACACACATAACCATACGGAAAAAAAAATCATCCGGTTGTCAAAAACAGAAAAAGAGTAATTCATGTAGTTAAACTGTATACAACCTATGGGAGAGCACCTTACACGTGACGTTGCATAACTGAAATTTCAAAAGATCATAACTTTCTTATCCTTTGACGGATTTTCGTCAAACCTCCACTAATATGTTTCTTTCATGTTTCTGCTTTTATTGCAACAAACTTATCTTCAGGGTGAACTCTCCCTGTAAGTGTCATTATTGGCATTTGCACACTACTACTAAACACAAACTTGACAGAACAGCATGCCATCTTGCACAGAACTTTATAGTGAGATGTGACTGACCTCTCGGTGACACCTGGCTCGAGTCTTGACCTCTGCCACCAGTAACCCGATGATGGTTGCTCCGCTGGCCGCGGCCAGAGAGTAGAATCGCTTGTCGTTCGTGATGTCCTTGTACCAGAAGTCTGGATACCTGTTAGGGGGATGGGAGCAAGGGGAGTGTTATCAGTTCAGTTTTACCTGACGGGGCTGTACAGTATCTCATTATTCAAAGGGCAGTTTATATTTCTCAAATTCCCCCTGTCTAAGACATTATGAAGGCTATTTTGTGAGTTACAAAGATGAAAATACCCTTAACCCGTAAGTAATATTTTCATTGGAAGAGGGAGGATATCGTCAACATCTTTAACCATCGAATATGTGTGTTGTACGCTGTACGGATTAATTGCTCCTTAAAAGTATTGACGATATTTTATGACTTGATTTACAACTAGCATTTTTTTGTCCAGAGCCTGCAATGACTTGAAACTGTTAACACCCAACAAAATCACATGCGAGCAATGTACATTATGTACCAGAGCTCAAACATCTTAGCGTCAATGATACAAGTGCACAGATGCTTTCTTTTTTGAGTGGCAAGAGAGAAGAAATGTTCTGAAAGCAGGACAAAATCAGTCAGCCTCTGCATTTTGTCTACATTGCCCATCAAAGACATCACAATGAATGCCACCAAAACCTATTCTTGTTGTATTGGAAAATATTTTTGTAAATACTTATCAGCAGGGCAAGTTCTGGACATCCCTCTCATTTTTCAAACGGATCTATTTCAAAACTTATTTTGTTTTTCACTGCATCGGGAATTATGCAGGAACTATAAGGCTACCATTTACCACCTTTATTTCTTTCTGTGACGTTTATGTTAATGAGTATCCGAATAGCACATAAAATGGTATATGTGGCAGGTGACAACATATAACCAAAATCCAATGATATGGGAAAATCTTACTTATTACTAATTCTGTTGCAGTTTTTTTTTTTCAGTTGGATGTTATCAATAGTGATAAGTCGGGGATTTGAGATGTTACAAACTGATAACGAGCCATGGCTGTCTATGTAATTCGAACCACAAAAGTAAGTGTCACTTCAGTTACGTACATGTAACATCAGTTACCAACATGGTCATGAAAAAACTATCATAGCCCTCATCATTTAATATTTTGACATATATCTTAACCTAGTAACAAAGGTATCTGAACTCATCACTCTATCCAATCAGGGACATGAGGTATTTCAATTTTACTTAACACCCTAAAATAGCGTGTCCTTTTTGTGTAACGTCAGTTACCGACACATTTTTGCTCACTGAAGTGTAAGAAATGCAGTTGCATTGAAAATCTTAATATCAGTTTATACACCAAGGTTAACTCTATTGACTGTATCAATAACAAACTCCAGCTATTTGTAGCAAGAGAGATACCCACATTCAAAGGTGTGTAAAATTGTGCTGTGTAACGTCAGTTACCGTGAAAATGCCCAGCATGTTTTCTTAACAAGCATGAATTCTAAGTAATTCATTGATTAATAAAATGGCAGGTCTAAACATTTTGGGACACAGTTCTTCTTATTTTAATGTAATTTCTTATTTAGAGTGATTTGATAAATACATGTACTTTTGGAGAGGCAGCGTCAAAGTTTAAGATTCTCACACTGTACAGCAAACCCATCTTCCTATCGTGTTCCTCTAAAAGTACATTGAAATACTGTATGTCAGACTACATCATGCATGGTGTAATCATAGATAGGAAGAGAGGTCACAGGAAGTCAACTTGATAAGAAACTGCTGAGCTATAAGGTCTTCCCAGATTAGGATGTTACATTCATGTACATGTAGCAATAACATCCTGAGAATGGTGAAATAATGTGAAGAATTTTCTTATCGCAACAATCAGAATGAAACCGTAGCATGAGTACAGTACATTCTGCACAATAGAGTGCCGAAGTGCTGTCGTCATCTCCATTACCATGCAGGTTTCTGTTTCTGAACCTCACCACTCTAGTGAGAGTTTCACTGGAACGTCAGCGTCTAGCAGACTAGATTTGGGCACTCACAATGAGAGCCTCCACTATGAACACTGGTTGCTGTTTTGCTTTACCCACAAACTTGTCGTTTAGAAGCAATTATCTTGACAACACGCACATATGATCGTACTTCAGTACTCTATAACCGCCACACTCTTACGATGGCAACATACATGAACAAGAAAAAAAAAATTGCAGAAATGGCAGTCTGTATTTTTAATGATTCCTGCACATGAACTATGATTTCTTGTTAATTGTTTGTTTTCTTTAAGCAGCCACCATGCAACTAGCAAGCAGGAGTAGCATTCTGTAAGAAACTCAAGTAAAAAAATTATCTCAGCTAAGTCACTTTGTAATCTAGATAAAGACTTGATTTGAAACTGAGCCAATAGACCAATCACAGCTATGGATCACACGGATCTAAGTCGCACAGCTAACACTACCACAGCAACACAGGGAACTACATGAATTCTTTCTTACTCGACTGGGAACCAATCCCGACACAGCTGCTTCACCGCTTCCACATCGTCCGGGCACAGAAACCGCAGCTTGATGTCGCCCTCAATGTACGCTTCGCCTCTCCGCCGGTTCCCCGAACCACTTTTGCCACCGCTCTTGCTGCTCTCTTTCACAGAGTTTTTGCGACTGCTCCGACCACTACTTCCGCTGCTGTTACCAGAGCCCCCTCCTCCTCCCCCTACCCCTCCTCCTCCTCCTCCTCCTCCCCCATCAGCGCTGATGTTGCTGCAACTACTGCAGCTGCTGCCACTTCGCTCCTTGGCTGTTCCGTCAGTGGCTGTTGCCATGGGCACCACCACGGATCCATCTTGCGTTCCACTCATGGTCGACCATGTGCAGCTACCACATGGACCATCGCAGCATCAGGGTACAGTTTAGGCTGCACTCTACTCCTCCACCTTATCTCTGCAATGGAATAAGAAACGGTGGAACGATTGTAGATACATGGTAGTCATTACTACTAAAAACGAAAATAAATGAAGTAAATGTTCTGCACTCTTTGACCTCCAGGAAACCAAAAGTCAGTCACAAGTTATGTGTGGTACATGTGGGTGCATCATATAAATCAGCGTTTTAAAAAACATAAAATCCTTACAGAGTACAGCGCACGGATTCAACGGTTCATAAAAACACTGACGATATGAGTTCAGTCAGTTCACCATGTTACGATAACATTATTGGCCATGTACATCAAATGGTTAGTTACTTAAAGCTTTTATCTTTAAGATACATGTAATGTCAAAACTTCCCCTAATTCTCTCGTAATAATTGGTGATAGGTGTTTGGACGGGTCATTTTCAAAAATGGGAAAGTCACAATTTTGTACCTTATCAGAAGATCCAAAATGGTAGTAAAGTACAGGGCATAGATGGTGTGCCATGCCTCATGGTGTATTTTTGTAAGTTAAATCCACCCTGGTATTTAACGCTTCTTTCCCCAGGATTAGACAATGCACATGGTCAGTGGCCCATAATAATCGCAGGTCCTATTATATACACTCCAGCTCAAAGGGATAGGGAAAGGGAAAAAAGGGAAGGAGCCGCAGTTTTGAACCACGGTATATTTCGTCCAGTTCAGCATGAAACATGATGTATTTTAGGCTAAAGCATTGTGTTTCATGCTGAACTGGACAAAATATACTGCGGTTTAAAACCGCGGCTCCTTCCCTTTCTTCCCTCTCCCTTTCCCTATGCCAATTCCTTTGATCTGTAGTGTACAATCATAAGGTGCAGTAGGTAAACACACACTAACATACCATTGACATAACGTGTGTGTGAAAGATTATCAATGTGCATTGCAGTGAAACTCACTTGACCTGCGTTGCTACCTGTACCTGTACTGAAAATTCACATGAAATCAATAACTAGGATAACCCTATGATAACCCTTCACTTGTCACATGCTGGTACTTTGCCTGGAGGTCCTGGGGGGTGTTTCATTAAATACTGTTCTGAAGGTAAGCATGACTGTACGCATGAATGGTGACCCTTTTTTGCGCTAAATCAGATACCTCACTTTGTTCCTGTAAGCATAGTGGAAGTTTATTTCCAACAATCAAATTTGGCAAATCGTAAACTTTTTATTCAGACACTTGGTAATGACAAGAATTTGTATTTCTAAACATCAGATTTGAACTTTAGCTGATGAGAATCAAAATCATGGAAAATCTGAATTAGCACAAGAAAGAATCACCATATGCATTAAGTCATTCATACATGTAGCTTAAAAATCAGCTTGGTGAAACACCCCCAAGAATGCCTTCGGGGGAAATGTTAATGTTAATTCAATCAAAAAAAATTATCATCCTTAAGAGACAAGACAGGTTTGGATTAAAGTAAAGGTATGGTAGTATACTGTATTGCCGGACACCTTTATTTCAGTGCTTTAAAATTGATTTTAGAGAAAATAAATTCAAGAAAATTTCGCAATAGCTATTCAAAATATTATGAAAATTATAAATATGGTAATATTATTTGATATTTTTCTTTGCATCGCACTTCCCGTGCACGCCTCAACGAAAACAATTATTTTTGCGCGTGAAAAATTGCATCATAATTCAGGATACGATCACTTACGATCGTATGATTGGAAAATCAACGACTGTCGCACATACTCACAGTACGTAAACCGTGCACTAGAACCACATACCCACATTACACCACACGTCAATATTCGAAGCAGACGAAAGATTAAAAAGTCATGCTCATTTTTTCGTCAGAAAATACATCACTTATTAATACAAAGGTATGCAATATGAAAGTGTAAGCATTGTTTTCGCCATTTGAGAGATAAATAAGGTGAACCTTTTTTCGCCTCATTTCTGCAATGTGACTGGGGAATTGAACTGTGTAGTCGTACGCGTACAAAACTGCTTTAATACACGTAACTTTGCGCGTCCGGAATTAGGATAGTGTCCAGTAATACAATGTGTGCCTATACTTTCCATCTATTGCCAAGGTTACCATATTCTGTACAAAAATCTGTAAAATAGACCTCTAGTAGTTGCATGTCATAAGTTCTTAATTGTACTGTAATTGTAGAACGTGTCACATAAAAGCGAAGAGCGAAGCAGTTGCAATATTTCAAGCTGTGGTAGAACTATTTATGCATGTAAAAATCAAACATGCCTGTCTCAAGCACAGATTTGGCAATGTTTGGGTACAGAAACCGTCATGGACAACATATAACAATGGAAGTTAAGAATGCTGAACAATAATACTTGATAGTAAGGTGGTAGATTACGCTGTCTTTCCCCTCAGTGTTCCAAACTTACTGTCTAAAATGTTTATTTAATTATGGATGCAGGACCCACACGCTTACCTGTGTGTGAAACTGGTAAGTGAAACTCCTTACAGTTACACTCCTTACACTTACACAGTTATCCTCATTAATATTGAGCATCTGAGCTGAACAATTCAAACATTTGTAGGAATTTATTATCATTTAAGTCTTAAAATTACTGTTCGAAACAAATAAGCCCCATAATAAGACTATCAAGTTCAAGTTAGGGACCCAAATCATATTCATGCGAATGCACACACAGCCATTATTGCCTGTTGTGTTTGGCCAAAGGCAATAAAGCTAGAAAAAAGTTACAACTTAAATACAAGGCAAGGGCATGGCCATGAGGGGCCAAGGCCAACTTTAAACTTCAGTATTGATGCTAGAAAAAGTTAATTTGAAAATGCTGTGTAAAAATCCAGAAACCATTTCAAATAATAAAACATGTTCAGGCATGATGCTGCATTGTGACTGTTCATGTGTCATACTTACATGATTAACATCGTCATGTTTACCATTCACGAATGCATGAACCCAAGCATACATGTACAGTAGAGTAGAGCATTGTCGTTGCGGAAGCTCGAAGATTGAAGCTTTTCATTTCACTTTTTCACGGAACGCGGGCATTTCCTCGTCAACACTTCTCACTAGTATATCCCCGTCCTTTCTAACGAGCTCTAATTAGATCAGGGAAAATTGTCAAAGATGTCTACACAATAGCATTTTAGATCCGTAACCTTTTTCGTCAAATCGTGCCATGTCCATGTCAGTCACTACGTCACGTTACACATATACCGTACACATACATACGTATAGTGTGCTGCATGATTGCAGCACTAGCAGCCGCGCGCTAGTACATTGCATACCAGCACCAGGCTTCGCTCTCAACCGGGCAGCTCGGGCAGGCAGCGATGCGAGTTACATATCACTCGGTTGCACACGTATGGTCAAGCGCCAGCTTTAGTTTGAATCATTATAATATTTTGTACAAGGGGTACTCCCAAGCAAATTTCAAGTTCTATGAAAAAGTCCACAAAATTGTATACTATTGTTTGTGGCAAAACGACGAAAACCTGCCATAATGTTTTGTTTACAACTTCCACACAATCTTGCAATATTTTTTTTCATTGAAATTAGTTTTTGGCAAAGTCCTGCTGTAGATGTGTGTTCAAAAATGCCTCAATCGCGCATAAAAGGTGAATGCACTATATCAGTATAAACACAACAAAAACATAACTTTTTATTGAAGAGGTGTTGGGCAAAATAATTGTTCCTCAACTTATTGACTAACTTATGTGTGAAAATCACATTAATCCAATTAGTCATGCATGAGTGCGCAAATGTTACAAGCAAAAATGTCACTTTTCAAAAGTCAAAAGCGTAATTTTGGGATTCTGTCATATGAACTGATGATGAATTCCATTTCTTGTGCATAATTAATGTCCTTTCAATGTATATCATCCATCTCATCTCTCGATGCAGTAACACCTATCCCGTCACTTATCCCATTGTTCTGGTTAAGTGAGCACCGTTTAACAAATACTCATCCCTCTTGAGTTTGAAACTTTTAAAAATCCTTTATTTTGGTGAAAAAATCTGGATATTTTGACAAAGATGTGACATGACCTGTAAGCATGAGAAGTCATTTTCGTGTCATGGTTGAGTGAAAACAATTTAAAAATGACACAAGAAATACCAACATGTATTGTTAAAATGGCATGAACAATTATTATTGTGACTTTTGAAAAGTGACATTTTTGCCTTGAAAATATATGCCCACTCATGCATGACTAATTGGATTAATGCGATTTTCACACAGAAGTTAGTCAATAAGTTGAGGAACAATCCTGCCAAATCATTTTGCCCAACACCTCTTCGATAAAAAGTTATGCCATTTTGCTAAGGGGGGGGGGGGGGACTTACTTTTTTTGTTGTGTTTAGTTGTAAGAGGGGCACACATACACGCACACGAAGCCAGGTCTGTACTGTCTTTTTTTGTTTTGGTGCCCCGTGACTGTTTTTTTTTTTTTTTTTTTTTTTTTTGTGGCGGGGGGGGGGGGGGGGGGGGGTTACGAGTTCGGCGAACAAAGTTGGGTAGGCTACACGCATTGAGCTTTTGTCTCCGACTTTTGGAGAACAGCATCCAATTAAGGTTATAGGGTGTAAAAAAAACAAGCGACACTAACAATATTACACTAGTTTATGATAGCCAAAAACGTTAAGGACCGAGTTAACAACAATGACAGAAAGGCAGGGTTGAAAGTAATTATTCTAATTGATTATTGTCATGATAATACGTGGTATGTACCTTTTAAAAACAAAACACTGTGTTCGGATCAAACGTATTGTTGAACGTCCCTGATAGCCTCGAGATTGTTTGAAAAGGAACTAGAAAAGGAAAAGTAATTCAATTATATCGTTATTTGCAGTTGTTTGGGTACACATGTAGTTATTTTGGTCAGGACCGGGGATATTTAATAAAATAGAATATATTTTGCACATGATAATGTAATGCCTGCTACACTAATTGACTGCGATTTATTTTCTCCCTCCACTCACAAGCAGTATATTTGTCTATGCCATAATTAGCCTGTTGATAATACACTTATAATGCATGCTGCATGCACTAATGCATGCTGCCTGTACATGAAGATATTGCTTTTCAATGTAAACGTATTAAAAATGTTATATATAGTCCTCAGCATTCTATAAGCTAACATTAAAGGGGAACTCCAGTACAAACATGACTTCCTTTGTTAATTTACGCAAAATAAAATGGTGGGCACCACAACCCCACGATGGAGCTGCCAAATTCCCTCCTCGTAATGCATTTTTAGTACCATTCATCACTTTCCGATTAGGCCTATTCGTTCGATTTTACTCAATCACTCTTTGCTCTGTTCTTCAGAGTTTTTGAGCTTTTATTAATAAAACCTTATTCTGGGACTCAACATCCCCTTTAAAATAAAAGGTTGCAGGACCTTACACAGAATCCTATTTGGACTGTGGGCATAACAGTCCTTCCTCCACAGTATATATGCGCGTTATTTCTGAGGAAGACTTTTTGTATTTCGGATAAAGGCAATGGAAAAGTGCAAACCATTAAAAGTGAAAGGCTACGGACTCTGTTAATGTGGTAATTTCTTAAAAAAATATTTCTTAAGGCAATTGTGTCTTCTCAACTATAAAACATTTCCAAGCGTTATTCGTCCTTCATATATTTCTATAGATACTACTGTAAGGCTAATAAGGTTAACAATAAAGATAGTAACATTTTGAGTACTTATATTGGTATATCAGGCCGACTTCCAGAATAGGCTTAATACTTGTTTGGACATTATGAATAAACCGTTAAGTATTTTTTTTTTAAATATCACTGGCATTAACGGGTGATAATTTATCAGATGTTAATGAGAAACTAAATCGAAGCCAATGATGACCTAATTCTAGTGACTGGTTAGACCTACATCTACAGCGTAATATTCTTACTCATGCCTAAAACGGTCACTTATTTTATTTTGGGATTAGCCTGTAACGAACCCATGTTCATTTTCGGATAAAAGAACCTTATTTTCATTCTCGGATTAACGAATCTTCGGAGAAACTAACTTTCAGATAAATGCAATGAACGATTTCCTATATTCATTTCCGGAATAATAGGTAAAGTCGACCCTGAAGTTAGATTGGTTCTGAAATAACCCCCCTGAATAAATTATTCAAGCAACATATTAAGGAAGGTTTGAACAAAATTAGTCAAAGGACAAGAATTTTTTTTTCAACGTTCATTTTGTGCTGTCACTTGCGATCAGTTCTCCCATTATGATTTCATAAAAATATTGTCATTTTTCTGGATGAAGGAATATAGAGGTTTGTGTGCATGTAAAACATGTGTATATTGATTTATAAATTAGATGCACAGGTAAACTTGTATAATTCATATGTATTCATATCAAGTAAATGGAATTAAAAGAAGATCAGTACACAACTTACAATAAGGTAGCTCGTACATGACGTCACAAAATCAAGAATGTGAAAATAAAAAAAAATAAAAAAAGAATGTGAAAATCCATAACTATGTTATCCTTCGACGGATGTTTTGTCAAACCTGTAGTAATTAAAGGGGAAGTTCACCCTGAAATTATTTTGGTTTCAATAAAAAGAGACAAATGAAAGAAACATATGAGTGAAGGTTTGACGAAAATCGGCCAAAGGAAAAGAAAGTTATTTGATTCTAAAGTTTTTATTTTGTAACGTCACATGCGAGGTGCTCTCCCATTATGTTGTGTACATTTTTTTTTTCGAAAATATGCATTTTCTCACAAAGATATGCATCCTTTTACTTGTGCGTTTGATACATTATCAGAAATACGTTTTTACACACATACCTGTACGAAAAAAAAAAATCATTCCGTTGTCAAAAACAGAAAAAAAGCAATTTATCGACTTATTTTGTACACAACATATAGGAGAGCACCTCGCACGTGACGTCACAAAATCAAAACTTTAAAATCAAATAACTTTCTTTTCCTTTGGTCGATTTTCGTCAAACCTTCACTCATATGTTTCTTTCATTTGTCTCTTTTTATTGAAACCAAAATAATTTCAGGGTGAACTTCTCCTTTAATTTGCTCTCACGTTTCTGCTTTTATCAAAGCAACTTTCTTTCAAGGCGGACTTTCCCTTTGATTATCCCCTTTTCTATTCGAGATGTGTGGTTCCGAAAAAAGAACCTTCTGAACACCACCCGTTCTTACTATTACGTTTCCTATTATCGGGCGGTTGTTCCGTTAGCTCCGATAATATATTGCACAAGATACATTGCGCAACGTGCTATATTGTTCGATATAAAATATTGCACAATATGCACTATGCCCGTCATAGTTGCATTTTATAATATTTTATCATACATGTAATATGTAGATCTGAACCCGCTCTGGTTATCCAGGGATATAAACTTATATATCACTGGATTATCCATTTTTTTAAAAAAATTAATTAGGAGTGCCATTCTCCCGGACCGTGTCCTCGGACCTAACTTTGACGGATGCATGGGTACAGCTTAATGAGCTTGTATTATCGAACTCATTAGCCTTTATATGTTTCCATTCTTCATTTCGGATCAAACAATTTGTTAATACGAGGTGATTGAAAGTTGAAACATTAACTGTCATATCCATCATCAATGACGCCCTAATTTTTCTTAGTCGGGGCTGAATGAGCCTGGTAGTGGTATCCCACAATTCATCACGCCGGTAACAGGGAATCGCCATTTTGCAGGGACGTACATGTCGCGCGCTATCGCTCCCATACGATTGCAATGCATTAACTTGACCCGCGTATGAAGACTGGCGATCCTTCAACAATGTATTGAATGGAGTCGCATCTACTTACACCCACCAGATGCAAAACGACCGTGATGCGGCTGTGTTTTTCCTTTTTCGGCACCGTTTGAACCACTAAAACTAATTAACTAGGCTTGTTGTTTAGAGGAAGTCCCCTGCTAGCAGGGGAAAACAGCCGAGATTGGGCGGATCGCAAGCAAGCACGTGAAGGTGCCTCCAGCGTCCCGAAAAGCACCCTCGTCGCAGGGCAGTGACAGGGGGTCAGATTCGGCGACGTCGGTCGTGGAAGTGAAAGAGAAGTCGGAGAAGAAATCATCGAAGAAGACAAACAAGAGTCCTTCAGGCACTATGAACCACTACCCTAGCAACGAGCGACCTCAGAGCGAGACGGAGGAAATGGATACCCAGGAGGGTGGGTATCTTTAATTGAGAATAAGTAGATATTACATGCACCATTAATGACATGTCAATACAATATTTGTTTGTACTGCAGGCGCAGCCTTCTGCAGCTGCAGCCGATGCTGTCGGCTGTCCAGGACATCCGTCATTGTCATCATGTTTGTCAGTTACATGTACAGGATGTAGATCTAAGTTAGATATGTTACATGTGCATTAGATGTATTTATGTCTGAACTACTTGATGGGATATGAGACAATGTTGTTACATGTAGATCTACATGATCATGATGATCTCGGTCTGACAATGACATTACATCTAGTCGTTTAGTCTTAGAACTGAAAAAAAAAAGCCTCTGTTCAACTTTTAAATCTGTTATATTAGTTCTGAATTTGGTTCGACCATCAGTTAGACCTGGCTATGTAATCACACTATGGGCTTGGGTGGCAAGGCTGGGCCTTGGCGATCAAAAACTGTGAGTGATTTTGGTCCTGACACCCTGGACCGTTTTATTAATAATAATACTAGGCTATGGCCTACATGTATTAAGGAGGTTTTTCAGGAAAGGTTTGCAATTGAATTGTTATTATCTAACGCCACGGTTAGATGTAATTAAAGACAGTTGACATTTAAAGTTACTAGTCAGTAGTCTAGACTCTACTTCTTTTCACTGTCTAACCTGACCTCAGAGTTGAATATCACTACTGTGTACACTCCAGCTCAAAGGAATTGGCATCTTTAGGGAAAGTGAAGAAAGGGAAGGAGCCACAGTTTTTAAACCGCGGTATATTTTTCTCCAGTTCAGCATGAAACATGATGCTTTAGCCTAAAAAGTATCATATTTCATGCTGAACTGGACAAAATATACTGCAGTTAAAACTACGGCCCTTCCCTTTCCCTTTCCCTATGCCAATTCCTTTAAGCTGGAGTGTACATGTACCTAACGCTGGCACCACACAGTCATAAATACATGTATTCCTTCTTGCTTCAAAGAGTGGAGTAATCACACAAGGTACATGTACATGAATCTCCTCCATTCCTGTGACTTGTGATTTTGGGCGAGGCCCTAAACCTCGAGCAGTGACACGCCCACACCTGGAGATATAAAATCACTGCCTCGTGGCCTGATGGTCTCTACTGGGAACAGGACGCACGCAGTGTGTCAATACCTGCAAATCTTGGCGGCTTACCACCAACAGTCATCACAAGGTTCCGCCTGTTGAGGATGGGGTAAAGAGCCGAGGTTCTACATCTTACACAGCATGCTAGGTCATGCCTCAACAAGGCCTAATGCCATCTGTTTAAGACCAGTTCTTGGACTCCTCTGGTCCGCTCCTACAGTGTAGGGAGCCAGTCCGCCTCCTTACCAGGCTTCCCCCTGTGTCATATACACTGTAGTTGACCTCCAATGTCTTGATTGCCTGGCAAGCTGGTTCCTAACCCACTGACTGCCTAGAAGTAGAATTGAAGATGTTTAGATCTAACAATGGACACATGCTCTCCTATCATCCCCATGTACACTGTACATGTAATCTGTCTACATTCCAGACGCCTAATGCTACTTGCGGTCTTCCTCCTCTAAATTATTTCATCTTCTGTCCATCTCAGTATCTGACTTTGAAAAGGTTTGCATGTGCAGCAGTACAGGAAGGTCGAGAACACAACAGCAATGAGCCCCCCTGTGGCTGCAGCTTCTCTGGAAGAGAAGTCCATCCTCCAACAACATCCTCTCTTGACCCGGGAGAGACCATCGATGTGCTACCTAGCTGTTTTATGACTTTTGTTATTGTTGATTATCAATGTTGTAGTTTCAGTCTATGCTTATAGCTGTTCCATCCTCATGCTCAATGGATGTACCACCTTCATTTGAAAGTTTTTTTTTTGTTGTTGTGGTATGTAGAAATACATGTAGATTAATAATGAATGAATGATAAAGACATGTGGTCAGAGATGGTTCCTTGGGGAAACTCAAAGTACTCTGTATGTAAACTCTCAGTAAAAAATAGTGTGGTATGGGTAGCAATAGTAGCTCCGCATCGATGCAGCTGCAAAATTCAGCAGCAGCTCTGGGTATAAAATTTGTTGCCCTTCAGGACAGTCCTCAGGAAAATGGGAATCTTTAAGCAGGTTTTTGATATAATACCTGTAATTCAATAGAACCAAGCAGCCTATTTAAAATCCCTATCATGTATGTTACCTTAAAATGTAGTTGACAAAACCTCATGAAACTTGATGCAACAGGATAGGACAGTTAAGTAAATTAATAACCCTTATGTCAGGTAGGATACATACATGTATAAAAGGCTAACCTCATTGCCTAAGGTACAGACAGTATAGCAGTGTATAGTTCACACTCTCAATGAAACCAACATACAGGACTACTGTACACTGTACATATGTGTGCTCCTTTTAGAATTTCCCTCTCTATGCCCTAAGCCAAGAAACTTCCTCAAACACTGTACAATCATTGTGTATGACATGATGGTTAATACACAAGGAAAACATGATTAATGTTAAAGAATCAAGGTCAAACTGAAATTAATTTTTCCTCTTATGCCCTACATAATTTTTTGGGACAGTGAGTAATGTGAAACTACATGTAGGCAATTCCTTTATTTGAGTTTGTGCAAAATGTGTTGATGGTCAAGGTCAAAAGTGATTTAAGGTAGGCACAAAACAGGGAAATTTGATTAGGAAGAGTTATGGCAATACTGCAGTGTTCGTGTTGAAGGGCTGAGGCGTGGCAGATGACTGCTGACTGCATGCAGTCAAATTGATCTAGTTCTCTAATTATCTACACACTAACATGCATGAGGTTGTTTTCCTGTACTAGGAACACCCTAACATTAATTTCCTGAAATATGCCACCCTCATCCATGGTTTACAAAATAAAAATTGGCTTCGATAATCCATAGCTCTGTCGGCAGTGCATGCACAACTCATGTACAAAGTTGATCAGACTGGAAGTGGGTATGACTACAAAAACATTCCAGAGTGGTGCGTAGAGAGATGACTCTCCCCTTTAACGTGGTACGGAGAATTGTCTATCAGAGTACTGTTCTTGTTATTATTATTATATCCACCGTCTGTTCATAATAATGCGAATAACTTTTATTTTTGTATTTAAATATTACCAACCTGAGTTCACAATTATTGATTTGAGTAATCATGTAGACTGGCTGAATGTAGAGTTGAACTGTGTTCAATCCACTGGAAAATATTCCTGTTGATGTTGTCTAGGCAGGAGTGCATTTATTTTGCGGCTGTTTTGCGGATCGAGACCTAGCAATAATACTGCATTATTGTGGTAAGTGAATCTATAACTGTGTCTGCAAAAAAATGTAAATGCTGCGCCTCATGCATCGTGCTCTTTCATGTGGTTTGCTAATCACACTGCTCATATAGCTTATTGGAACATGTCACCATCGCGTGTTTGCTGTAGATAGGGATGCGGAGAGAGGCCAGCTGTGCAAAACAGCTTAACGTTTTTTGTTGTGTGTATATGAACGGTGTTTTTAGAGGCTCGCTGGAAACTTTCTTACCAACGTGCATCAGTAATGATAGAGGAATCATATGATCATGATCAAGGTATATGAACAGTTCTTATAATGAGCTTGTTATCGTTGTCTTTTCCCCCACAGCACCAGACGATAGTATCCCCACCCAGGAAGAGACATCCCCCACCCTACCCCTGGGGGATGAGGAGGATGCGGGGGGAGGGGGAAGAGAAGAGAACCCTGTCACCATGAACGGGGACCTGGCTGCCGAGCCGGGGCCGGAGGAGCAGGAGCAGGAGGACAAGATGGAGGAAGGTGAGTCCATAGGCTAAACAAAAATGTGGATCTGTGGAATCTGCTGATGAATTGTCGGCAAGCTTAACAAAAATGGAGGTTGTATACTCGCCCCTTGCCTTTGTTCCCTTCGCCCTTATTTTGAGCTCAATTGAGTACCAAAGTGGTGTCGTCATATCCATTCTTATACAGGTTGCTGGTTCTAAACAACATCACTCAAGTGAGAGTTTCACTGGTCCGACATTGTCAAGCGGGCTAACGCTGCACACTCCTAAGTGATTCTCCGCTATGATAACCGATGTTTGCTCTACTCGCATACATGTAGTTTAGAACCAGTTGTGTTAGAACATGCTCATATGATGTCACACTTTACTACTCTATCCCCACATACAGGACCTGTGTTTTTAAAAAAGTGTTAATCAAAGTTTAAAGGTCAATTATTTCAGTAGCATATATTCGGAAAATTAAACCTGACAGCTTTCATGTTATACCCTTTGACATATAACTATATTTCTTGAAAGTAACATGTACAAAATACCCTTTTTTGCAAGTTTTGGGTGAATCAAAAGTTGTGCTCTAGATGTGGCAAGTTGAGTTGAAAGGGAAGAAAGAGGTGGAGGAAGAGATGGGAGAAACTGAAGGAAGAGGAGAAGGAGGAAGATAATTCCCTTAATTATTTTATTGTTAATGCCCTCCTCACTTTACTCCTCTTCTACTTCCTCCTCTTCTTTCCTTCCCCTTCTCGTCCATCCTTCCCCATATTACTTGTATCCTCTTCCTCCTCACTTTCTACCTATCCTGTTCATCTGGGGCCAATTGCATAAACTCTGCCATCAATGGTAACTTCCATGGTAGCATCGCTCAATAGCCAATCAAATTCAAGGTTTCTATAGCAGCTGCCATTGGTAGCAAAGTTACCATCAATGGTAAGTTTTATGCAAAAGGACTTCCTGCTCCACATTCCTCTCCTCAGCCCTCCTTTTCAGCCCACCAAACTCATGTTGCCTTTGGTTTACTCCATCTTCTGATTTTCCTAAAACTTGTAGCAAGTTTGATTTTACTTGTCATCTTCAAAAAGAATGAACATAAGTTCTGTGATGTAAGAAGTTATATTTGGAGGGCTCCTTAATTGAAAGCTACAGTGCATGCTAGATTTGAATTTGGGAATTTGAATTTAGAATAATTGACTCTGGAACTCCTTTTTCAGGAATGCCCTGTTTAATCTAGTTCATGTACTGTAGACCACTGCATCTCTACTACTACTAAGCGGACGCATCCGAGATTGAGTTCACAATGCAACGCCATGAGTCTTTATCATTCATCAATGTCTGCAAGTCCCCAGTTTCACACTGGATGTCCCTTGCAATACAATCCATGTAGTTCAGAGGTCTCCTTCCTCTGTTAGGGCATGGGAGTCTCATGCAAACTCTGCCTTCTCAGAGGTTATTATTTTTTTGAATTATTCATATTTATTGAATTTTATGAGCTTCTCAGAGTCAGAGATGATAGTAATGGCCACCTGCTTAGAACGACCCACTGCTCAAATAATACCCCCCCCCAAAAAAAATGTGTATTTAAACCTGAACACAGCAACCGTCTGCACGATCAGACCAGTGACTTTAACCCATATTGTCTCTGCACAGACCCAAAATGTCAATAATGCCCACTTAGAGGGAATATACTGTAATGGGAAGACAAAGAAGCCGTCAAAAAGGTGATTGTGAACAATCTTCTTGCAAAAGGTCTTTAATTCATGTGTAACCCATAGCATTCGTGGTTGGGGAGCCACTTTATTGTTTGGTCTGTATGTAATATGCTAGGGTCCAGACATTAATATTTAAATGGTTGACTGACCTGAATGTCCTTACATAAACCACCACACACTCTCACTGAAGCATCACTCTGGTCTGGGAAGACAAGACATAACAATTAGCGACATAGGTTATGGTCCGACACATCTAAATGCCATTGGGAAGCATTAACGCTAACATTTATTTTACTTAATGGTACATTAGATACACAAATTAAATATTACAAAACATTTTATCTACTCACGTACGTACGGTACTTGTGATTTGGAAAGCGCGCGCGAGAGCTCTCTAATAATTATTGGATCGCTAGTCTCATCTCAGTCGCTGTCATCCCGATCTCCGAAGCTGGTCCTCCGCATGTCCAGTTATCACGACGTTGTCTGCATGTCCAGATTATACGACGCTGGTTGCATTTTCACGAAGACTTAGAGTTCTGTAAAGACTATGCTCGTAGTCTGTCCATCTCAATCCGGAGGCGTTATTCTTGAAACTTTACACGAGTATGGTTTGTGCTTCAAATTGTTCTTAGTCAAGTGGACTCTCCATCTCCAACTTATAACGAGACTGCTGGAATCTCATCTCCCATGTAGAGTTGTCGTCCTCTCTCCCCTTCCGGGCTAACTTATTCTGGATCTCTGGAAAACTCTATAACTCTAAAACTCCATAACTCTGGAATAACTCTGAAAAGCCTGAAGATTCTGAGGATTCTCCTCCTTGCACCCTTCTTTTATATTACTCCTACACTACATGTTCCAATGTATGTCAATCACCTGGTGAAGAATTGTTTACTTGATTACAATTGGTTGAGAGTACAAGAAAAGGGGACGGAGTATAAAATATTAATTCTTATTGGTCAACAGGTCTACTTCCTGTCACCCCTTCTTCAAGTTCAGAGAAAAATAATATTGTCCTTCAGTTCATTCATAGAAATCAGAGTCTACATCACAGTTACTTTCACTTCAGAGAAAGTGCTGTGTTTATAAACAATAGTAATGAGAAAGTGCTGTGTTTGTAAACAAAAGTAATACACTTCAGCACAGACCTTTTAGTTCTCCAAAACATTCCTTTTACAAGTGTATGTTCAGGCTTCTATGAGGAGGTGGAATTCCCGTGAACACATGTCCAGCCACTGGTGATTTAAAGCATTGTCCTTGGGTTAGGTCATCGTAAGGGACTGAGCGTTCCCCTAGGCAATATTCTCTCTTTTAGTTTTCTTTGCAAATGGCCAAGATTTACTGCAGTTGGGTTATTTGTTCGTCCTTAAACTCTCCTGGTTCACCTGAAAAAGATGTACGTCATCATTTAAAGGTTTCCCTAGAAATCTCTTCCTAAACAACCTTACATCCAGTCAAATGTGAACTGACCATAATGCAGCTTAGTTTGGTTCTACTCTAAAATGTGAAAGTGCTACAATATACAGACATGGGACTTTTCACGTGGAAAATATAAATCTTACATGGGGTCATATATTCATATCCGTTACACATGTATTGTCTATTTAAGAAACCTGCTGAAAGTCATTTGCCCTCAAATGAGCCACATTTGGAATAATAAGCAATTGAATCACAAATCTTCAAATTGTTCACGCCGAACATTTTGGGAATTTGTGATTTAATCACTTATCATTCCAGCACTGTCCCCAACATTCAATAGCTATTCACTGCTCAATAGTGTCTTTGAATGAAGTCTACCTGCTTAAACTTTTGCTTCGAGCAATTCGAGAACTTCAAAGGAACAATAAACAGGAGAGATAGTGTGTTCCTCATGCTTTTGAGTGATAATTGAGTAATAATTACATCTATTGTGACTGCACAGGGAAATTTATCCTTGACTAATCAAGCTCAGTTTGTGTTAATTACGATGGTAAATTTTGGTTTGAAGGGAAGAAAAAGAACATTACAGTACAATTAAACATTGTCACTCACAAATGTAAATGAATTTTATATATATTGAAAACTATTCATCCATACAATACATTGTAACTTTTCTTAGAATTTTTTTTTGTTTTATTAACTTTTCAAAGGGTTAAAACTGAGAAAAAACAATGAAAAGGCATGCATTTATTTGTACCATTGTATACATAAAACACTATGCATGCATAAGACATGAATTTACAAACATGTATGGTAGTGTTTAAAGGCTGTGCATATGCATAGCATAAAGCCCCCATTCCACTATGCTGCTCTCACTACAATTTTAATATTAGTAATTAATATATTAATATTATTTTTTTAGGTCGAGAAGATCGGTTATAAAAGTGGCTGATTTGGAGCAAATGTATTCAGGTCCCATTCCACTAGTACCATTTTGGAGACAGTGTGACTGACAACACAGCCCCAGGATTCAAAGTTCTGATAATCAATATTGTGGAAAATCTTTGTACAGTCTGACCGCGCATTCATCGGTTGATTTTTACACACATCTAGTAATCTGACCGTTGTAGATTCAATCTGAAAAGGGGGTGGGTGGAGGTAGTTTCGTCTAGGAATAATCATAAAATGGGTGTGTCCTGCGGGGAAATTGTCCTGTGGGACAATAAATGCATTTATTTTACATTACAGTGCAAACAAGTGATATTCATGGAATTTGCAGTGAAGAGGGGCTTCGGGCTATATCACCCTGAACTCCGTAACAGAGCCCCTGGGATTTTTGTTGTTTTGTTGTTTTTTTGTTGTTTAATGTACAGAGTATGCTAAAGCCTAGCATTGTCCATTTGTGTTTCGTTCTAGGGGGAAAAATCATAAAATAAATGAATAAAACAACAATAATACACAACATGACAAGTGTATAGAATTGCAACCCACCAGTTTAATGCAAGGGAGAATACAATTTGTGTACAATTATAATCTATGTGGTATACCACATGTGCAGGGTAGGGGAAAGTACTTTAATTGTATGTCGACCTACTGTAAATTGTGCAACATTCATGCACATAATGTAGTTCAGATACAGAGGATGTTTGTATTTATTTTACAATACCACCTAAATGTACTTGACGTGATGTACATGTAATTGTAATGTTGATGGATATTAATCTACATGCAGTCAGTGTCTAGTACATGCACCTGTGCCTAAACTATACATGCATAGTAGTACATGTAGCTGCATATAGTGAACACATACATGTACTTGTACCGGTACATGTATTGCTGGGCGTAGCCTTACCTAAAGAGTTTTATATATATCCTCTTCCATACACTTAAAATACGCCACATCTACGTGTGCATGTGGATTGCACGCACAGTATAACAAATGTGAGATGACTTTTCAATCTTTCCATATTCTATGCATATTGACATATGTGGACACAAACATTCGCCCATAAACATTGACAGTATTGTAACATGTAGTTGTACACGCACATACATACCAGTAAATGGATGTGCATACGTATTCTCAGTTTTTTCCCCTGTTGTATGTACAATGATACTAAATTTAAATGAATGTACAAGTACACCATACAAATCAGGACCAAGTACATATGATTGTTTGTATGGATTCTTTTGTGTTATTTACATAGCAATTAACTCGCCTTTTAATTGCTGAACCCACAAACAATGGTGATGTAACCGGGATGTAACATAGAGTATCTCATCATTGAAGAGAGGGTGCTCATTAGCTATCATATCAAGACAATTCACACACAATGTACAGTACATAATCAGTGTAGCATTGCACTACACTGTGTAATTACAGTTGAGGTATGTTGTTAGCAGATAGTGCATCTCGAGAGCATGTGCAATGTAGATGAATGCTAATGTATTAATCTTAATATTCATACTTCTGCATCATATATCGTTGCACAATGTACAGTTACATGTACATGTATGTTGCAAAATATACAGCATATCGTGTGGTTACCATGAATGCAGCATTATACTGCACTACGTACAAAGTAAATGTAAAGTATGTGTTTTAAAAGATGAATGTACACATACCTAATTGAAATTAAAGTTATGCATCCATAGAATAATCTTGATGCATACATTTTTTTAATACATGTACACGTAGTAGATTTGCCAATCAGCATGATTTTGCCTTATTTACATGTTTAGTATGTAAACAAAAAAAAAACCCTCAAAAAGTACCCTGAATTTTTTAATCTTTGGAGTACAATTTCATTATTTAATTGATCACTTCATTATTTACTATTTTAATGTACATGTATTTATATATATTTTTTTCTTCAAAATTTTATTATGATTACTTTTATCGTCATCTGATATTTCTTTAAGTTATTTAATTATGATCATTATGATTATGATGATGATTATTGGTATAATTATTATTATTATTATTATTGTTATTATTATTGTTATCATTACTATTTTTTAAAATTTATTTATTTATTTATTTATTTATTTATTTATTTATTTATTTATTTATTTATTTATTTTTTTTTTTTTTGGGGGGGAGATGAGATCTCTGATTGTGTTTCATTACTTGTACTCTAGCCACCATCGACGTACTACATTTGTGTCTGAAACTTTCACTCTTCATTCATTCTGTGCTTTCAATTCAGATGGGAGTCGTTCTGAGGCCACTTTCAGTCACACTGTACACAACATCAGTAAGCTGAAGGAGACGTCTCTCAGTCCTTCGATTGTCGTCAGGAACCTACCCTGGTGAGTTTAACACGCCTCCTCCCCCCCCCCCCCCCTGTCCCCTTCACCTTCCCTCACCCCTTGCCCCGTAACCCTTACCCTCACTGCCCTCCGCTTATCCTTCACTACAGTATACATGTACAAATCTGTTCCCCTTTCTACTTCCCGAACAATGCCTCCTCCATATCCAATGTAAATGAATATTGTCTTCCACTTTTTTAATAGTTATTAACCAATATCATTTTCTGTACATAATACTCTTTGTTGATTTTATTAATCACTCTATTTTTCAGAGAGCTTTTTGGGGGTTGTCTTCTTGAATTTGTATTGTTTTTATTTTCATTATCTTTGCTATACTTTTTTTTATTTGATTTGTTATGTTGGAAAATGTTTTGTCGAAAAAAGTGTTGCTTAGCATTGCTGAAAGTGAAAATGTGTAATTGAAAGAAAAGAGGCGTAGAAGTGGTAAAGCCTACTGGGTCTCTAATCACTGGAGGGCCGTTCTGACATGAGCATAATCCCATTCTTGTGTGACCTCTGGCTGCCAGAAAGAAATTATCTCAAACGGATACAATGATTCAAATCAAGCAAAATCTGAACATGATGATGACAACAGAACGGTTCTGCCATGAATCTCGCCCTCAATAATTTCCAAGACTACCCCTTACCTTAAATATAATTTCTTTTTAAATATCAAGTATCAAACGTTTTTGCACCATATATTAACACACATACATACAGTGTATGTACATCATGCATGCATTTGTTGTTAGTCTTTGGAACTTTAGTAGGTAGATCCCGAAGTGATTTGAACATTTAAAGAACATTTAGATCTTGAAGTGTAAGCCATTTTATTGGCATTTCTCATTCTTATTCTCATTTTCAACCTATCTCCCCTCCCATACAAAAGGAAGAAAATAGATACAAATAAGGAAAAATAAGATAATAATTGTCTTTGTACCTCAGAGAGAAAAAGAGATGCAAGGGTATTGTGCATGTGTCCCAAGAACCACATGTAATGGAGCAAAAAACATCCGTCGCGTATTATTTGCTCTATATAGGAAGGAAGTGTGCCAAGAGTACTGTGCACTCTACATGTATGTGGAAACGGTGGTAACCAGTACATTTTTGGCAGGTGGAGATAAAGGGCAGAATCGTCAGATATTGTTAAATGAGTGGTTGCTCAGCTATTGAACGTGCAGTGCCTTTTGAAAAGCAAAAGCAATGAGAGTAAGAATCCTTTTTCCATTCGTTGGTAATGAATTAGTGCATGGTGCACAATCACTGTCTAGACCTGGTAACCATGCTGGATCTAAATTGTATCGATTGAGATGAAGGAGGGGGGTGTAGAGGGGTGGGAGGGAGGAGGAAGGGAGAGAAAAGATAAGAGAGTAAGAGAAAGGATGCAACATTTTCAGCTAGAGAGAGAGAGAGAGAAAAAAACAAACAAACAAACAGAAGCAGAACAATACACTACAGAGACAGAGACAGAAAGAGTGAAAGAAAAGAAGAAAGAAAGAAAAATACCGATAGATAAAGAGGCATGTCTAAAGAGTGAAGGAGAGAATATGTGGTCAAAGATGCCTCATTGACACTACATCGCAGTTCTGCATGCATTCTTAGCTTTCTTAGTTCAAGTGTTCTGTTACAATTACACATGTACAGTATCACTGAAGCAAGGCGTAATAAGTTAGCTAACTATGATATTAGAAGGAAGACAATGATTTAGGTGAGATCAAAATAGATCCAAAGAGGAGTTGATTATGAGTACCAAAACTGAGGAATAGAATTAATAGAAGAAAATGACAAGCATTTGGAGCAAGAGAAGGAAAAGGGTTGAAGAAGAAGAAGGAGACGGAAGAGGAGTTGGGGAAAGAGAGGAAAAGTAGGACAAATGATGGGATAAAAAGGAAATCAATAGAAAGGCAAGGGGAAATTTTAAGGTGGGCATGTGAGAGATGAGCATTTTGAAATATAAATGGAACAGCAGAAGAGGATAGCAAGAAACACAAGACAGAGACTGGATGAAAATAGAGAGTGGAGAAATGAAATCATGTAGTTACGTGTAGACGATGATAATAAAAGAAGAAAGATAAAGAAAGAGCAAGGACTAGGTGTAAAGGTTCACTAGGAAGGAATAACAAAAGGAGGAAGACCAAGAAAACAGACTGGACCATCAGACCTAAATTCAACCCTCTTCTTCACTGGTATGTACTCTCGTGGTCCTGATAGGGATAATGTTATGAAAGGATATGAATCAAACCTCTTTCTATGAACCAGTGATTGACTCCACAAAAAGTTATGTGTTCTCAACATGTGCTGTTCAGGTGTTTAAACAGTTATGAACATGATTGTGTGGCAACGGCCTCTCAGATAGAACAAAAGAAATGTAGAGTCTCATTTCGCTTGTCCTGTTCTGTTAATGGCACCAATACTTCCATGAGCATAACAGGCATCAGCAAACATAACCCAACAACTTCTTCAAGAAAAATATTATATCTTAGCTGCACGCAAAAGCACACAAACACTGCTAATGATAATATCCTATATGTCCTATTTTGCAAAGCAGAGTACAAGATCTTTTAAAGTCCTGCCTTTAACTTCCTTGAAATTTGCAAAGAAATTAATAAAAAGCAAAGCTTCTAGACCAATAATGGAAAGATATTTCTTTCCAAGTTGAACATACAGTAGCTAAATGTCAGTGCCAGGCATGGTAATGTACATCAAAGCACTGTCATTATTGTGGAAAGCTTTTGACATTCATTAGTACAAATAAGTACCCATACAGATGTTTGAATATTATTATGCTTGAGTTTTTGTTCTCCTTCCTAACACCTCCGTGGTCCAGAGTGGATTTGCAGAGTATTGAGGGGTGGGGATGTGGGGTGGGGGTGGGGGTGGGGGTGGGGAATAGGGGTGGGGAGACACCCATACATGTAATGTACACTCCAGCTCAAAGGAATTGGCATAGGGAAAAGGAAAGGGAAGAAAGGGAAGGAGCTGCAGTTTTGAACCGGGGTATATTTTGTCCAGTTCAGCCTGAAACCCAATGCCTAAGCCTAAAAAGCATCATGTTTTATGCTGAACTGGACAAAATATACCACAGTTTAAAACTGCGGCTCCTTCCCTTTCTTCCCTTTCCCTTTCCCTATGCCAATTCCTTTGAGCTGTAGTGTGCATGTAGCTTTACATGAGAGTCATGCAGAAGTGACAGCCTCAATGTAACAGACACTCAACCAGCCATATAGCCAGCTACATGAAGCTAGCGAGCTAGCCATACAGCCTACATCCACCCTATCCCGCCCATCCACCATCATTAACATGATGTGGTTTTGGTACAAACATTAAAGGTACTGTGCATCATTCTTGCAGACGAAATTGAACCATAAATATAGTCCAGTTTGTGTAATATGTAACTTCTTAGTGACGTATACTACCTGTATGGTACACAATGTATTTCAACATACAACATGAACAATTAACCACTTTGTAGTGCCTCTTAGTCTCAGTTTTTTTTTTCTTCAAATGTAACGGGAAGGTGGAGTAATTCATATGATGTTTAATTGTTGTTCTTTGTATCTTATCACAAAACTGACAAGAAATTTCCCCTTTAATCTACGTTTTTAGCATAGATTGTGATGTATAAGATATTGTTCATAGAGCAAGGATCTTCCTGACCAAAAATATATATTTTAGTGAAAGGGCTTTCTGGGGTAATTTCAATTTACAAAGAAATTTTTAGGCAAACACCCAGTAGTACTGGTAAGAAAAGCATGCTCCATCCTGTAAATGAATGAAAAACAAGTCAGACAAAAAACCTTGGAACCAGACAAAAAAAATAAACTTGAGAAACATAAGGTCAAAACCAAAATTTTGCTAAGTGGTAATGAGCACATGTGCAAAACATACACTAATAAATATTCAAAGGTATCAAGAAAGTCCCAGGCTAACGATCTTGAATATGAAAATCTTGCTTTTCCTCAGCTGAGTTCAGACAAGTAGTATGGGACTAAGAATGTGTAAAAAGCCTCACAGGGCTTTAGTACGTACAGTGTGAAGGATAGTATGGGGCTAACGATGGCTCGGGACTAATGATAGTACAGGTCCTACGGAACTAAGAAAACCTAATGGAAACAGGGTATAAATGGCTTGGGTTTCGGGCTTGATGAGTAGCCCCCGTAAATCAATTTTTATCTTTTCTGTTGAGGGCTATCATACCTTTAAAGCGGCAAGCCATTGGTAATTCATGTATTCGCGAGCAATTCTCCCCTGGCCCGCGCCCCAGGCTAGCTACAGTTAGCTAGGCTAGATGATCGGTGCGATGCCTCGTCTACAGTAGCTCAGTGAGCAGTCCAGCACGCACGCATCCAGTGATAGTTCTAGCGCAGGCTGCGAATTATTATTTTCTGAACGTGTAGCCTCTGACTTCGGCCTTTGTGTCACTATGTTTTCGGATACATTCGGAGATTGCTGGACTAGTCTGACGAACACGCATGACGTACGAGGTTTATGTACGATTGAGTGGGGCTTACAGAATCGTGCACATTACAGTATCTCCCAGTCGCATGTGCCTTTAAACTGCTGCGTGGTTTGTCCTGATGCAGAAGGCATTTTGCCAGGCAAGCCTTCATGTAGTATAGTGTTAGTTTAGATGTGGAGGAGACAGCTGTTTCTATTGCCCAGGCATTTCTTGTTCTTTTCTTATTTGCTTTTTCGTATTTCTTTTACTTGATGAAGTGAGTTGCTCCTCCAAGTGTTTCTTGGTGTATATTGATTTTGTCTTGCAATATGTTTGACCTTGCAAGAGTATTTGGACCATTTGCTTGCCCTTTCAAGGCAGGGCTCTCCCTGTGTTGGAAAGACTTGGGATTAATTGCAACTAGACTTCCGATTGATATCAGTTGTAACTCGGTACATTAGTGGCAGAGGATCAGATCAATCGCAACTCTTTATACGCCCAGGTCCCTCTGCCAGGATGATTGCCAGAAAATCGTTTGACAGGTGGCAAGAGGGCAGAATATGCTATGAACTGGTTGAGTCCAATATGAATGTCAGTTTTAAGGCCACAGTCATGTCAAAATATGGACATTGCTATGGCAAGAGTGTGAATGATTTTTCTTTTCTTTTCACAGAACATTTCTGTAGTAAAGCACCCAAGAACATAATTTAACATGTCTGTGAAGCGTAGTGTGATGACCCCATTCACATCCAAAACGGAGTTCAAACAGAATTCAAAACAGAACAAAGAGACTTAGTATGTACATTATAACATTAAAAAGTTTGCCTTGAATATATCCTGCAATTGTGTTTCGGATGTGATGTCATATTTTGGACAACAGGATATTTTGATTGCTGACAGAAAATACAAAGAAGAGTGTTTAGTACAAAATTCATTATAATGCTACATGAGGCATATATGCACAGTATGTATTAAATTACTACACTATGCTCTATCAAACTGTATCCATGTGTGCATAAATGAACAACACCTAGGTTACATTTTCCCCCTTCAATTATATGGATGAATAAACTCCACTAATTTAGAAAATCACACCATTTTAATGTAAACAGAGCCAAATCCAATTATTTTCCATTCCCATCACGTTACTTCCATGTACAGTACATTGTAGAACAAGTATAGCACACTTTGGCATGCATAACTTGTACAGTATGTGGGCTCCTTATGGGGGCAATATCCTTGAATGGCCATGAATTTCCACACTTGTGGTAGAAATGTGAAATAATTAATGAACAGACTCAGAGAGAGAGAGATTGAGAGGGAGAAGGAGCAAAGAGCATGTGGGATAGAGGGAAGGGAAAATGGAAGAGGGTGGGGAGGGGGATAGGGGGGATAGGGGAGAGAGTCAGAGAAAGAGAGGCAAGAGAGAGGGGATAGGGATGGTTAAATAGAGAGAGAGAGAGAGAGAGAGAGAGAGAGAGAGAGAGAGAGAGAGAGAGAGAGATAAAAGAGGGAGAGAGAAAAGTGAGAGAGAAAGGGAGAGAGAGAGAGAGCTTGAGACAGAGGGAGAGAGAGAGAGAGATAGATGGAGAGCGAGAGAGAGAGAGAGAGAGAGAGAGAGAGAGAGAGAGAGAGAGAGAGAGAGAGAGAGAGAGTGAAAGAAAGAATAATTTATGTGCTTATGAATCTCATTACAATTAATAGTGGGATACAGCACTCAGGGATAGTTTTTTCAATTGTCCAAACAGTTTTTTGAACATATGACAATTCAATTTCATTCATGTTATAGTACTGGTAACTAATGATTCCTGCCGAGTTTAATGACTTTTGAAAATGGGCTACCCTATATTTAAGTAAACACAAGGTATATACAAAGTGTGTAATACATTTCTAATGTAGGTGAAATACCAGTTCATTGACCAGTGCAATATCAGCACCAGCCTGTCCAGTAGATTCTGTAGATACTCTCTATTACAGCTTGATTATCAACAGGATGCATGTACAATAGGTAAGGATTCTGCATTGTATAGCATTATACAGAATTCAGGCTCCCTAGTGTGTTCAAACAATGTGCACATCCTGTTGCCTATCCATAATGTATGTAATGTGCATCAATGCAATATTCAGCAAAATAGTGTTCAACCCCTTAATGAAACATTACATTGTACATGCATTACATGTATTTTGGTGTTAAATGCTAGTCTGTTTATATGATGGAGGCATGTGGAGACATATTTTAAATTGATTACATTATAACATCCACAGTATGCGTACTTGTATCTGTTCAGGCCATAAGGGACTTGCCTCTATTAAAGGTCTTAAAGCTTTAGATATCACATGGTCATGTACTTGTATTTTGTATGTGTGTACAGGTGCGTAACACATACATGTGTATATGCTGTGCACATGTACACATGTACATGCACATATACACATGTACATGCACATATACACATTCAGTACCGGAGAGTAATGCACGTCCCATTGCTAGCACAGTGTTTCTATCCTCTTCTCCAGAATTGATAATAGGGACTTTTCGATTGGGTGAACGAGAGTGATGTGACGCCCGGCGGCAGGCGTATGTCAACGCGTTTACTCCCTACGTTGAGCCGCTCCTGAAATGCGTTTCGATTTCGGGCGTCACGTCTAGTCAACGTAGTGACGTCATGGCCCCTGTGGCCAGCGTGGCAATCACTGATCTCCCCACTGGTTGCAATACGTTTACGGGCGCGGTTAAAATGTATATGTGGGACTGTAGTGTGCATTTGCAACTTGCTAGACGACAGAGCAAACAGGTACCTGATAGACTGTAGTTGGTACGTCAGTGGTGCTCATGTTAAGTGAGAAGATGATGAACTTTCTGGTAATATAGCTATTTATATTTTGTTTTAAAAAATAAATGGAAAAATCGTTGAAATTCCCACTGATTTGCTGTAACTCAGCATAATTTTCCTCCGGCACCGTCCATATCGAGAGGAGTATGACGTCATAGACAGCACGGGATGAGCCCGGCGCGAGTGAATTGGGTGGTCGGTGAAAACCTGGGTAAACGCGTTGAGCCGAGGGGTGTTGAGCCGAGGTGTCGACGTTAACGCATGCGCGGTGCGTAAAAGTGACGTCATTCACGGTGACGCCTGGCGTCACGTCCAAATCGAAAAGTCCCTAATTGCCCCAAGCAAGCAACAGACACACCTTCATGTACGTACATGTCCATCCAGTAGTAGCATGTCCATGCATGGTACAGTACATGGTACAGGTCATAGATTAACATGTACATGTATGTCCATCTGGGGTATGGTGTAGCATAGGTGCATGTACTGTACTTGCACTGCCTGCTAGAGAGCTTCACATCTTCGGTAGCCAGTGCTGCGAGTGGGAGGGGAGAAGAGAAGCGGCGGAGGTTGAAGGGGAGGAAATTGCACAGTATGTGTTTAATCTTGCCTGACTGTGTGCAGACCCTAATGAGTTCTTACACGCGACACTACACGCCAGGCATTTCAGTGACACGCCTGACTACTAGCTGGCGGCCGCTAAATCAAGAACCATCTATATATCATGCCTGTCTTCATCAGAGCAAAGTTCAACAAAAATAAAAGTGCTAATTTCTGTTTCACCTATTTAGTAGTTAACTAGATGAGAAATTAGCACGCTCCTTGCAGGTATGTTTTCATTAGACGGACATATAAAAAGTAGCCAGGTACAGTGTACATAGTGGGCTAACTAGAAGAAATAAAAGAAAAATGAGGTGCTATTTTCGTGGTGCAATTTTCATGAGCCCAAAATTAGATGTGAAGATTGCGGAGCTCCCTACATGTACATGTATGAGATATGTATGTAGTTCTGGGCATGGACCAATCCAACAATGTGCAGTGAAACCCCTTTGCAGTGTACTGCTAGAGTGCTGTACGCTTGTGGTCTACTACAAACACATTTTTTTGCAACCAAGGTGTACATAACTGATTAAAAAAAAAGGTGATAAGTGAAAAGTGATATTTGGTTAAATTAGTTCGAGTGCAGATGCACCTGTAGTGGTTTCCTCTTTCATCTTGCTATATGTGCGTGAACATGTACAAATGAAGGTCTCACCCAAGGCACAGATGTATACAAATACATGAATAAATGCATGCACACACCGATACACACCAAAAATATATACATACTATGTATTCATATACACATCCCCACCTGCCTGAGTACACACACAACACACACACCTCCTGGACATGAGATTTAGATAGCTACATGTATTACACGCCTTTGCATATTTTGTCTGGTGAAAAGCATTATTTTTACATTGTAAATTGTCGCAATTCAGCTGCATGGCTGCAAAGATGATTTTAATAAACCTTGAATTGAATTGAATTATTTACAGCCACTTTGTGTAAAAGTATGCCTACATGAGTTTGATACATGTGTAGATACATAGTAGTATGCTAATTACTTCTTTAGAGCTACTTAAAGTCCACCTTGGAGTTTCGTTCATTTTAATAGAAGCAGAAACATTGCAAGAAACAGCTGTCAAAGGATCTGTCAAATCTGTCAAAGGATCAAGTTTTAAAATTTTAATTTTGTGATGTAACATGTGAGGTGCTCTCTGATATGTTGTGTGGTCTATTAATCCATTGCTTGCTCTTTTCGGGTTTTTGATCAAGGATTTTTTTTTTCATTGAGGTATGTGTGTAAAAACATGTTGCTAATGATATGTCACATGCACAGTTAAAGTGTATGCAGCCTTTTGAGAAAATCAGCATTTTATGGGAGAGCACCTCGCATGTGACATCACAAAATCAAAATTGTGAACAATCACAACTTTTTTATTCTTTGATGGATTTTCATTAAACCTTCACTATTATTTTTCTTTCATGGTTCTGTTAAAACCAGTTTAATTTCAGGGTGGAATATCCCTTTAAACCCACCTTGCAAAATTGATCACTGACACACAGTTGATGAAAAGGATCAACAGAATGTTAATCCTTTTAAGTCCTTTCAGGATTAGCTATACAGGTACAGGTAGGGGGAAAGCAGGTGTATGGAGGCAACCTCCATGACTGCCCTCCCTCCCTCTTATTTTGTCTTCGTACAGATTTGGTTTTATCACAGGAGCTTGTTTATAGTATGTCTTTAAAAAGTTGGCACTGGTAACATTAATGGGATGTGCAGATGACAAGGATGCGTACTTAACATGCATGTACGTGTACATTGTAGGTACTGTATGCTGGAGGGAGAAATCTGAGTATAATACATGTATGTACACATAAAGGAACCATTCTCTAACCAGTCTGGATTGTAACTACTCTAATAAGGAATTAAGTAAAAATGTTTAGAGTAAAAGACTGGATATTTATATTTGGTATATGTTATATGTTATGTGTAATACTATTGTCGGTTTTGATTTGTCTTGGTATTTTAAGTGCACATTTCTTCTTCAATGGAATGGATGAACGGAATACAAAAATGAAAGATGAGACCTTATACACTGTACTCACATGTACATATATATTTACCATCATAAAATTACAGGTTTTAGACAAAAAACAACAACAATGTATTAATGACATTTGTCTTGTGGTTTATTCATGCCTTCTTTTAGTTGGATGTATGAATTACTACCAGCCAATGATCAAAGTTCAGTTAAAGGGTTACTAAATTAGAAAAATAAGTTCACACTAATCTAAAGATGTAAAATTATCCACTAAAAACGAATTTCACATTTGTTTGCCCCAATAAAGTCTCCTTTTGATGAAAATTACAAAAAATGCAAGCCTCCAGTGACGTCACAGAAGTCAAAATACCATAGATTGTACGGAAGTCAACAATAGACCATTTTCGTAATGTATTCACAACTTTCCCCCTACTTGCGTAGTAACAAGTTATTGCATTTACCTGTATCTTGTCATTCAGATTCAATGGGTGGAATGCACTTTGAATATATTAGTTGTTGCTACTCAGATAAGCTTTGGGGTTCCCATTGGTAATTTATTGTTTGAATGGTGTGAATAAAATATTTTATTCATGCCGTTGGCATTTATGGCATTTTGACTTCTCTGACGTCACTGGAGGCGTGCATTTTTTCAAATTTTGGTCAAAATGAGACTTTATTGCGGCAAACGAATGTGAAATTAATTTTTAGTGGATAATTTTACATAGATTAGTGAAACTTATTTGTCTAATTTAGTAACCCTTTAATGCAGGTTACATGTACTGTACATGTACAGTGAAGCAGATGATATACTTCCCATTTAATGCAGTCGGCTCCATGCATTTGCTAGTGCACAGTGATTAACGGCAATCATTTGCAATAAATCGCAGTCTGTGCAAATTTGATGTCAGTCTTGATGGTACATATGAAACTATGATTATACCATCACAATTCTACCTGCATGTATTGTGCATGCATCCAATGGTTATTTCAGGTATGGACTTATTAGCAGGGCGAAACAGTGAGATTTACATATACATGTACAGTGTATTTGCAGGGATACTTTTGACATCTGATATCACGAAATAAAGACCCTAAACGACATTCTGCATTATTCCCTATTTTTTTCTTCCACAGAGGCTCTTTGTATCTGCCATTTTAGTACAAACAGTTATGAACCCTTTATCCAAACTAACCAGCTCAGTACCAACAGTTGATAGTTCAGTGTGAATGGTGACACCATTCATTGCACATGGGACTGAGAGAACTAGTGCACTGGAGTCTAAATCCTGGGAAAAGGAGACTGGGTAGATGTGCCTTGGCATGTTACCAGGCGGGTGTTTCACCAAGCTGTTCGTAAGTTACGAACGACTTTACGAGCGACTGGTGATCCCTTCTTGTGCTAAATCAGATTCTCAATTAACAAAGCGTGGTATCGCATTTAGCACAAAAAAGGATCACCAGTCGCTCGTAAAGTCGTTCGTAACTTACGAACAGCTTGGTGAAACACCCCCCAGGGGCGGTATTCCGAAAATCCACAGAGATAAAAATTTTATCTCCCCTAAGATACAATGTCCTTAAAATATTTTATCTTTGGTATTCCGAAAAATATTTTAGGAAGATTTTAACCAATATTAATGAGCGCATGTCCTGCCCTCCTATCCCAGAGGCAGCCAGTAATAAACGTCCTTTCATGTCTTTTGCATACATTAACACCATCAAGCTGATGGTGTGATGTCATGAAACTTGAAAGGGACATTGCGCATCAATGTCTATCAGCGCGCCTTATTGCATTTGATGCGCACATGTGCAAAAAGTTGAATGCGCGAATCATTGTTTGCACGTAATGCTATGGGCCTAGGCGCGTACGTCTGGAGATAAAATTGCTTGGGAGCAGTTTTATCTTTTATCCTAACTTTTTTTCCTAAGTGCGTTTCAGAATACCGATTTAGCTCATTTGCATAAAAATTTTATCTCGGAGGCTCATTTACATAAAAATTTTATCTCTAGCTCATTTGAATAAAAATTTTATCTTTTATTGTAAGTTGGCTTTTCGGAATACCAAAAGATAAAATTTTTCCTAAGTCCCTGAGATACAATAAAATTTTTCCTAAGTTTGTTTTCGGAATGCCGCCCCTGGATGGTCCCTAGTGTAGAAAACTTTCTGGGCAAATACCAAAAGTCGGGTCCAGAAAGTGATCGTGAGCCCCACGTTAATTTACTGCATCATCCAGTGTCAGTCTTAGTATGCTTACTGTGTTTGCTTTCTTTGAGCCACGCGTTCCCATGGTTGTGTACCGCGTGTCCTGCCCTTTGAAGTCACAAGTGAAAGATGTTTGGGTGACCACCTTACATGTTACATATACCTACATGTACAAAGACAATTGATTGGACTGTACAGTGTGTACAGCAACATTGTAACAGCAATGCAGGACCGTACGGAAAGCCATAATGGTTCGACGACATCACTCAAACTATTAAAAGCAAGTCAGCTTTTGCTATCCACAGGGGCTCATTTTTGCACTGCGGGGGCTGAATCGCCCTGAGCCTACTACCCGGTGCCTAGTTAACTTGTCAGGCAGGCTAACGATTCTGTTTCTACTTCTTCTTCCTACCCCCCCCCCCCCCCCCCACCCCCTTGCAGGAAAATCATGGCGATGCCTCGGACCAACCACAACAGTGCAGAGCGGAGCTCCAGAAGTCTTGGCTTCTTCTTACAGTGCAATGCGGAATCAGAATCTCAGTAAGTACATCAACAGGCAAAGGAATAAAGACTACCGACGTGTGATGTCATATGAGCATGTTGTCAAGACATCTATGTCTGTAGAGCGGTGATCATAGCAGGGACTGTCGTTAAGAGTGCACGACTCTAGCCCGCTAGTCTATGTTGTACCAGTGAAACTCTCACTTGAGTGATGTTACTTAGATCCAGAAACCTGCATAAGAATGGATATGATGACACTTCTTCAGTATTCTACATGTATAATCAAATAATACAATTGTTTCATTAAGCATTTTACAGCAAGGGACTTACATTTTGATGAAATTGTACACATTTCAATACATTTAACACATTTAAACAAATTTTGACAAACATTATACATTTTTAATCATTTTGAAGATTTAAAAAAATCTGCAAGTTTTTATGAATATCTTGACCTCATTGCTCTAATGAAATGCCAAACATTAACTCCAATCTTGCCATCTGCAGAACCTGGTCGTGCCAAGCCACCGCTGAGCTCCGGCTGCTCAACCAATCAGGCGGTCCACCTCATGTCAAAAGTAAGTGATGTCTCAGATTGACCCTGTTAGTATCAAGCCTTAAAAATTAGTGACTTATTACGTAACTTTCATGCCGATAGTAATGGCAAGGTGATCTGTATTTTGATGGTAGGTCACCCCTTTAAGCAATTTGAATGAGTGTGTTGTGCTGTGTTTTAAATCAGATCAAGGAAATTTGTTTTTACTGGCAGTCAAAGGGGGGGGGGGGGGGTATAAATAGTTGCAGTTATTATGACTGCATGGTTATGTTTTACTGTTGATGCAATAATGCAAGAAATATATAATATTAAACTAAGTTTGTTGTACAGATGTCATTAAACAGGGCTATTGGTTGCATTTATTTTTTGTTTAAAGGGAATCAGACCCGGCGCTCAAGAGGGCGTTATTCCATGTAAGCGCATGAGCGGACAGTACGTGTTGTCCAATGACGGCAATGTTATTCGATAATTTCACCGGTTACGCAAATGCCATGTTCCGAATGCCCGAAGAATGTCGATTCTCAATCTAGGTATGCCGAAATACAGTTCGGCTCATGATTCGGCGGCTGTTCCCTGCTGGCTCCGCCCACTTGCATACGGTACTTCCAGCTAGCACTCACGTACGTAGACTAGTACTAGTAGTAGTACTCGTATGTGCTTGCATGCGTATGTAGCTAGCTGGCTGTGCATTGTGCATGCACGATAATACGTGAAAGGGCAAGCAACGCATATCCGCAATCTACCAGTTTGATTGACAGCGTTACTCGTCAAACTTCGGAACTAAGATGGCGATGATTGTGACGTCATCCAACAGCGCCCTCTTGAGCTCCGGGTCGAAATTCCTTTAAGTTTAAGGTTAATTTTCATCAAAGTTTATAGTAAAATGACAATTTTTTCCAGGCATTGGATACGGTAATTTTACCATGAAATATTATGGCAGTATTTTGCTCAATTTCTGTGTTTAAATTCTCTCAAGTTTGTTCGGAAGTAAAATAAGAGTAGAAGTGTGCGAGTCTCATTCAGGGATATATATTGATTATTGTGTAATATCATGAAAACATTTATGATAAAAATTATAACTGATTTCCATCAACTCTTTTGCAGAAATCTCGCATCTGTTCTACAGTAAGGAGAACGACTGGGGCTTCAGCCACTTCATGGCATGGAGTGTGAGTAGAAATTGTTAGCTTTCTCCACCCTTCCCCTGTGCTTCCAAAGTTGTGTGATATAGAGTACTGAAGTGTGATGTCATATGAGCATGTTGCCAAGACAACTAGTTCTGAACTACCGGGATGAGGGAAGAGTGAACGGCAGCGACCATAGCGAGGTCTCTCATTGGGAGTATTCGACACTAGCCTGCCAGCCACTGCCGGACTATTGAAACTTTCACTTGAGTGATTTAGTTTAAAACCAGCAGCTGGCGCAACAATGGATAGGACAACACCATTTCGGTACTCTGTATCTTTTCAGTTTTGTATAATGCAGGTGATAACACACCAGAAAGCAATTTCAAATGAGACTTTTTCAATCTTCAAGCGTACATTGTGTATTTATATGCAGTTAATCCAAGAGTGATTTTCAATCCTCTTAAGTTCTTTCCACTCTTCACAAGTATTTATGAAACTGAAGAAAAAAGAATGCTTTCTCAGCCCCCATCAAAAATAGATTTCTTTTGTGTAATGTGTTTCTTTTCTCCCCACTCTTTCAAGTACATAGCTGATAGGTGGGCTGAACTAAAGCACCACTGACAGTGTTTTTTTTTTACCTTGTTTTTCTGTTTGTCAACAGGACCTGCTGGATCAGGAGAAGGGTTATGTGAAAGATGACTCCATCACATTAGAGGTGCATGTTGTGGCAGATGCTCCCCACGGTGTCAGGTACAGTCACATGATCTCACATGATGTCACTAGCTGTCACATGATGTCACTTAATGTCACATGATGTCACATGACATCAGCCAATTACATTTCATTTCACTTTCATACCATTCATTCATTCATTCATTCATTCATTCATTCATTCATTCATTCATTCATTCCTTCATTCATTCATTCATTCATTCATTCATTCATTCATTCATTCATTCATTCATTTCAGTTTCACTTTCATTTCATTCATTCATTCATTTCACTTTCATTTCATTCATTCATTCATTATCACATTTAATGTAACAGTGATTTGCTTAAATGCATTAAGGCTAGACTAGCATTATGGGGCGCAGAACTAAAATTGATGAAATTGCTATGTTTCATGGAATGATGAAATATGATTTATGGCTTCTTTCACATTGATTTCAATTGCAAAAATACCCCAAGTCCAAGGTTTGGAAAGATATCAAGTGATGTATTAAGTATGGTCCACACATTTAGGCCAGCGCTGACGAAACGTTTCCACGATACTGCAGTTGTAAGGGCCTATGAGTGGAAATGTGATGTCACCTCCTTGCACAAATCCAATGACTGGGTCCAGGGGAGCATTTCATCAAAGGACTTGTCGGACGTTTTATCCGACAAACTGTTATAAGCTACTGAAATGCTTGCATCTTATTGGCCGAGAGCAAACTTGTCGGATAAAATATCCGACAAGTCCTTTGATGAAATGCCCCCCCAGGGATTCAGCTAGTCGCAGAGTCTTACGACTGTAGTGGCCTTTAGACATGTAATCAGATTCAAGCAGGAGCTCCTTTCACATGTATCTCGTTGCGAATGTTCTTCTTTTAACCAGCTGTTATTTTTTTCTGCTCATCTTTGACATGTTTGTAGCTGGGACTCAAAGAAACTGACGGGTTATGTTGGCTTGAAGAACCAGGGAGCGACGTGCTACATGAACTCTCTCCTGCAGTGTCTCTTCTTCACCAACCAGCTCAGAAAGGTACCCACTTTCTCTATCCCTCTCCACTTCTCTGTTCTCTCTCCTCTCTCCTCTCTCCCCTCTCCTCTCTCCTCTCTCTTCTCCCTTCTCTCTTCTCTCTTCTCTCTTCTCTCTTCTCTCTTCTCTCTTCTCTCTTCTCTCTTCTCTCTTCTCTCTTCTCTCTTCTCTCTTCTCTCCTCTCTCCTCTCTCCTCTTTACTCAATCCTCTCTCCTCTCAACTCTCTCCTCTCTCCCTCACTACTCTCTCCTCTTTCCCTCTCTCTCCCTCCCTCTCTCTCTCCCTCTTACCCCTTCTCTCTCTTCTCTCCTCTCTCCTCTTTACTCAATCCTCTCTCCTCTCTACTCTCTCCTCTCTCCCTCACTACTCTCTCCTCTTTCCCTCTCTCTCCCTCTCTCTCTCCCTCTTACCCCTTCTCTCTCTTCTCTCCTCTCTCCTCTCTCCTCTTTACTCAATCCTCTCTCCTCTCTACTCTCTCCTCTCTCCCTCACTACTCTCTCCTCTTTCCCTCTCTCTCCCTCTCTCCCTTTCTCCCTCTCTCTCTCTCTCTCTCTCTCTCTCTCCTCTCTCCTCTATCCCTGTCTCTCTTACCCCTTCTCTCTCTCTCCTCTCTCCCGTCTCTCCCCTTCTCTCTCTCTCTCTCTCTCTCTCTCTCTCTCTCTCTCTCTCCTCTCATCTCTCTCCCTTGAAAATGCTACGTTCACACAGAACCAGTCTGCTGCTGCTGCTCACTGCCTGTATTTCTTCCTCGACTCTTCCTGTCACAGAAGAAGAAAATCATTCCATATAGCGATCTTTTACCCTTTGTATGCCACATGTGCATTTTTTCACGAGTAATAGACGCAAATTCCGTAGAGCAGCCGTTTATCTAGCACTCAAAAAGGGTTAAATACCACTGCAGTCAGCTGCTTCCCCACACTGGAGAAAGCCCTCTGAGAGGCCCTATCAAATCACCACGATAGCAAGCTGTAGCGACAAAACACTTTTGTGTGAACGTGCCTTAACTCTATATGTGCCATGTGCGTATTTTCGTCACCATCAACGTACACCAATCCCATAGACCCAACATCTTATCTGCCATCAGAAGGGTTAATCAGTCCAGCACACCATACATGTAGGCGGCTTTCCTTCCGAGGCCTAGCAGGAAAGGCCCAGTGATTGGTGCAACATGTTCCTGGAGTATTCTATGACACATGAGTCATCTGTGTTTATGCTATGTGCCTGTAATCGAGTACTGCCTCATTTTCTCCTGTCACATTCTGTTAATGTGTGTGTGTGTGTTTATGTGTGCGTGTGTGAGAGAGAGAGAGTGTGAATGTCGATGCCTATGCGATACTTTAATTTTGCTTTTTCCTCTGATATGAATGATTAAAATCGCGTCTAAGGATTCAAATCTTTTCGATGTGCGTTTGCTTATTCAACAAAGCTATTTGTTGATTCAGAGTTCAGACGCAAACACAGGCCATGTTGCATATATATTTTCAATATTATTTTATAACTTACCATCAATGGTGGCTACTACGGCAACATCCAAAGAGCTCTCATTATAGCACCTGTTGCCATGGTAGTTACCATTGATGGTAAGTTACAATGATCGAAAATCTAAATGCAGCATGGCCCTAGAGTGATGTGTAATTGCTATGACATCAGTGCGTATTAATAGATCACAGGGTAACCGCATGCAATGGTCAATGGGGATTTACAATCTTGATTGACGCTCCTTCCTCCCGTAGGCGGTATACCTGATGCCGACAGAAAGCGATGACTCCTCAAAGAGCGTCCCGCTAGCTTTGCAGAGGGTATTCTACGAGCTCCAACACAGCGACAAGCCTGTCAGTACCAAGAAACTCACAAAGTCGTTTGGGTAAGTCGCCATGGCAAAGTTTCCTGAGAGTCTCTCGTTATACCGGGCCCTGTTGCGTAAAACTTACCACTGATGTTAGCTTTGCTACCAATGCCCATTTCTTTGGAAACCTTGAAGCTGTCCAGCAATTTAATCATGATAGTTTACCATTGATGACAGAGTTACCATAAATAGTAAGTTTTATGCGGGGCCCTAGGGGCCTAGGGGTCTAGTCTACTTCTTTTCTAGTTTACATTTAGTACATGGTCGAAGTTAAATCACCATTGTGAATATGGGTTGTAGATGCCTTCTTCTGCCATCTTTCCTTCTCAAGTCTCCCTGATTTTGCAGGAGACTCCCTGACCAATGACCAAAAATACTGCATTGGATTTCATCACATCGCCCAATCTCCCTGATTATTGATAGATTATTGTTATGAGGTTGTATGCATTTGATAGACATAGAAATTAAATTTCCCAAAATCTTCCTGATTGTTGAATTTCAATGTTGGTAGCTCTGTCTCTATGGAGCTAGGGCAAAAGGATTACCCCAGTGGACTAGTCTCATGAAAGTTCCCAAAATCTTCCTGATTGTTGAATTTCAATGTTGGTAGCTCTGTCTCTATGGAGCTAGGGCAAAAGCATTACCCCAGGGAACTAGTCTCATGAAATTTCCCAAAATCTTCCTGATTGTTGAATTTCAATGTTGGTAGCTCTGTCTCTATGGAGCTAGGGCAAAAGGATTCCCCCAGGGGACTAGTCTCTTGAAATTACCCAAAATCTTCCTGATTGTGGAATTTCAGTGTTGGTAGCTCTGTCTCTATGGAGCTAGGGAAAAAGGATTCCCCCAGGGGACTAGTCTCTTGAAATTACCCAAAATCTTCCTGATTGTGGAATTTCAGTGTTGGTAGCTCTGTCTCTATGGAGCTAGGGCAAAGGATTCCCCCAGGGGACTAGTCTCTTGAAATTACCCAAAATCTTCCTGATTGTGGAATTTCAGTGTTGGTAGCTCTGTCTCTATGGAGCTAGGGCAAAAGGATTCCCCCAGGGGACTAGTCTCTTGAAATTACCCAAAATCTTCCTGATTGTGGAATTTCAGTGTTGGTAGCTCTGTCTCTATGGAGCTAGGGCAAAAGGATTCCCCCAGGGGACTAGTCTCTTGAAATTACCCAAAATCTTCCTGATTGTTGAATTTCAATGTTGGATAGCTCTGTCTCTATGGAGATAAGGCAAAAGGATTAACCCAGGGGACTGGTCTGAGTTGTAATGGTAGCAGTGCACCAGGGAGACCCAGACTCTGCAACCTATAAGCTTGGCTACTATGAAAGCAGCTTGGACTTTGTTCTAATGATGTCTTTTCTTGTTTCTCGCTTTTTACAGGTGGGAGACGCTAGATTCATTCATGCAGCATGATGTGCAGGAGCTGTGCCGAGTTGTGAGTACTAATAATTATGATAATGATAATAGTCTGTATGTACAGTTAAACCTGTCTTAGTGGCCACCTGTCTGTAGCAGCCAACCTGTCTATAGTGGCCATTAAAATAATTCCCCCAGAGAGAGATCATGTGCTAAAGAACCTGTCTATAGCAGCCACCTGTCTGTAAAGGCCACACTTTTTGTTTCCCTTGGGTGGCCACTATAGACAGGTTTCACTGTATATAGCGCCTGATATGAAACAGTGTCATCTCTCAGTGCTTTACAATATTATTACCTCAGTCATCGAATGCCTGTGAGTCTTTGTGGCACCCGCCCAATCTCAGGGGATCATGTAGCATCAGATCTTAATCACGATCTTAATCATGATTATTTTCATAATTTTACAGAATATTATATGTCTCCCCAGATACCCATTTAAGCACCTGGATGAAGAGCAGTAATGTGGATTAAATATCGTGCTGAAACCCCTAGTGCTCAGACTTAAGTGTGGTTGCAGATCGTTCGTGTAAAGCTATATATGTGCTTTGCATAATTCATGACAGATGATCTGAAATACTTCATCAACTTGAATGTCAATACAGGACAACACACAATCTTAATCATGATTATTTTCATAATATTATATGTCTCCCCACTTTCAGCTCCTGGACAACATTGAAAGCAAAATGAAGAGTACGGTTGTCGAAGGAAACATTCCCACTCTGTTTGAAGGCAAGATGATTGTAAGTATTCAACCGGGTTTGTCTGTTTTGTAAGACAGGAGAAGATTGGAAACATGAATTCATTGAATGTAGTGAGAGCAAATACATCAGAGAACCAGAGAACATTTTTTGAGGAAAACCAAACACCTACTAAGAGAGTTATGAATGTGTTCATGCTATGAAGATCCCTGTTCAAATTCGTATAGCTTTTTCATAGTAATGAGTATTTGCATGTTCCACTGAAATGCATTCCTATTGATGACTTGGTTTTAGATTATGTGAATGTTACAATGTAAACAAACCCAATAAAGTTGTGTAAATGTGTCTTATCACTTATTGATTGTTCTCTCTGCTTGTTTTCTTCAGTCCTATATCAAGTGCAAACACATCAACTATGAATCTTTGAGGACGGAACCGTTCTATGACATCCAGCTGAACATCAAAGGGAAGAAGAATGGTGAGTGAAGAATTGATTTAGCAGGATACAAAGAGGTACACACGTCGTAACCCTTTGCGTGCCAGACAACATATTGCTCTATGGGAGTTGTGTGTATTGACGGTGAATTAATCTGCCTGTAGTACGTGAAGGGTTAGCACTTCATGTGCAATTGATGCAGTTTGCACACGCAATACACTCAAACAAATAGATCATCAGTTAATCTGGCATGCACGGAGAAAAATGCAACAGCAAAATAAAAATAACATTTATTAATGCTAATTATGTTACACATTGCGAATAAATGGCTACTGATAATCGTTAATCTTGCAATATGAGGTAAACAGAATCGAAAGGATCACAATGTTTCGTGCGCCGCTGCAACACTTCGTCAGGTTTGATACAAAATTGTAGTAAGTAGGTGTTTAAATATGCTATGGTCAGTGCAGCGCACTAACTGAAAGCTGCAGCGGCGCACGAAACGTTGTGATCTTTTTGATTCCGTTTGCCTTACATTGCGAGACAAACATTTATTTACTTGAGTATATCCTGCATTCTGTTCAACATATTCATTATTTTGAGCTCTATGTGGGGGAGACACGTACACAGTGTGTATGAAGGTACAAAGTATGCAAGAAATGACTGTCAGATTGTTTTGCATACCATCCTATAATTCTGTCAGACAACTCTTGTTTGAGCTCACATCTGTCATGCTAAGCAAAAACAAATAATAAAATAAATATGAAAGTCAGGTGCCACTCTATTTGCAGTAGCTATGCTTGTTATGCTATTGCATGATTCTAGAAAAATGAGGCCCGTTTCAGGTGTTTTTGCTTTCCCGAGGAATTCTAATATATGTAGACAATTCACACTGTTTGGAGATACTAATATTTTATTATATCTTCCCCTGCATAACGTCAAGCAACAATTGTGTTATGATGCATTGAAAGGGGAATTGTAATACTAATATCCTAAAATAACCTAAAAAGCTTGGAATTCCTCATTAAAGGCGACACCAAATTTGTTGCAAATTGGCATCCTAAGTTTTTAATGGTCCGATTGCTCGTTCATATCAGGAGGCAGTGTGAAACTTGGTTCATGGATATTTTGTTATCATTGCTTTCAGTCTACGAATCTTTCAAGGACTACATTGCCAAGGAAACGATGGACGGAGAGAACAAGTACGATGCTGGGGAGCATGGAATGCAGGTGAGATTTCTCAGTCTAAGCTTGTTTGGTATGAAGCTACCATGAGGGTATGGGCCATACCGTAGGGTTGTTTCAACAAAAGGTGTCATGTCCATATAACATGACGTCATATGAGCTTGTTGTTAAAGGGATATATCACAATGAAATTATTCTGGTTTCAATAAAAGGAGGCCCATGAAAAAAACATTATTGAAGGTTTGTTGAAAATCCGTCAAAGGATAAGAAAGTTATGATCTTTTAAAGTTTTGATTTTGTGACGTCATATGGGAGGTGCTCTATCACATTTTGTGTACAATTTTTTTTCAAAAATGTGCATTGACTCAAAAAGTTATGGATCCTTTTTACCTGTGCATTTGATACCTCATTAAAAAATACATTTTTTCACACTTTAATTCTATGGAATTATTCTGTATACAACATTTGGGAGGTCAAAATATTGATGAATGACCAACTAAACATCAGCGTTGCAATGTCTTTACTAGATGGATGAACTCAATTGTGTAATATACAGGAATTTATTTTGTAAAAGCATTGATAACATTTCATTTACATATGTTACATTTCATCATCAGGAGGCAGAGAAAGGAGTGATCTTCAAAATCTTTCCCCCAGTCTTGCACCTGCAGCTGATGAGGTTTCAGTACGACCCACAGACGGACTCGAACGTCAAGATCAATGATAGGTATGCCATTAAGCACTCATTCATACGGCGTGGAGTATGCTGTCATTGTGCTGGGCGTAATCCAGTGCCCTGTCTGGTAAAGAATTGCGATTAGTTCCAACTTGACTTGTGAATGATACCAATTGTAACTCTGTACATTAATGATAAAGGATTCTTGCAATCCATAATATAGATAATGTAGTTTTTTTGTTTTTTTACAAAAGTCCTGAAACTTTGCATTGACCAGCAGTATATATCCTAACTATATCATGTATACAATCTCAAAGTCATAGTTTCTTATACAGTATTATCTTCCATTCTCTGCAGTATTTACCTATTTCCTTTTTTTTTTATGAAAGGGGTACCCAACCTTGAATGGGAAGAGTTCTCTGTACTGTTAAAGATGATGGAGCTCTTTTTACAAAAGTTCTAAAGCTTTGCAGGTACCAGCACTACACCCTAAGGTTTCACTGTCCTTCGCCATTTTTCGTAACGCAATGTTGTTTGACTTCTTCGCTGGTCAGGTATGAGTTCCCGTTCAAGCTCAACCTGGACCCCTTCATGAAGGAGGCAGAAGAAACCCCAGCAGACTACACCCTGCACTCTGTGCTGGTCCACAGTGGGGACAACCATGGGGGACACTACGTAGGCTTCATCAACCCAAGGGGAGATGGCAAGGTGAGGGGATAGGCTGGCAGGGAAGGGGGAGGCGGGGAAGGGAGGAGGAGGGGGAAGGGGGGTAGATTACACTCTGCACTCTGTGCTGGTCCACAGTGGGGACAACCATGGGGGACACTACGTAGGCTTCATCAACCCAAGGGGAGATGGCAAGGTGAGGGGGGTAGGCTGGCAGGGAGGGAGGAGGAGGGGGGAGGGGGGTAGACTACACCCTGCACTCTGTGCTGGTCCACAGTGGGGACAACCATGGGGGACACTACGTAGGCTTCATCAACCCAAGGGGAGACGGCAAGGTGAGGGGGGTAGGCTGGCAGGGAGGGAGGAGGAGGGGGGAGGGGGGTAGACTACACCCTGCACTCTGTGCTGGTCCACAGTGGGGACAACCATGGGGGACACTACGTAGGCTTCATCAACCCAAGGGGAGACGGCAAGGTGAGGGGGGGTAGGCTGGTTAAGGAGGGAGGAGGTGGGGAAGGGAGGAGGAGGGGGGGGAGGAGGGGGGTAGATTACACCCTGCACTCTGTGCTGGTTCACAGTGGGAACAACCATGGGGGACACTACGTAGGCTTCATCAACCCAAGGGGAGACGGCAAGGTGAGGGGGGTAGGCTGGCAGGGAGGGAGGAGGAGGGGGAGGGGGGTAGATTACCCCCTGCACTCTGTGCTGGTCCACAGTGGGGACAACCATGGGGGACACTACGTAGGATTCATCAACCCAAGGGGAGATGGCAAGGTGAGGGGGGTAGGCTGGCAGGGAGGGGGGGGGGGGGGAGGGGGGAGGGGGGTATATTACACCCTGCACTCTGTGCTGGTCCACAGTGGGGACAACCATGGGGGACACTACGTAGGCTTCATCAACCCAAAGGGAGATGGCAAGGTGAGGGGGTAGGCTGATAGGGAAGGGGAGGGGGGAGGTGGGGAAGGGAGAAGGAGGAGGAGGGGGGTAGATTACACCCTGCACTCTGTGCTGGTCCACAGTGGGGACAACTATGGGGGACACTACGTAGGCTTCATCAACCCAAGGGGAGATGGCAAGGTGAGGGGGTAGGCTGATGGGGAAGGGGAGGGGGGAGGAGGGGGCCAGAAAGACGGGATGGGGTGCGTTATGAAATGTTCATATGCTATGTATAACAAGGTGTATGTATGTATGTATGACAATGGGATTGTGCTGTACATACTGAGTTGAGTTTGAGCTAGACGTCATGAATATATTTATTTGTAAATACTAATACAAGTACATTGTAAACCACCAGATAACGCCCATTGAACTATATTACGTTTCTTTGGTGTATGCTTGCATCCACAGTGGTGTAAATTTGACGACGACGTGGTCTCGAGGTGTACAAAAACAGAAGCAATAGACAACAACTTTGGCGGGCACGATGAGGACAACATCTCCGTGAGGAATTGCACCAACGCCTACATGTTGGTCTACATCCGAGACAGCTTCAAGGGTGAGTGGCTGGACAGGGTGAACAACAATCACCAGGGGTCTGTTACATAAAACTTACCATTAACTCTGTCATCGTTGGTAGCTACCATGGTAATATCGCTTGACAGCCAATCAAATTCAGGGTTTCCATAGAAGTTGCCATTGGTAGCAAAATTACCATCAATGGCTAGTTTTATGCAACGGGCCCAGGGCCCTGTCTTATAAAGATTTGCGATTGACCTGAATCGATTGCACGTCCAATCCCTTATCTTAAGTGTGCAGAGGTATGACTGATATCAATCACAAAGCAAGTTGTTATCAATCGAAATTCCTATATAAAGGCCTGGTCCCCCTGCGCTTACAGATCCAAAGAGGATGTAAAACGTAAAAAAATCTTGCCATCCGTTGTGTACTCATTACGTGTATTTTTACGCTCTATCCATCGAGCATCCGTCCACTGTGAATCCACCCGCGCAAAAGGTTTTGAGCTGCACAAAATTTTTAGAACAGATAGAACCGATGCAAAGAGGATACAGCTTACGTTTAATGGATGATCATGGATATAGAACATATGTTGCTCGTATTTATCCCCGATTCACATCGTACATGTCGAGAAGTTCATCCGTTCTATCCTCTTTGTATCCTTAAGTGCTGTGGGACCTGGGCCTTAAGAGTTTTGTGCAGCTCAAAACTTTTTGATTCATTATGTCCGGATGCTCGATGGATAGAGCGTATGAAACACGTATGCAATGAGTACACAACAAATGCATAGCGTTTCCCAACGGATGGCAAGATTTTTTTACGTTTTACATCCTCGTTGCATCCGTAAGTGCAGTGGGACTGGGCCTTAAAGCAGGGCCCAGATCCACAGTGATGGCCGCATGGATGGTTATGATTATTGGATTATTGGGATATAGGTCATGCGGGGCTCTACAAAAAAATTTTTTATCACTTGCCCTGTCGGGCAAGTGATAAAAATATTTGCTTGCCCTGGAGGAAAAACTGCTTGCCCTGTTTTTTTTTTATTATAACCTTTGTTTTTCACTAATTTTTCTGCAGAAGCGGGGGCATACCTTATCCTGCTGAATTATACATACTTTACAGGACAACTGAACATAACAATATGTATTTGACAAGTTACTAGTGTTTGCAAAGAAATTTTAGGCATACACCCAGTAATAAGGATAGCGTGCTCCATCCTGTTAATGAACGAAAAACAAGTCAGACAAAAATCTTGGAACCAGACAGGATTTGAACCTGCAGTCTACTGCTTACCGGGCAGCGACTTAACCACGCAAGCTATTTCTAGTTCACGGGTCAAGACAAGACAACATGGAAACAAATACCCGAAAGAGTCTCGTTTCATCTGACTCATTCAATATTATTAGTGCTTGTTTTTAATCACACGAGTCCATCATGTTTAGCACTGACTCTCCGAACTATAGTACTCTTCTCTTGCTTTCACTCGATATGAAGTACAGACGCCTGACCTCCCTTAATAATTGGGCATGTTGGGAGCAGACTCTGCTCACTTCATGTACTATGTAGGTAGGTCTAGAGGCATTCATGACAACACTGACTACACCACGTAATTTGTAGGGGGCAAAGCTTGTCATAATACATGTAACTCGTAAACATGCTGACAGGATTATAAACAGTCACATTTCAAAAGTAAAATGTCTAACCCTAGACAACTTCTTTGCCGTTGAATTCTTCCAAAAAAGTGATTTCTAGGTCTGTATTAGCGTCCGCTTAGACCCTATAGCCCCGGGAGGGCTGGGCGGCAAGCTACCCGTTACTAGCCGCCTAGCCGTAGGCTGTAGCTGCTGTGGATAAACTAGTCTAGGCCCATGATCTCCCAGTTTGGAGCTTGTCAATACAGGAAACCTTAGAGTGATCGGCCCGATATTTCTGGATAGACTTCTTGGTAGATGTGCTAATTTTACCGTTTCAAGTGTACTGGTAGCGATCAAAATCATGGGCAAATCAATTAAAACATTGCTGCTCCACGGCAGGTATATGTGCTGAACTCATACAACTATCACTTACATACGTTTTCACATTACAGTCCCATATGTAGTAATCCACGTAAATACGGTTTATGGGCGCCAGACACACGAATAAACACAGCTGTTCCGAAAAATTTCACATCGAGCATGCGCACATTCGCGATCGCAAGCGATCACTCGTATCTGGTTAAAATATCGGTAATGGGGAAATCGCGTATGCGCAGAACTTATTTTTCAATTCAAGATGGCAGCGTCCGCAGAACGGAGTTTCAGACGAATTTTCATGGCAAAATCTCGGTGATCTCACTCCAATTTTGGCTGTGTTTGCCTGGTTTGACATGATATGAGACACATTCACAATTATTTTCTCGCATATGCGTAAGAACAATGTTATTTTCATATTTTTTGGTGAAAAATAACCACTTGCCCGGACGGGCAATTGTCTTTGAGAAATGCTTGCCCGGGCGTCATTTTCACTTGCCCCGGGCGATCGGGCAAGCGGGTTTGTCGAGCCCTGGTCATGACATTGTGTTGATCTTAAAGCTTATAGTTGCTCTTGAGCTGAGCTGATTTTGATAATTTCAAAACTTCTGCCGAGTATGGAACGACGGTGTTTGCCCAGATGAAACCTTTCCAAATTTTTGCTGGAAATGCTTAATTGCTTGTGCACTCTAATGTAGCAAGTTTTGCGCATGTGTGTGATATATATAACATAGCAATCTTAAGATTATATATTGACACAGTGCAACAGGTACAGGCTATTGATCTGTTATAAATTCTACATCAAATGAAAATATGTTTTTTCCCTCCAGAAATGACCAAGACATCAAAGGCACACATGTTGTGGTCTCAGAATAAGACCAAAAGTTTTGGCATGATTCCCTTTTCTTCCACTATTTTAAATTGATTCTGAAACGGTTGTCTGTCAGTTTGGTTGTAACAGTTAAACATGTACTGAAAACAATGCTCAATATTTCAGGCCTAGTGGTACTGAATGCTTCAATAAATGGCATGACTTATTTCATCATTGCAGGTGAGGTGTTGAAGGACGTGCCAGAAGACCACATCCCTGACATTCTCAAGCGGAGGTTACAAGAAGAAAAGTAAGCAATCTCGTTCTTACTACGCATGACAAGCCTCATACGACAGTCTAGTTGCATTCTGCCCAGAAGCAGAGTCACGTTTTCCATTTGTCTCTCTAAAATATAAATGCAGCGGCGTGCAGAAACTAGAGGAATCTGTATCTGGATGGTTGTAATATGGCCCTTCCTTTTTATGCTTCAAGTGAAACTTACGCATTGTGGAGCAGAGCCTTTTATTGCATGGTTATTCAAAAATGCATAAAAAGGGAAGCAACTTTCCTGACACATTTCTTTCTTTCCAGAGAATTGAATTCTTGAATTTTGCAAAACAGTTATGAGCATGTTATTTCCAAGCTTAGAGACTTCAACCCTATTTATGTGTAGGATGGTGAAAATAGGAAAAAGGGAGAAGAATTTCAAACTTCGCAAGATGAAGATTAAGAACTACAAGAAGACAACATCATATTTACTGTGCACAATCCAAATTTATAACTCAGGAAAAAATGAGGAGGAAAAGAGAAGGTGGAGATGAGTACCATGTAACAAATCAGAAAGGAGAAGATTCGTATCTTATTTCTCCCACTTCTAATTTTGACGATCATTGTTTATATTTCCCAATGTAGGAAGTTAGAAGCTCAGAGGAGAAAAGAGAGGACAGAGGCTCATCTGTACATGACGATTCAGGTCGTCTCGGAGGACCAATTCTACGGGCATCAGGGCAACGATCTCTTTGACTTTGATAGAATAAGATTCAAGTGAGTGTGTTGGCTGCCCCTCTCCGTCCAACCATGAATGATTCTCTGTTATTCATTATTACACTGTCATTTTTGTTTTGTTGTAAGTGTAGGGGACATGTGAGGATGTGAGAAATGCTGTCGACATTAGTGATTCCCCAGAGGTGATTAAATCATTGCTGAAAACAAACAAGAAATTGAAGAGAAGAAGAAAGTAATGGAAAAGGAATAAGATGAGGAAGAGCGTAAAGAATAGAAGGGCATTAATTAGGAGGAGGAGGAGCAGGACTAAGAAGAGGAAGAAGAAGAAAAGGAGGGTAGAAAGGAAGGAAAGGAAAAATAGTGAAGAAGAAGATGAGATCAAGTTTGTGAAGGAGAATGAGATATAGAAGAAAAAGGAAGTGTGCCATATCCATGAAACCTTACTAGCCTAGTTAATCACCAAAATGCATTCAGCTACACTCATTTTTAGTTACTAACTAGGCTAATAAGGTTTCGTGAATATGGCTCCAGGGCACTGCCCTATAAAGAATTGCGATTGATTGTAACTAGACTTGCGATTGATATGAATCACAACTCTATACATTAGAGATACGGGATGAGACTTGCTATTGATTCACATCAACTGCAACTCATTATGAGACGGGCCCAGGACTCCAATTTGTAATGACATTCCACTATGTGGTCCTTTCAGAGAGTTCAAGATCCTGAAGTCGTCCATGCTGTCTGAGGGCCTTGACATGCTGTCCCAGTCGATGGGTTACCGGCCAGACCAGATCAGGATCTGGCCCTTCTCACAGAGGACCAACAACACCTACAGGCCCACGCTGCTGGAGAATGACGACCCTTCCAAACAGGTGAAGGCGGGCAACTTGAAGCTCAGTAGATTGAATTCAATTAAAAGCGAGGATGGCCCGTTTGTGAAAGTCATGGAACTCTGCAGGAATCAGCAGTGTGCTGTAGTGATAACGTTTATGAAATCTCACAATCATAGCTTCACAAACTTTATCAGGAAAAATGAAAAACCCTCGTTGTTATTGTTTGAAATCTCCCGTTTCCTAGCGACCATAGTCTATATTCAATTTCTATATTGTGCAGTATGGTGCAGTCCTTGCCTTATTGTATCACTACAGTGCCGAGGGCGATGTGCACTGATACAGTGTCCGGCCTATGAGCTTAAAGGGTCCCTGCAATCAAAATGCATGTTGACTTATGTTGATTCAACTTAATATGTATATTACAAAATCAGTAACGGCTTAATGGAAATATGTGTCCTTTATTTTAAAATAATTTTTCTATATTTTTTCTCAGCACTGATAAGCCCCGCCTCCAAAAATATCCTCCAACTCAAGATTCTTGTTGTGACATCATCACAGGTATAAATTAGCAAGATAATAGACATAATTTATGCACAAACTAAACATTGCAATGACTACCTGCAAGTGTTTATAATGTCATCGCATGTTTATACAATGCATTTTCCCCCTTGGCATAGCTAGCACATTTCTGACATAAGAAAACGATTATTCCCACATGAAAGGTTGTTAGGTTGTATTGTGTGAAGACATGTGATGCTCTTGTGGGCAGGTGGGGGTAGTCATTGCAATGTGTAATTTGTGCATAATTCTTTCTATTATCCTGCTAATTTTTAACTTTGATGACGTCACAACAAGAATCTTGAGTTGGAGGAAATTTTTGGAGGCGGGGCTTATCAGTGCTGAGAAAAATATAGAAAAAAATTATTTTAAAATATAGGACACATAATTCCATTGAACAGTTAGTGATTTTGTTAAATACATGTTAAGCTGCATCAACAGACGTCAACATACATTTTGATTACAGGGGACCTTTAAAGGGCATTGTACTGGGAAGGAAAACAAAACCTTCAAAATGTGACCATGAGCAATCTTCTTGCCAATAGTCTTAAATGCATGCAATGTGCATGTTAGAAACTTGCTGAAAGTTTTTGCCGTCAAATAATCCACATGTGGAGTAATTGGTGATTTAATCACAAATCCTTATAATGTTCGGCCGAAACATTTTGAGGATTTATGATTCAATTTGAAATTACTCATTTGAGGGCAAATAACTTTTAGCAAGTTTCTAAAATGGACAATGCATGAATTTTAGACCATTGGCAAGAAGATATGTACGAGTTACTGTAATAGGGGGTTCAACGAAAAACATTTTTCAAAGGCAACAAAATATTTGGCGGATGGGGGCATGTGTGGACTTCTGAAAACAGCAAACCATGAATGAAACCTGTATATATTGCTTGTGAAATATATCCCCCCCCCTATTTCTGCTTGCTGTGTAGATGTGTGAGGTGGCGGATGGCGACAGTGTGTGGACCGTGTTCCTTGAAACACAAGACCCAGAATCACCCCAAGTTTCCTTGCCATCCTTTGACAGAGAAAGTAAGTCTTTTTATTTGTGTGGCCAGGCAAATGGTTTTGACGACAGTATCAAATTGAAGTGTTCGTTTTAGGTTTCCATTGTGATATGTTATGTGTAAATACTATGTATGAAATAGCAAGACTTTTGATGAGTTTTATAATGAGTTTTCCATATATTGGATGAAGAAGGAAAAAGGTGTAGTAAATCTTTTTAAGGATATATTTTAATACATGAGACCAGTCTCCTCATATTTGTCATGATGTTTTCAGTTTTATAGAGGGATTATGTGATTGCAATGTGTATTTTTCTGTGTTTCACATTAACCTTTTCACATTGAGAACAAGAACTTTGGCTTTGCAAGAAAGTACTTTCAACAGAGAAAGTTTGTTACATGTGAGGGCGTATAGGGTTAGTGTTATGAAGACAATCCAAAATTACACAAACTCAGTCTAAACAAAGATTGAGTGATATCATGCTCAAACTATTACATTGTTCTCAATTCATTTTTTTCTTTGCTGACAAAGAAAGGAAGTTATTTAAGAATGTTCAGAGATATCAAAATAATAGTAGGCTACATGTACCCTACATTGTTTACGTACTTCTGTAATTGATTTATTTCTATTGACTGTGTTTCAGGTGATGTGCTTTTGTTCCTCAAGCTGTACGATCCAAAGGCAAAAAGTCTTTCATACTGCGGCCATGTCTACGTTCCAATCACAACAAAGATCCGTAAGGACTGCTCCAGTTTCTTATCGTAATGTTTGTGCACCTTCATGTAATGTTCAATCGAAGCTGTTGTTGTCTTTAACAAAGACTGCTCAATGTTTGTATCAGAACGTTTGTGCACCTTCATGTGCTGCTCAATCTAGGCTGTGGGTGTATTCGACATGACGCATAGTTGTTGCAATCCAAGAACAGCCATTCATACCTTGGGTTTTGTCTGTGAATTCATCACAATGAAAATATGGAGAATGTACTTTTTTTTGTACTTACATAGTGCTATCCTGGGGCCTTCACCCGTAGATTAACGCTGGTTGAACTTCCATTCTTACTGTAACTAAAACTTATTACAACCACTTCATCTATTTCCCCTGGGTTGTCTTTCTAGACAGGTTTGAATGTAGAGCACTTTTGTAACCAAACCAATCTGCATTTGTGATGTACTGATATCTGATTGGATATAAATTTGCATCTTATTTGAATTGAAATGTTGAAATGTTTCCATGCTAAGGGTGTATCAATAAAAAGTGACAGTTTTTGTTCCACCAGGTTTCAAGATATATAATTTTAAAGGGTTGATAAAGGAAAAGAAAAAGTGAAAAATTATGAAATTATTTGAGTTTGTTTCCTGCTCTAGTGTCATTTGATGGGTAAATGCTGGCAATGTTTCTCCATGGCTTTCTTGTTTACAGAGGCATTAGTTCCATTGATGAACGAAAGGGCTGGCTGCCCGGAGAACACAGAACTCATTCTGTATGAGGTAAGAGGCTAGCCATAAGAAACCTTCATCAAATAACTGTGTCAAGGAAAGTACTTGTTGAAAATGCATCATGTCTGCAAATACCTTTGTACCTGATGAGTTGATTAAGAGAAATCTGATAGATGTGGTTCAAACTTTTTGTGAGGTGTGATTTGTCAGGGGTAGTACTCTGGAAGAAATTAAAGTTAAAAAACGTCTTAGCTGAGTCAGTTGGTATTCTGAAAACTGGCTCAAGTCAAAAACTGTGCCAATGGACCAATCACAGTAATGGATTGTAAGTCAAAACCTAAATGGGCCTGTCTACAGTAATGGGTACATTTCTGTGACATTTTACTGTAACATTTGCATAAATCTCTTAAATTCCAATCAGTTTTTGTTGTCTCTTAAATAAACCAGCCAATAATAATAAAATATCAAAGAAATGTATTGATTTGCAATTTACAAGGTTTTGTAAGCTTCAGAAAATTTGCCCTGTACAAATTTGCCGTAGCACGTTTGTAAAGGGACGGACGAGTTTGTAACACACTCGTCTGTCACGTTACCAACGTGCTATGGCAAATTTGTACAGGCTTAGTTTAGAAATATATAATAAATGAACATTCAGAGCATGATTTTAGCTGAAGTTATTTTGGAGGAAATTAATTCAAAACTCTGTCATATTTTGGTGGTGCAAGGTGGTCATAATTTCAAATGATTCAGTTGTGCCAAAAAAATATCCCTTTACTGTAGACAGACCCAAGTACATTTTCATAATAAAGATAAAGAAATATGTGCCACAGTAAGAAGCTGATTATCCCTGCGTTTTGGTGACTTTCATTTGGAGCACTTGCGAATATCAGGTCTTGAATATGTTATCAGCAGCCATCTTTAGACTCTGCAACTGATTTGAAAAGAAGTATGATTATTTTATGAGATTTTGTTTACACTTATTTTAGGAGTCTTACTAGGAAACCATTTACATGAAGACATGACAAAGATATTTATGAATCCAGAGACAGTTTTTGCTTGTCAAATGTGACTTTCTACTCCTTGAAACAAATTTTTAAGGGGCAATCCTTGGTATTCCTGCTCAGATTTTATTTAATGGAATTCAAGATTTATCTTCAGTGATTATATGCCCCCCCCTCTACCAAATAAAAAGAAACTTCTGAATATAAATTATTAATTTCGCTTATAGAGTATGATTTCCTCCTTGATTTCATACTGACAACGGATGGCATCTGTGCTCATATTTCATGTTGTTGAATGGAGGTTTTATTCTGAGTGAGTGATAACACGCAAACCAAACATGACTCAGCTGTTTCCTACCCCACCCCATGGCCCCATCCCTCTTCTCTGTACCAGGAGGTTAAGCCCAATCTGACTGAGAGGATAGAGGACCTCAGCCAGCAGATGGACAAAGGCCTGGATGAACTCATGGATGGCGACATCCTGGTGTTCCAAAGGTACCAAGAAAGATAGATACATTTGCTCAAATAATATGTGAATAAACTTGTGTCAAAATTGATAATCCATGTACTGTATACGCCATATATTTCACGAGTCTAATATTTCTTGAATCGGGACTTCTCGACAATTTCACAAGTGGTTAAATTTGCGATTGTGGAGTACTAGTACTATTAGTACATGTGCTCGTGCACGTCGTTTTTATGTTTTCGCGCATTGTCAAATTTGCGAATAACCCGTGACTCGCGAAATTTGCAAAAATTAAAACAACTCGAAATATATGGCGTATACAGTATTAACCAGATTCATATAATGTAATTGAGATATATTTTGAACTGTGTGAAACAAAAGATAGATTTTATATTTTTTAATTGTTTCTGTGCACTGTAGAGTATTGTTACTTTAGATAAACACTTATTTAGTTACAATTTGTGCTGAAATGAAATACTCCTATGTATGGATACAATTTTGTGCTTTCTTATCATTTTGCTCAAATGATGCAAATTCTATAATGATACATATTTGTCATAACCATTTTGTGTTCAATTTCAAAATGTCAAAGCAGGGCCCTGTGGTAGAACACAGTTTAACCACTGGAGGGGTTACCGGGGATAAATAATACTTATAGATGAATAAATCAATAGAGGTTATTTTCCTGCACTGTAAAAAAATAATCAGCATCACAAAATCAAAATGAGACCAAGAACAGATCTGCAATGATTTTTGATGGGTCTCATCAAAATGTTAACTACCACTAGTACTATCGATTTACCTTGAACCTGAATCTATATAACTTGATTGTAACCTAGGGACGATCCTGACAAAATGCAGTACGACCTGCCAACGGCGCGGGACTACTTCAGGGACCTGTTCTGCCGAGAGGAGGTCACGTTCTGCGACAAGACCAACACCCGTGACCCGGGCTTCACGCTGGTCCTGTCTCACAAGATGAACTACTTCCAGTTCGCCAAGGCCGTGGCCATGCACCTGGACACGGACATGATGCTGCTTCAGTTCTTCAAGGGGCAAGGGTGAGTGAGGAAGGGAGCAGCGAAATGTCGGAAGACCATAAACTGTGATTGTTCTATTGACACAGATTTGGACTTCGGTCGGTTTCAAAATACCAACTGACTTTAGGTAAAATAGTTGAATTTTGTTTTTCAGAATACCCCCTCTGACTTTCCAACCCTTTTCGCTCTTGGCTTCTTGTCCCCAAAGAGTTCCCATGGTGTTTCAAACTCCCTGCCAAACATGTTGACTTGTACTCAGGCCTGTAGCTATGTTTATGCATTGATTGTTGCATAAAACACAGCAGAAAATATGGCATAGATAGGTCAGGGGAACAGGGATCAGAAAAATGTTTAAACTTTCATATACAGTGCACAACATGTTTTCTTCAATCCACATAGGACAGTCATACAGTGTTGTAAATTGAAATTTTGAAAGCAATACAGTGTTTCTAGAGGTGCTCTTCTTTATACTCATGCTCATCTCTCTCACATTCCTCTATCATTGTTCTCTCTCCTGTCTAGTCACAGAGACAATCCCTTCAAGTGTACGTCCCTATCTCATCTCCCTTACATTCCTCTATCATTGTTCTCTCTCCTGTCTAGTCACAGAGACAATCCCTTCAAGTGTACGTCCCTATCTCATCTCCCTCACATTCCTCTATCATTGTTCTCTCTCCTGTCTAGTCACAGAGACAATCCCTTCAAGTGTACGTCCCTATCTCATCTCCCTCACATTCCTCTATCATTGTTCTCTCTCCTGTCAAGTCACAGAGACAATCCCTTCAAGTGTACGTTCCTATCTCATCTCCCTCACCTTCCTCTATCATTGTTCTCTCTCCTGTCAAGTCACAGAGACAATCCCTTCAAGTGTACGTTCCTATCTCATCTCCCTCACCTTCCTCTATCATTGTTCTCTCTCCTGTCTAGTCACAGAGACAATCCCTTCAAGTGTACGTCCCTATCTCATCTCCCTCACATTCCTCTATCATTGTTCTCTCTCCTGTCTAGTCACAGAGACAATCCCTTTGAGTTTACGTCCCTATCTCATCTCCCTCACATTCCTCTATCATTGTTCTCTCTCCTGTCTAGTCACAGAGACAATCCCTTCAAGTGTACGTCCCCATCTCATCTCCCTTACATTCCTCTATCATTGTTCTCTCTCCTGTCTAGTCACAGAGACAATCCCTTCGAGTGTACGTCCCTATCTCATCTCCCTCACATTCCTCTATCATTGTTCTCTCTCCTGTCTAGTCACAGAGACAATCCCTTCGAGTGTATGTCCCTATCTCATCTCCCTCACATTCCTCTATCATTGTTCTCTCTCCTGTCTAGTCACAGAGACAATCCCTTCAAGTGTACGTCCCTATCTCATCTCCCTCACATTCCTCTATCATTGTTCTCTCTCCTGTCAAGTCACAGAGACAATCCCTCCGAGTGTACGTCCATATCTCATCTCCCTCACATTCCTCTATCACTGTTCTCTCTCCTGTCTAGTCACAGATACAATCCCTTCAAGTGTACGTCCCCATCTCATCTCCTCACATTCCTCTATCATTGTTCTCTCTCCTGTCAAGTCACAGAGACAATCCCTCCGAGTGTACGTCCCTATCTCGTCTTCCCCACATTCCTCTATCATTGTTCTCTCTCCTGTCAAGTCACAGAAACAATCCCTTCAAGTGTACGTCCCTATCTCATCTCCCCAACGTTCCTCTATCATTGTTCTCTATCCTGTCTAGTCACAGAGACAATCCCTCCGAGTGTACGTCCCTATCTCGTCTTCCCCACATTCCTCTATCATTGTTCTCTCTCCTGTCAAGTCACAGAAACAATCCCTTCAAGTGTAGGTCCCTATCTCATCTCCCTCACATTCCTCTATCATTGTTCTCTCTCCTGTCAAGTCACAGAGACAATCCCACCGAGTGTACGTCCCAGTCTCATCTCCCTCACATGCATCTATCATTGTTCTCTCTCCTGTCAAGTCACAGAGACAATCCCTTCAAGTGTATGTCCCTATCTCATCTCCCTCACATTCCTCTATCATTGTTTTCTCTCCTGTCAAGTCACAGAGACAATCCCTCCGAGTGTACGTCCATATCTCATCTCCCTCACATTCCTCTATCACTGTTCTCTCTCCTGTCTAGTCACAGATACAATCCCTTCAAGTGTACGTCCCTATCTCATCTCCCTCACATTCCTCTGTCATTGTTCTCTCTCCTGTCTAGTCACAGAGACAATCCCTTCAAGTGTACGTCCCTATCTCATCTCCCTCACATTCCTCTATCATTGTTCTCTCTCCTGTCTAGTCACAGAGACAATCCCTTCAAGTGTACGTCCCCATCTCATCTCTCTCACATTCCTCTATCATTGTTCTCTCTCCTGTCTAGTCACAGAGACAATCCCTCCGAGTGTACGTCCATATCTCATCTCCCTCACATTCCTCTATCATTGTTCTCTCTCCTGTCTAGTCACAGAGACAATCCCTTCAAGTGTACGTCCCTATCTCATCTCCCTCACATTCCTCTATCATTGTTCTCTCTCCTGTCTAGTCACAGAGACAATCCCTTCAAGTGTACGTCCCTATCTCATCTCCCTCACATTCCTCTATCATTGTTCTCTCTCCTGTCAAGTCACAGAGACAATCCCTTCAAGTGTACGTCCCCATCTCATCTCTCTCACATTCCTCTATCATTGTTCTCTCTCCTGTCTAGTCACAGAGACAATCCCTTCGAGTGTATGTCCCTATCTCATCTCCCTCACATTCCTCTAGCATTGTTCTCCTGTCAAGTCACAGAGACAATCCCTTCAAGTGTACGTCCCTATCTCATCTCCCTCACATTCCTCTATCATTGTTCTCTCTCCTGTCAAGACACAGAGATATTCCTTCTCGTGTACATACCCCTATTCCCTGGTGGTACAGTCCTTAGCTCATGTCTTTCTTCCACCGTTGTTCTCCTCTCTCCCGTCTAGTCACAGAGATGGGCCGGGACATCCCCTGAGGTGCACGTATGAAGGGACGTTACGGGAACTGCTGCCCCAGTCCAAGTCCAGACAACCCAAGAAGCTCTACTATCAGATGGTCAGTCAACATAGCTTTCTTGTCTTGCTTTTCCATGATTGAACAAATCTGCGGTTTCATGTGATAACTTTGGAAACATCCCTTTGGAAATGACTGAGTACATTGTAGAATTCTTGCTATCATTTTATGCCAGTGAAGCTTTTCTGCAGATCAAATTGATCGCCTCCGGGGACTCACTATATTCCATTGCAGATTTGAAAGATAAACGTTTCACATCTAAAACAAGAGCCCATGTATTTGTGTATAACTTTGCCCGTGAATGGACTTTTATAGAGATTTGAAAAAGAGTGTCTGAATGTACAGTTGAGTGAACAATTTTATAGAAAATGTGCTCATTGCGATTTCATGACCTTACCATTATACAAACAGCGTTACATGTGCACTAACTTCCTGCAAGTGCCTGCCCCCCACAGGCTATCCCATAATGCATTGCAACCATCCTGTGAAGCTTGTATCCAAGTACTTATTTTTGAAAACAGCAATTCAGATGAACCAAGAATTGGGTATAGACAAGATTTCTGCACATTTGTGGATTTGCGTTTTGATGTTTTACACCCATTGTCGTTTATTTGCAGTTGAACATCAGAATAGATGAACTAGAGAACAAGAGGCAATTCAAGTGTATATGGGTCACAGACAAGCTCAAGGAATTGGTAAGTGGCATAGAGTACCGAAGTATGACGCTATTTGAGCATAATCGTCAAGACAGCTGGTTCTAAACAATGACTTTAATTGGGAATGGCTGACACTAGCCCGATAGACAATATCGGACCGCTAAACCTCTCACTTGTGTGAGTTTGTTTAGAGCCAATTGTCTTGACAACATGCTCATA
>OZ022579.1:17918592-18031092 GCA_963669155.1 Arbacia lixula | reverse complement strand
ATGTCTGTTTTCTTTAGTTGGAAAACACTCTGCCCCTCAGATGAGACATTATAGAATAGGCACACTCTATGCATGTTTAACTCTTAAAGTGCCATAGCGCTGCAAACGCGCTATTGTTACGGTGCTTCATACACGCTAGCGCGCTATCGCTTGACTGCTTTGTTCAAGCAAGGGCGCTACCGTTCGAGTGCCAGAAGCGCGCTTGCTCGCATTCGTCATAGCAGTCATTGTTCATGCTCATTGCACTTGTACTTAATGCTTCGCACACGCTATTGTTCATCGCATCGCACGCACCAGCTAATCGGCTTTGGATTACGCATGTTTGTTTACACCTTTCAGATTGAATTTTCTTGAGTAATTTAGTGTTTTGTATTTGATATACAGGATGTACCTTATCACTCCCTCATGCAAATAAAGGAATAAAAGACAGGATGTACATTGTGTACCCAATCGTTTCTAGTCAAGGCATAGCCTATTTGTGGGGTCCAAGGGGGACATTTGTCACAAAATGTCAAATGGAAGTTACCATATAAACATACAACATTATGAATAAGATCTGAAAATAAAGAAGCATGTATGCAGTTCAACCGAATATAGCACAGAAATGACTTGAAAAGTACAGCTAAATGTTTATTATTAGTTTATAACAAAATAAGAAAGTAAGATCTCTGTACGAATGTGATATTATAATGAAGCTGATAAGATTTTTTACAACTTTTGTGTACACATTTTTCTGTAAAAGTGTATAAGTTTCAAAATATAGTGGTTCGAAAATGCCAACACAGAAAATGAAGCGCAACTAACGAGGACTCAAAATAAACTTGGCACAGGGCGGATTTGGGGCTGGCACAATGGGGATTAGCAGCGTGGCACTGGGCTCTATGCGTTGGGGCAGGCTAAGAGTTAAGAGCTTTCTTCACTTCTTGATTAATAGCAGAGTGAGAACCTGATGAAGTGGGCAGAAAACCTATACTGGAAAACAGATGAGAGATGCTGCCCCCTCGTGGCTCACCTTAGAAGGCTGTTTAGCCCACATGTGGTATCAAACTGGCATTAAGAATGCCATATCAAATAATATGTGGTAGCTGGTATGGATTGTTTTTTCCTACTTTCTGGTGGGAAAACACTCTGTCCCTTGGATATAGAAGAGGCACGTTCTATGCACGTTCACTTTTCGATTAAGAGCAGGGTGAAAACCCAATGGAGTGGACAGAAAGCCTTTACTGGAAAACCGATGAGAGATGCCAACCCCCTGTGGCTCAACCCAAAATGCTATTCAAGCCTACAAACGGTATCAACTGGCATTAAGAGTGCCATACAAAATGATATGTGGTAGCTGGTATGGATTGTTTTTTTCCACTTGTATGTCTGTAACTTCCCAGGCTCAATGCAGTTGTTTATATTTGCTGCTGCCAATGCTGAGTCAAAAAACCCTTCAAAAGTCATGAATGACAATGTTAACACTGTATTTCAGTCTTTGTTTTGCCTTGTGTGATGACTAATCCATTGCTACCTTGGTCTTGTCTTCTCTTCAGGGTGAACCGTTCTCAAATGTGAAGGAGAGGATACGAGAACAACTAGATATCTCAGAGAAGGAATTAGAAAAGGTAAGGATACACTCTTTATCACAAACTATGTAATTGTTATCAAAGGTAATAAGATTGCAGATGGTAAAGATTATGGAAACCATAATCATTGCAGAATGGCTCCGCAGATTTGCCAAGTAGCACTGATTTTCAGTATTTCATAATGAAATTTGAAAAGATTACTGAAGGTTTCATACAATATACAGTGAAACCTGTCTATAGTGGCCACCCAAGGGAAACAAAAATTGTGTCCCTAATAGACAGATGGCTGCTATAGACAGGTTCTTTAACATGTGATCTCTCTCCTGGGGAATCATTTTAGTGGCCACTATAGACAGGTTCGCTGCTATAGACAGGTGGCCGCTAAGACAGGTTTGACTGTACTGAGTTTATAAGTTCTAGTTCATGGGACTTTCTATTATCTTTATTTGAAAATACTGATTTGCATTCTGTAGAAATACTGAAGTGTTTTGATTAAGGTTGGCAGGCCTGGTTCTGGGTTCCATTCTCCATTGATTGCAGAATTATGTGAAGGAATCGTCTCAAAATGATATGGTCGTGGAAATCAAATGAGACTAGGACACATTCAGACATGATTATCCATTGCATAATTTTCTATCCTTCAACTTTAGGTAGCAATGTTTTATAACGACATTACTAATTAAGAGGTGAACATAACTTTGAAATAAGGAGAATTAACGAGCACAGCCTCAGTGTGTGAGCACACAAAATTTTTTTATTGAGTTTCCTTTCTGTTTGCTCTTTGCTCTATCTCATCCGTAAATTAATAAATAATTTATAAATAGAAGAATGCTGATCAAGTCACATAAATTTGTCTTTTGTATGTGCATCCTTAAGAATCTTTGATTTATTGACTCTCTCATGGCTTTCTTCTGCAGATCAAGTTTGCAATAGTTGTTATGGGGCGGCAGACGTACATCGGTGAAGGTAAGCTTTGTGCTGTAGTTGCCATACAGTACCGAATGATATCAAAAGAAAATTGAAGTATTAACATTTGTTTTCTTTATTAAGAGTTTTCTTTATTATTTCACTTGTAAAGATGGAGAAAAAGGTATTCTCGGGAGTAGTTAATAGAGAACAAAAACATTCAAAGCAAGTTGATTTTGAATAAAAATCAGCAATAAGTGTGAAAGAGTTTGTCAATTGATCTTAAAACCTTTATGTGCAGCTTCATTCATTGCATAGGGTCACATACAAAAATAACACAACTGTCCCTTATGTGCGACCTTGTCATCGTCCTTGTGCACCATGCTCCATGACCCTTGCAATTCAGAATGTGGTGTTATCCTAATGTACAGTCGATGAAGAATGCATCATCTGCACTAAAGAAACATTTGCAATTATTGGCCTTGTTTCCCTGTTGCAGACTGAATCATATAGAGGTATAAACATGATTGCTCTTTAATTTTGTCTGTATTTTTGTTTCACTTGCCAGATCAAGACTACCAAGTACGGCTGAAGGATTTCCAACCGCAGGGTCATGCAAGTAAGAAAGATCTTGATTCCCAATCAAAGAGAATGCTTATGATGTACTCTGTATACTTTCCATGCTTGTCTCTCATTATGCTCTCTGTGCAGCATTTTTCAGAGCTATTCACACACACAAAACTTGAGAAACCTAATTCAAGAACTTTTCATTTCAATAAAGTTTGACAAAGCTATGCCACCAGGAAATTTTGTTTTGGTATAAGATTTTTTTCTTTTGTTAGTATACAAATGAAGTATCTTAGTGAAAGGCTTTCTTGGTTAATTTGAATTTTGAAAAGAAATTGTAGGCATACACCCAGTAGTAGTAAGGATAGCATGCTCCATCCTGTAAGTGAATATTTTGTAAATGGCATGTTTTTCATTCATTTATAGGATGAATCATGCTATCCTTCTACTGGGTGGGTGCGTAAAAGTTTCTTTTTGTTTTCAGCGTATTCATTTCTCATACTCTGATAACAACTGTAAATGGTAGACTGAATTTGAGCCATGATCAAAATCGGAGATGTTTTCACAGAAGTCTGTAGATTCCATTTCATTTCTGTAAAGTGTTGGTATTAAATGATCATCATGTTGTGTCGTTGCTATAACAGCCAACCCTCAGCCAAGGCCCTGGCTTGGTCTGGATCATGTCAACAAGAACAAACGCCCACGCTACACCTATGTGGAAAAACCCATCAAGATCTTGAACTGAGACTATCCACGCATTCACTGCTAGCTTAACTAACAATCTACAATACAAGGACTGGAACTCTATGTCGCAGATGAGTCGATCTTCGCTGAGGTGCGCCTAAGAGAATTGACATCGAGTAGGGGGAACGAGCCGACGGGTAAGCACGTCGTGCGGTTCCGTGAGTTTCTGACGACTGCCAAGGGACGTCTGAGACCTGGTAGCTTGAGATTTCTGCAGCTTGCCCCCAACAGCAGAGAGCTGGAGTGACATACCGAATCTGAAGCTCATTCCTGGTTTTAAGGCTGTAGATTTGATTGTCTTGTATGTTATCTTACTACCACCATTTCAACAAAATAGATCAATGGAGGAAAACGGGTTACAACTTCTTCTGCTGGTTTATTTTTTTTAGTTTTTTTTTGCTGTTTTTCGCACAATCAGGGAACAATCAGGTCGACATGGCTTCAGGAAGAGCTAGCAAAGGTGTGAGAATTGACTGCAGCTTGTGGCTGTCTGAGGTTCTGCTCCTTTGGGGTGGGGAGGAGTTGGGGTGTAGGGGGAGGGGCGGGGGCGGGGGGTGGATAGTAACCCTTCAGGAGAAGCTCTATGCAGTTTCAGATCAGATTATTATAAGATACTTAAAAGCAAAGTCCATTGGATGTTAGTTTCTGAGTTCCTTTGGTCCTGGGGATGGTCATTAAATATTATATTGTGTTGTTAACATTTATATAGGATATAAGCAAACTAGGTTTAAAAGATGCATTCACCTACGTAGGACCGGACTGGGCTCCATTGTGAAGAATACACAAAGCACTTCAAAATTGTTTCATAAAACAGAGATTGATGAATGTTTAACCTATAAATTCATGTTTGATAGAAGTAGTTACAGATAATGTTCAGGCCCCACTGGGCTAGCCAGAATGAAGACGAAGATTGTACATCACTGACATTACATAATGAAATCAGATCACAGTGGATATACTGTATACGTCATATATTTTGTGAGACTAATTTTTTGTGAATCAGGGCTTCTCAACAATTTCGCGAGTGGTTAGATTCGCGATCGTGGAGTACTAGTATGTGCTCGAGCACGTCCTTTTCATTATTTTGCATGTTGTTAAATTTGTGAAAAGTCTAGACTCGCGAAATTCGCGAAAATAAAAACCACTTGAAATATGTGGCATATACAGTAGTCCACCGATTGTATTTCTGGTGTAGACCGACCTTGGCAGATATTTGGAGAATTACTGTGTTATACTGATGCGAGACACATGAACTTTAAACATGTGCCTGTTCAATAAATGATTCACATTGGTTGTTGGGAGCTAGATCGGAAGTAAAACATTATTGGACAAGATATGCTGCTAGAAGTTACGCAAGCATTACCTATGCTGCTAATTTGTCTACTAGTACTAGTACTAGTACTACATCTCCAGATCATTACCAATGATTTGTTATCAGTAGGTATTTGTAGAGATCTAGTAGTCGACTGCGCACAGTCCCAATTTATCGTTCTCTCTGGAAGAATTTGATTCGCCACAATTGTTAATGCTCGTCACGCTACCAATGAACTAGGCACCAATTCAAGACAACACTGTGTGTGCAATTGGTCTTTGATTGATGGATAACTAAAATTACAATCTAGCTCGTGTTTAGAAGACTGTAGTCATTAAGTGAACCACTTGAAACATTCATGTCCCTCGTTACTTCTTGTGTCAAGCCATGTACATGTATTTTGATATCTGATGCTTTAAACTGATAGAGACTGATCTTTATTGCTGGAAAGTTTTTCTGTTGCAATACGTCTTAGTACAACTGGGCCTGTTTCATAAAACTCATCATTGATGGTAACTTTGCTATCAATGGTGACTTCTATGGAAACCTTAAATTTGACTGGCCGTTGAGCGATGTTACCATGATAGTTACCATTGATGACAGAGTTACCATTAATGGTAAGTTTTACCATTAAAATAAAAGTTTTATGCAACAGGGCCATGCTGGGTAGTATTAATCGCACATGGTTGCGAATAAATGATCAATCAGGAGGGTTTTATTCTCCACTCAGTGCAACTGCACCAGCCAGGATGGAAGAGTTATATAATATTGGATGCGCTTGAGTGATATATCAGATATATTGCATTCATGTTGATGAATGCAATATATCTGTTATACCACGAAAGAAATCCACTATTTTTATTATTATACATACAAACTACTTTCCATGACAACAGCAATGGGTTCAATTCAAATAAAAAAGAAAAGAAAAAGAGAATCAGGGTTTAAATCTGTATCAAATCTGCCTTATGCATGTTAAAAAATGCGCGTGCGCAATCAATCCCCATGCGCAATTGTCATGGCGAGAATTGAATATTGTAACAATAATGCACTGATTTTCCCCATTGATACTGGTAACGTAAATACATAGGACAGCTAATATGCTAACAATATTGCATGGCAGCAAGCAAACCTCTGGAAGGATAATTAATACAAGGTTTTAGTGTATCAAAAAAGTGTATTGTATGTGTAATAATCTTCAGTACCGGTAACCCATTCGGCATCAGACAGATTGCAGCTGGTATGGTCTTGTGTGTATCAACTTATGCAGTTCCATTGTGTTGATCTTCCCTAAGAGGTCACTGTGTAACCTGACTGTATGGCAGTCTTATATCTGGACATTTACATGTATTCATTTGCTAGGTAGAATGTGGTTTGGGCACTTTTTCACTTTGCTGAATGAAAGGTTACAAGTCTTATATATTGCACAAGAAAAACATAATTATATATATGCATGCATTCAATAACTGAGTCGAAAACGTGCCAAGTTGCCTTGGAGTATTAAGACTGTAATTGTACCAGTAGGGCCTGTGTCTTGCACATGTCAGAATTTGCAGCTCGTTTTTCACTGCAATATGCAAGGATAACAAAACATGTTGTCCTGTTGTAGAAATGTGGGCATTGTAACCAGAAGATGATTTCATAGATTGACTTGCATCCTTCAGCAAGACATTTAATCCATTTGGCTGTTCTGTCTATATCCAGAAGATGCCTTACAGCACTAAGTAGACCCAGGAACTGGGATAATCACTGGGATTACATGGCCCTTGTTAACAACGGTGTTCACATTCGCCTAATGCGGCTACGATGGGTACCTAAGACCACATTCTTACTGGAAAATGAGTGTTTAATACCTTAAGTTCCTCCCATAAAACCACAAGCCTGTTAGATGTACATGTAGAAAACTAAAGGGTAAAGCAAAGCTGTAAACTAGTAAGGATTTTCAGTATTTTGTTCTAAAAATCAACCAGAATACTGAATGTTTGCAACCAAATGTATGCATAGCCCTATTTCATCAAACGGGGACTTATTGATTTTCTCATCCAAATGCTGATTTTTAGAAGGCAACATATTGAAATTTAAATAAGGATGTTGGCAGCTCTTGTGAAGTGTTCAATTTTATTGCATTAGTTATTATCAAGCGTAAGGGCTGTATAGAAAGCAAATCTGGAGAAAAATTAAATATTACATATAACCTACTATAGTACATGTATGTACCATTACAGGTATTTTAGCACTTTTCTAAGAAATAAGACCTGTTGCTCAGTTGATCATTTGTACTCATTTTGTTAATGAAGATACATTGTTACAGGCGATGTTATTTGACCAAGGTGTGACAAAATGAAAAGGTCATTATTTGTTCCAGGTAACAACTCACAAAACTGTAGAATAAGGTGGTAAACTCATCATTATCACGGGCATGAAAATGTGTAGTAAGCAGGGGTTTTTCATGGCTTGGTAATGCAAGGGTTAACTCTCTGATTACGATCGGCATAAAAATGTGTAGTAAGCCTTTGATTTTATTCAAAGCTCGGTAATGTAAGGGTAAACTTTCATTATCATTGGCATGAAAAAATGTGTTGTAAGCCTTTGAGTTTTTCAATGCTTGGTAATGTAAGGGTAAACTCATTCATTACCATTGGCATGAAAATGTGAAATAACCTGTGGAGTTTTCATGGTCTGGTAATGTAAGGGTTAAATCTGTTGGGGACTCCATCTCTGTGTAAGTCCATGAATAGAAGACTGAACCACCCCATTGGACCTAAAGCAGTCGGTTGCCATTGGCAACGACGAAACATTTTTAATACCTCTGTCGCTCCATCATGTCAAAATGATTATTTATTAAGTGTTGATCTTTGCATAGATTTTAGATTTCACATAAAATGTCTAGCCAGGGTATAAAGAATGTAAGAAGAGAAAACTTTAAATTCTGAATATACCTTACCTCATTGGTCGATTTTCCAGTATGGTAGTACAGTTAGTGGTTGTTTTAAGAGCGTTTTTATGTTTGTTGTTGTTGTTGTAAGGTAACAACTAGTCAACACATGTTGTGACTGTTGCAATATTAGTGATTAAACACAATTTACAATTCTTTTAGGTATAAGCCTAGAAATATGAAAAAATACACAACTGATATATGGGGGTGATATCATGCAGTCCAAATCGGCAATTGTCATATTTTATCAGATTACAAGTCAATTGTATTTGATGATTTTGTTTCTGGTCTCTTTCCTTTTAAATATCTGTTTGAATTTGTTTGGTAAAAGAATAATTTTTTACCTCATTGTATTCAAGTACTAATTTAGTCACATTTGGCATTCTACTTGTGCGCGACAGATCAAAAGATGGGCCCTCTCTCATATCGCCTTGTCGCAAACTTGAGAAGATGGGAGAGGGGAGCTAGTTTCTACCCCCCACCCCCACCCACATTCTGCTCTGCACCCCCTCCCCCCCCCCCCCCCCATCCTTTTGGTTCCCCATCCCTATGAATCAAATGCTGGCCATATTCATGAAGCCATGTGGATACCTGATAGTTGCTATACAATAGGACATGGTCGTAGTGTTTTTCATTGTGTTCTGTGCGTTCCGCTGTTAGATGTGTTTGAATACATTGTTTTGTTGTAAAATCTTCTGTCGCTGGACAGCTTTGAGATAACAGTGCAAAGATATGAAGGTGGGAAGATTAAGGCAGAACTTGTGCAGTTGTTACTGGTATGATGAGGATGAACCTACCCCCTCGGTTGTTCCGTTTCCCCATACGTTTGTTAGCTGGTGAAGTATTTTCACTATTAATGAACGTTTCATAAAAAAAATGGTTCTATCATTTCCTCATTTTGGTTCTCTCTTGGAGTAACTTTTATCATCAATGTTATTGTGTTGGGAGGAAGTATCCCATAACTTGACAAATTTATCTTAACCAGGCTAGCATTTAAAGTGTGCCTGGTTATGAATGTACTATTTGATTTATCAGTTGTAAACTCCTTCTTCCCACTTTGGAGTGCTGTTCCTGTTGTTCCCTGGTATCCTATTAATTTCCCTTCTTTATTGTAGTGTTTTGTTTTTGAGTTTTGAATAAGTAGATGAAGTTGTAGATAGATGTTAGTATGGCTCTTATTCATAGAGAAAAGCAAATGTGGCAAGTTTTCACGGCACACAAAGATACGGATGTAAACTTTAGATGAAGTGCATATGTTTCCTTAACATTCAAAACTAGCATTCTAAAAAAAATGACATTAGCATTACAAACTAGATGATCTACCGATACTTTGATTTTTCTTGATTGAAAAAAAATTAACAGTAAGGTTATGTTGTAGTTATTTGACAAGTACGCAATCTCAACCATCCTTTTGTAATTTGAATACATTTCATGAATGTTATACTGCGACTTTCATGCATATGACTGGCAGTCCTTGTCTTGGAGAAGGGAAATGATGGTCGCTGTGTTTTCCATGTGGATCTTGTTCCAGGCAATGAAGACAAGCTGTAAAGTAGTGCAGCCTTGTTGCTCTGTACAGTCTCATGTGCGGGAGAGGCAACTAAAGCTGCAAATATTCACACCATATCGTGATTTCTCTTGTTCTGCCCAATGACGCATTTCAAATCATGTTTTTTTAAAATATGGATATATATACTCCCTTACTTTAGAGGGATGCATTGACGAAAATGTTAAATAGCAATCCAATTTGTAGGTAGCTCATGTGGTAAATTCACACTCAACATTTGTCTTTGCTTTGTTCGAATTTCCTTTAATCAATAAGTCATGGGTTCATTAAAGCATGGATGCATACCCTTCAACTATAGAGGGCAGTGTGCGTGATCTACTCACCATCACTCTAAACGATGGTCCACTCTGATCTAGTGAAGTTAATGGCATTGTAGGATATTCCAGCAGCATATCCTTCTCAGTATATTTTCAATGATTAAAGAGACTGCAAAATGGCTCTGCAAGTAATATTTCACTCTCGAGCTTACACCTTCTCGGTTCTCTGTAACACTAACACAACTCTGTTTCAGCTGCTGTTTAACTTCGTGTGTTTGTCTTAGGCGTGGGGCTTGAACATACTGAGTACAGTAGGCACTTCAGCACTGCTATAGGCAGAAAATCACTCACTCATCTAGTGTTTTGTTGCATACTCCGTTCAATTACTGTTTTCAGTTTAAGCATACCAATTGAAGTTACCCAGTTATGGCTGACTTAGATGTAACAATGTTCCTGAACCTGGAGCTGCCTGTTTAAAGGTAGTCCGTCCCTTTTGCAGATGTCATTCTGAAATTTCCCTGATTTTGTCATCATTTGAGAGAGAGAGTGGCTGTATAACCTGTCCCTGGAATCGGCAAAGCGTAATATTCGTTTTTTAGGAAATAATCTTTGATAATTGATCAAGGTTTCTTTTTTTGTACCACGAAAATAGTTGAATCTCGGTGAAAACTAGTTAGATCTTCATTTATTCTACAAGAGTTATAGTACCTCTGACCTTAAATTTTCACAGTTGGTATCCCAAAGATATGTGCTAAATATGTGCAAACTTTCATGAAGTTTGCAGATGTTTGTAAAAGGGATGGGCCATCTTTAAGACCTTACTATCATTGATATAAATATATATATCCCTCATTTTGTAAGATGTAAAACACATTGCACAGTGTTTGCTCTATGTATGGTCGTTTAAAGGGCACCAACACCCTCAGTTTAACTTTGGTACGATGCAATAATACCAAGCATAGTTTCTCATCTTCTGGAAGGAGTCTGTACTTACAGAAACAGGGAACTTATTACCGGAGCTTCTGGAACTTCAATGTCTTTTGTTTGATTTGATTTGATGCATTTCCACAGTCTTTTGCATCTGTCATCGCTGAGCTGAGCGAGAGTAAATTGAAACGGGTAATTGGCACAAAAAGAAACATTACACACATGCAACAATGAGCTGATGTATGAAAACAAAGTTCACATACTTTCAAAATCACTGATGCTATGGATGAGTACATTGCAAATGATTGAATGGATTGGTGGTTATTCTAAATGCATCCCTGGAGAGGAAGTGGTAGGCATATGATCAATAGGGCTATTTCTTTGAGGTCGAAGAGACAAATCTCAGGGTTTGGTGCCCTTTAAATAGAAAAAGGGAATGACTGGTATTCTTGGGGGAAATGTGTTAAATGTGGTGTTCTATATAGAATAGACTCTCTTCAGAAAATACCTTAGGCTATGAACTTACTTTATTTTGTGGTAAAAGCAAAAATACAAATAGATAAAAGTACTTTATTATGATGAAAGTAGTCATAATATGCTTTATAGCGAGTCCAGTCCACCATATGAAACAAGAACCAAATTTGGTGGTAACAGAGACTTGGGATGCACGGATGGAAACCACCAGAAGATGAGAAGATTGGATTTGGCGGAATGTACATCGATATAGGTATCTGTAAAGAGAGTGGCTTCGTTTCTGCAACGCCATTTACGAGAAAGATTTATCTGTAAATTAGATGTTTAGAAGACCTGTGAATCTCCACAGTTTTTCCTCTCCACAGATCACCATGGTGTTTGTACAGTTGTAAAAAAGAAGAAGAAATAAGAATGAATTGAATTTTACCAAAATCAGGTATCAGCCACTGATACTGGTAGGTGGAAATGTGGATGTTTGATATGAGGGAAATACTTCTTTGAGAAGGTTTGTGATTTTTATTTTGGTTGAAATTATGTATATTGTGCTCAGTCCCCAGTTCTTGCTATAGGAACATTGTCAGTACATGTGTAGGGTGTATGGGAGTGTATTCTTTCCTTTTGATTTTGTTTTCCTATTGTAATTGTCTTGTTATTTTCTTTTTCTGTCAGCACTAGAACATTTCCCCCCTTCGATTAAGTTTAATTTTTTCTACAATCACATCTATGCATCTTCATAGATAGGTTGTAGTAATTTATGGATTGTACAAAAGGAATTCTTTTTACATAATATGTTACATGTTGTATATTTTCATTTATTTCTTTTTGCAAGAGGTAAATGCCAGTAGATGATAAATTAATGAGGAAAAAAGAAAATGTTGATATCTGATAATGTGTTTAAAAAGTTGAGACAATAAAATTGATACCTATGGCCAATTTTACACATTGTTTTGTGCTACATTTATCTCTGCTGTACATGTAGGGAAACAGATTGGCTACTGAGAGAAGATGAGAACAGATGTGTTCTCACAAAGTAGCTTTAAAGAACATGAAGAGAAAGAGAGATGGATAGACAGAGAGAGAGAGGGAGAGAGATGGATAGAAGGAGAGACAGAGACAAGGGGAAAGAGAGAGAGAGAGAGAGAGAGAGAGAGGGAGATAGAGAGAGAGATAGAGAGAGGGGGGTGGGGAGAGAGAGAGAGAGAGAGAGAGAGAGAGAGAGAGAGAGAGAGAGAGAAAAAAAAAAGAGAAAACAACAAGATATGGTGCAACTGATTGTGCATCAATGTATGACTTTTTTTGCAGTGACTTTTCTGTGTATATTTCACCTATCAAAGTGATGCATATTGCACTTATTTTATATAATAAACACATATTTCTGACCTATATTGAGTCAGATCCCTCACTTAATTTTGATAATGATATTCAGTTTATATTGGGCCTAATATGAAAGAGTATCATATTAAAGTGCTTCACAAAATAGTTTTCCGGTTATTAGTTCATTTAAGCATCATGGTAGCCGCTGCACATGATGCACTCAATCGATTCCTTACGGGTGCCCACACGATACCTCCACTTATCAGTGTAGGTAGTTTGACTCATTGACTCAATGCTGAAAAACATAACAGCAGCAATTAGCTTTACGGTCAGGGGCCCTTACGGCGCACCCCAGCCCACCCTAGTGTACATTGAATGCTGCCACTGCGAAATTACCCGAACCACTTCACGGCGCATTTTGTGTGATAATACTTACATTTAAATTGCACGCATTTCACTGCGTAGAGTTTAGACCCCCTAGAAATGTAGAGATGATAAAGAGTGTAAAAGTTTTTGCCTGACAAGACACTTTTTGAAGCCTGTTGGCTCGATATCGTATGTTTATGCATCCCCAATAATACTTGACATCTTAAAACATAAAATAAAATGTCAACGCTTGGACTAATTATTTAATCCTTGGGTGCGCAATGAATGGTCCCCATCGGCATCGTATCTGTAGCGGAGCAGTGTAAACAAATTGAGCTACTTTTGGCGACCAATAAGACTTCCGGTCCGCGACCATTAAGACTTCCGTCGTCTGCTACGAGTGAGAACAATAGAATATGGTGCTACGGTGTCTTCAAAAAAACAAATGAGAATTTAAAGCGTTAAGTGTAAAAATAAAGAGACAAGAAGTGGAATAAAAATACATTACGTGGCACTTATAAGAAAAACGAAGCTGGATCATTTAAAGGATCTATGTATGTCTTTACTTGATACATAAAAAAACGTAAAAACAATCTTTTTCTTCCGTAGAGATGATGAACAAATCCAACTTGGAAAACGATACAAGCGGCGTATCGGCCATGTCCTAAAGAAAAAGGCGTGTAATCCTTATCATAATCCAGGGCTTTTACCACTATCATTTGACACTTAAACTAATGATTTATATCGGGTAAAAGCTGAATAATTGCTCTACACTCTCATATAGGTGGCATGTCGGAATACTTTGACTGGATCTTACTGTTCCAATTTGAAATATGGGCTCAAACCGGCGTTTCGGCCAATTTATGTGCAGCATTCATAGGATAAACCGAAAATAGTCGTAATTCCTCTAACAATGTTAATACTATCGTATGACACTTAAACTAACTTATGATTTATATCACATGAAAGCTAATTAGTTGATCTACAATCTCAAATAGGTGGCATGTCATTTTGAAATCCGGGCTCAAACAAGCATATCACGCACGGTATTCCCAAGATTGACTGAAAATGGCCATAACTCTTCCAAAATGTCGGGGCGTTTAAACCCATCGCATGACACTTTAACTAGCTTAAGAGTTATATGAGGAAAAAGCTGAATAGTTGCTCTTTACCCCCATATAAATCCCATGTCGGAACTTTTTGATTCAGTCTTACTGTTGCAGTTTGAATTCAGGGCTCCAACCGGCATATTACGCACCGCATGCGTAGGATTTACCGAAAATGGCCATAACTCTTCCAAAAATGTAGGGGCTTTTAAACCCATCGCATGACACTTTAACTAACTAATAAATAGTATGAGGTCAAAGCTGAATAGTTGCTCTTTATCCCCATATAGGTCCCATGTCGGAACTTTTTGATTCAGTCTTACTGTTTCACTTTGAATAGAGGGCTCAAACCGGCATGTAACGCGCGGTATTCACAAGATTTACCGAAAATGGTAATAACTCTTCCAACAATGTCAGGGCTTTTAAACCCATCGCATGACACTTTAACTAACTAATAAATAGTATGAGGTCAAAGCTGAATAGTTGCTCTTTATCCCCATATAGGTCCCATGTCGGAACTTTTTGATTCAGTCTTACTGTTTCACTTTGAATAGAGGGCTCAAACCGGCATATAACGCGCGGTATTCACAAGATTTACCGAAAATTGCCATAACTCTTCCAAAAAAGTAGGGGCTTCTAAACCTATCGCATGACACTTTAACTAACTAATAAATAGTATGTGGTCAAAGCTGAATAGTTGCTCTTTATCCCCATATAGGTCCCATGTCGGAACTTTTTGATTCAGTCTTACTGTTGCAATTTGAATTCAGGGCTCAAACCGGCATATTACGCACCGCATGCGTAGGATTTACCGAAAATGGCCATAACTCTTCCAAAAATGTAGGGGCTTCTAAACCTATCGCATGACACTTTAACTAACTAATAAATAGTATGAGGTCAAAGCTGAATAGTTGCTCTTTATCCCCATATAGGTCCCATGTCGGAACTTTTTGATTTAGTCTTACTGTTGCAATTTGAATTCAGGGCTCAAACCGGCATTTCGGCCAATTTACGCACGGCATTATCAGAATTTACCGAGAACGGCCATACCTCTTCCAAAAATGTAGGGGTTTTTAAACCTATCGCATGACACTTTAAGTAGCTCGTTATTTATATGAGGTCAAAGCTGAATAGTTGCTCTTTACCCCCATGTAGGTCCCATGTCGGAACTTTTTGATTCAGTCTTACTGTTGCAGTTTGAATATAGGGCTCAAACCGGCATATTACGCACGGTATTCACCAGATTTACCGAAAATGGTAATAACTCTTCCAAAAATGTCAGGGGCTTTTAAACCCATCGCATGACACTTTAACTAGCTTAAGAGTTATATGAGGAAAAAGCTGAATAGTTGCTCTTTACCCCCATATAGGTCCCATGTCGGAACTTTTTGATTCAGTCCTTACTGTTGCAGTTTGAATTCAGGGCTCCAACCGGCATATTACGCCACCGCATGCGTAGGATTTACCGAAAATGGCCATAACTCTTCCAAAAATGTAGGGCTTTTAAACCCATCGCATGACACTTTAACTAACTAATAAATAGTATGAGGTAAAAGCTGAATAGTTGCTCTTTACCTCCATATAGGTCCCATGTTCGGAACGTTTTGATTGGGGTCTTACTGTTTCACTTTTAATATAGGGCTCAAACCGACATATTACGCACGGTATTCACCAGATTTTCCGAAAATGGCCATAACTCTTCCCCATCGCATGACACTTTAACTAACTAATAAATAGTATGAGGTCAAAGTTGAATAGTTGCTCTTTATCCCCATATAGGTGCCATGTCGGAACTTTTTGATTCAGTCTTACTGTTGCAGTTTGAAGTTTGGGCTCAAACCGGCATTTCGGCCAATTTACGCGCGGCATTATCAAAATTTACCAAGAACGGCCATACCTCTTCCAAAAATGTCGGGGCTTTTAAACCCATCGCATGACACTTTAACTAACTAATAAATAGTATGAGGTCAAAGCTGAATAGTTGCTCTTTATCCCCATATAAGTGCCATGTAAGAACTTTTTGATTCAGTCTTACTGTTGCAGTTTGAAGTTTGGGCTCAAACCGGCATTTCGGCCAATTTACGCGCGGCATTATCAAAATTTACCGAGAACGGCCATACCTCTTCCAAAAATGTCGGGGCTTTTAAACCCATCGCATGACACTTTAACTAACTAATAAATAGTATGAGGTCAAAGCTGAATAGTTGCTCTTTATCCCCATATAGGTGCCATGTCGGTACTTTTTGATTCAGTCTTACTGTTGCAAATTGAATATAGGGCTCAAACCGGCATATTACGCACGGTATTCACCAGATTTACCGAAAATGGCCATAACCCTTCCAAAAAAGTAGGGGCTTCTAAACCTATCGCATGACACTTTAACTAGCTCATGATTTACATGAGGTGAAAGCTGAATAGTTGCTCTTTACCTCCATATAGGTCCCATGTCGGAACATTTTGATTCAATTTTACTGTTGCAGTTTGAATATAGGGCTCAAACCGCATATTACGCACGGTATTCACCAGATTTACCGAAAATGGCCATAACTCTTCCAAAAATGTCGGGGTTTTAAAAACTATCGCATGACACTTTAACTAGCTCATGGATTTACATGAGGTGAAAGCTGAATAGTTGCTCTTTACCTCCATATAGGTCCCATGTCGGAACATTTTGATTCAATTTTACTGTTGCAGTTTGAATATAGGGCTCAAACCGCATATTACGCACGGTATTCACCAGATTTACCGAAAATGGCCATAACTCTTCCAAAAATGTCGGGGTTTTTAAAAACGATCGCATGACACTTTAACTAGCTCATGATTTAAATGAGGTCAAAGCTGAATAGTTGCTCTTTACTCCCATATAGGTCCCTTGTCGGAACTATTTGATTCAATCTTACTGTTGCAGTTTGAATATAGGGCTCAAACCGGCATATGACCATGATGACGCAGGATATTCACCTGCAGATTTACCCAAGATGGCCATAACTCTTCAAAAAATGTAGGGGCTTCTAAACCTATCGCATGACACTTTAACTAACTAATAAATAGTATGAAGTAGAAGCTGAATAATTGCTCTTTACCCCCATAAAGGTGCCATGTCGGAACTTTTTGATTCAATCTTACTGTTGCAGTTTCAATATAGGGCTCAAACCAGCATTTTACGCCGTTCTCGGTAAATTCTGATAATGCCGTGCGTAAATTGGCCGAAATGCCGGTTTGAGCCCAAATTTCCAAACTGCAACAGTAAGACTAAATCAAAAAGTTCCGACATGGGACCTATATGGGGGTAAAGAGAAACTATTCAGCTTTGACTTCATACTATTTATTAGTTAGTTAAAGTGTCATGCGATAGGTTTAAAAGCCCCGACATTGTTGAAAGAGTTATGGCCATTTTCGGTAAATCCTACGCATGCGGTGCGTAATATGCCGGTTTGAGCCCTATATTCAAACTGCAACAGTAAGACTGAATCAAAAAGTTCCGACATGGGACCTATATGGGGGTAAAGAGCAACTATTCAGCTTTGACCTCATATAAATCATGAGCTAGTTAAAGTGTCATGCGATAGGTTTAAAAGCCCCGACATTTTTGGAAGTGTTATGGCCATTTTCGGTAAATCTGGTGAATACCGTGCGTAATATGCCGGTTTGAGCCCTATATTCAAACTGCAACAGTAAGACTAAATCAAAAAGTTCCGACATGGCACCTATATGGGGGTAAAGAGCAATTATTCAGCTTTTACCTCATATAAATCATGAGCTAGTTAAAGTGTCGTGCGATAGTTTTTAAGGCCCCAATATTTTTGGAAGAGTTATTACCATTTTCGGTAAATCTGATGAATACCGTGCGTAATATGCCGGTTTGAGCCCTATATTCAAACTGCAACAGTAAGACTAAATCAAAAAGTTCCGACATGGGACCTATATGGGGGTAAAGAGCAACTATTCAGCTTTGACCTCATATAACTCATGAGCTAGTTAAAGTGTCATGCGATAGGTTTAAAAGCCCCGACATTTTTGGAAGTGTTATGGCCATTTTCGGTAAATCTGGTGAATACCGTGCGTAATATGCCGGTTTGAGCCCTATATTCAAACTGCAACAGTAAGACTAAATCAAAAAGTTCTGACATGGCACCTATATGGGGGTAAAGAGCAATTATTCAGCTTTTACCTCATATAAATCATGAGCTAGTTAAAGTGTCATGCGATAGGTTTAAAAGCTTCGACATTTTTGGAAGAGATTTGGCCATTTTCGGTAAATTCTGATAATGCTGTGCGTAATATGCCGGTTTGAGCCCTATATTTAAACTGCAACAGTAAGATTGAATCAAAAAGTTCCGACATGAGACCTATATGGGGATTAAGAACAGCTATTCAGCTTTCACCTCATATAAAAAATGAGCTAGTTAAAGTGTCATGCGATAGTTTTCAAAGCCCCTACATTTTTGGTAGAATTACACGTCTTGTGAATGTCGAGCGTAAATTGGCCCGGTATATTTGCGAAGACCGTGCGTAATATAGCTGTATGAGCCCTGGGTTCGAACTGAAGTAGTAAGACTCAATAACAAAGTTCCAACATGCCACCTATATGAGAGTAAAGAGTAAATGTTCTGCTTTCATTTGATATCAGTTGTAAATTAGTAAAAGTGCCATTTGAGAGTTTTTACTGTCTCGACATCTTTCAAAATGTGAGTCAAATTGACGAACATGCACGTCCTACGAATTCCGTGCGTAAATAGACCATTACGCAGGTAGCAAATTTGGAACAGTAAGACCTTAGCAAAACGTTCTGGCAAGTGATTGACATCAAAATAAAGAAGAAATCCTAAGCTTTCACCTCATATAATTGTTATTATTTTTACATGTCGTACGATTATCTTACAATCACTTTTATCTCCTTACAGAGATCGTGAAAATATTTTTTTTTCTTTTGTGTTTGACCCTTCGGACACCATAATCCCCCCTTATTGGTCGCGGCTCATTTGCATACTATTGGTCGCCAGTTTCAAGGAATCTGTAAGGCTGGTGCCGATGGAGGAAGGAAAGAAAGTACCAACTTGTGCGTTCAGGAACTAAAATGATGTCTGAGAAGTTACAGGATTCCACAAAGAGGCCGAAGAGGAAATGCCAACAAACGTCATTTAAATCAATGTTGACGAAGAACCGTAAAGCAAAGGAAAAGGAAAGTCTGGTGAGTAGAATGTTCAGCTCAGTTGAGCTTTACTGTCATCCCACCCATAGACATTTATGTTGTAGTCTTTATCTCCATCCGCTGATCCGCATCCTTTCTAAATTGGATGTGTTGAATCCAGGCTGAATATTCGATTGCATGCCAGTGAATGGTACTCTCATTGGTAAAGATACTGGGGAAATGCTGCTTAACAGCATATCTCGTTGAAGCCTTGCAAATTGGACAGTTTTGTTTTCTTCATAACACAAATATTAGCAAAACGGGGTTACTATTTTTAGGGATCTAAATTATTTCAGGTTGCCAACTTCACCCCAGGGTTAGACATCTTAACCCTAACCTAACCCCAACCCTAAACTAACCCTTTTCCTAATGTAACCTTAACTGTAGGCTCTAGGGTAGGCTGAGACTAAAGTAAGAGTAAGATAACCTAGACCCCCAAAACCCAGAATTGCCCAAATATTAATCCTAATTGGCACAGTCAGGATATGTTTCATGACATGAAACAGATTAGCTCTGACTATGTTCAGGGTTTTGTTGCAAATGCAGGGACTCCTGCGGTATTTTAATATTTATTCTGGGTTATTGGGTCTTTGAGACAGGGTATACTTTTCTTTTTGAGTGCAGTATTATTTATTGGAACAGGATGTCTTTTACGGGAAATCCTGTCAGGTTTTAAAGGTCGCAAGAGGGACCCCTCTTCACATTTTAGAGGCAAGTATTATCATTCTCTGCCACCAAGAAAATTGATGCTGCAGCATGCAGTGCTATCTCACCCGGAGCATCCGCAGGGTTTATGTCAGAGTCTACAGGAAGGCCTTGTTACTCTACCTAAGTACTTTGTTCCCTTACTGTTCTAGGTTCGAGCAATCTTAAAGAAGGACCTGGCCGAAAGGACTGCAGAGGAGAAACGCATCATCACCAGAAACAAGAGAGTCGTCGGCATTCTTGAGAAGAGAGCACAGCTGAGGGAGTTAAATCGCCAAAAGTCTCTGGAGGTAACAAGCGTGTGGTAGATGTTGGCCTCTAGCCAAGAGAGAGAAAGTTACTGATTTTAATAATATTGTACAGCAATGAAAGTGCAAGAATTTCTGGTAACAATTATGTGCAGTATTAGTTAAAGTTGTTGACAGTTGTTTACCTGCAATCGCCTACTTAGCGAAATTGTGAGTATCTTTTAAAAAGGAATATATTTTGTATATGCACCTCCATGAAGAATAAAAATGTGTATAATATATTAAGCCATTGTTAACGGTTAGATTTTGGGGCTTCCTGAACCCTGATCTAGTAAGGGTGTCAACATTTCACATAGAATTGCTGTAAACAGAGGGATATCGCTTAAGTGCGCCATATAAGGAATTTGAGCTTTATTCATGGCCTATCATAAATTGTTCGTTTATCAGATTATGCATGAGTTAGGCTGCTCAGTATCTAAGTTGAGAAAAGCCACCCTGCAAATACAAGGGCTCAGGATTGGATGGTAAAAAAAGCCCCACATTTCTTTCTTTTCTATTCCTTCTTTACCCCATAAGGGGGTCAGTTATCCAGAAAGAACACAAGTAAATGGAGATACCAAACATACATGTATTAACTACTTTCTCAGTATATAGTATTTACTGTAAAACATCGAAGTGTGACATCATATGTGGAGCGTGTTGTCTAGACAACTGGTTCTAAACTATGAGGATAAGGCAAATATTGGTGATTGCAGGAGGGTCTCTCATTGGGATTGCCCAACACAATAGCCTGCTAGATAATGTCAGACCAGTGAACTTTTCACTTGAGTGATAGTGTTTAGAACCAATAACGTGCATTTAGAATGGATATGACACCACTGTGGTATTCTATTATCATTCCTCCCCAGGTGGAAGATTCTGCCGAGGACCTAGAATACAAAGCTGCTGAGCTTGCTCACATCATAAGCACCGCTGAACACCTGGTGGTGTACACAGGTGCTGGCATCAGTACCGTGAGTAGGCTTCTACTTTATCATCAATGCTGGTGTCATGTTGACTGTCATGGTCATCATTTCATTGCCAGCATCACTATCATCACAACCATGACCATCTTCATATTCATAATCATCTTTTTCATATCATCATGGCTATCATCATCATAATCATCATCACCTTGGGCATTTTGAATACTGATAAAAACAAGATGATATGTTGTTGTGTTAAGTGACCTGTGCAATGCAGATCTTCAGAGCCTGTGGATGATATCTACAAAACTCAATGAGTTGAATGTTATTTGTTTCATTCCCCTGAAACTGTTGTGAAATTGCTTTGAATGTTTATATTTTTCTCCAAAAAGTGTTAAATAATCTTGATGTAATGTAGGGTATTGCTCGACAAAAATATGTTTGAACTTGTCAAATTTGTCTACCTCTCCAACTTATGTTTCTTCTTCTTCCTCATCATCTTGTTTCGTTTCTTCTCATTCATTTACTTCTGTTGTTCTTCTTTTTCCTGTTTCTCGTCACTGTGCCTGATCTTCCAGGCTGCTTCCATCCCAGATTACAGAGGACCAAATGGAGTATGGACTTTGCTTCAACAAGGCAAAGAGAGCTCATTGCAGTACGTACCAAACTAATGTACAGTTCATATATATAAGTAGTCAGGCTTCTCAAACTTAACTGTTTTTATTAGCACATGTTCAAATGCATTAGTTTTGCAGTGTTTTTTACGAGAAGGTGGCCAGAGGCATGTTTTTTTGTTTGCCCTTCCCGATTCCAATAATGTAATGTCTTGAGAGCCAATCAACAAAGTTGCTTCGAACTTGGTTCCTGTATGTAATTCATGGAACCAAGGAACTGTAAAATTGGGGTCAAAGTGGACAGAGGGCAAAGGTCAATGAACTCTGTCAAATATTGCCAATAAGCGATCTTCTTTTTTAACAATCCTGTTTGTATGCATTTGTGTTACAGGAACCACTCGTTGGTGGATGCAGAGCCCACAACAACCCACATGGCTCTGGCCAAGCTGATGAAAGAAGACAAGGTAGGGGAAACTCTACTTCAATGGCAGAGGGAATTGTGCGATGTCAAAACACACTTGATATTCTCAATACCGTATCGACCGGCAGATAAGACGCCCTCGCACATAACACGTACCTCGACTTTGAGCACGCAATTTAAAAAAAAAAAAATCGGGTCTCACGTACATGTATACACATGTATGGGACTATGCATTGTGTGACAACAATCAACATCCAACAACAAAATAGATGGCTTTGATAGCCTGACACAATAACGGTAATACGATCTCAATCACATCATCAGCATAATTACCAGTTTAAAGAAAGCACCAGAACTAGTATTTGTCAGAGATACCACAAAGAAACCGCTAGCTAGAAAGCTAAACTCTAAGGATAACCTCCGTTAGATCAGAGCCGCTATTGTTGCTTTGATCCGACCTCCAGGTGGCGCTGTACACCTTTTGGCCTCGGAGATAAAAAAAAAAAAAATCTCCGCGGACGATAATGTGTACAGCGCCACCTCGAGGCCGGATCAAAGCAACAATAGCGGCTCTGATCTAACGGAGGTTATCCTTAGGGCTTAGCTTTCTAGCTAGCGGTTTCTTTGAGGTGTCTCAGACAAATACTAGTCCTGGTGCTTTCTTCGTACCTGTAATTATGCTGATGATGTGATTGAGATCGTATTACCGGTATTATGTCGGGCTATCAAAGCCATTTATTTTGTTGTTAAATGTTGATTGTTGTCACACAATGCATAGTCCCATACATGTGTATACGTGTAAGTTTGAAAGACCCGACTTTTTCTAACGCCGTGTATAAGACGCACCCGGACTTTGGCGTGACTTTCAAGGGGAAAAACATGCGTCTTATACACCGAAAAATACGGTACTACATGTTAGCCGTTCCATGATGCATTGTGCAACCACATTCGGATTTGGTTTGCAGTCATGTGCATTTCCCCTCTGGTGTACTAGTGTTTATGAGACTGGACGTGGATGAAAGTGCATAAAAAATCTGGATGTCGGTGCATGTTTGTTTAGGGGAGGACTTTCCCCTGTTTACTAATAAATACTATTAAGGAAATATTAACACTTTTGGTAACACCATGTGGTTGTATTCTTTCAGATGATTGAACCACTTATGGGGTGAGGAAAGGAGAAGAAAGAGGAGAGATTAGTTATTCCCTGTTTGCGGTACAGAGAATTATTGAAAAGCTAGATGCAATATGCCCCTGGCTTTACCATACTTTGTTGCCGTTGCTGTTTGCAGGTGAAGCATATTGTCTCTCAGAACTGTGATGGGCTACACCTCAGGAGTGGCATCCCAGCAGACTCGCTGTCAGAACTCCATGGAAACATGTACATTGAGGTGAACTATGCTCTTCATTATTGTTTTATTGTAAAGAATATGTATGTTTTCTCTTGAGAGCTGTATAAACTGAAACTCCAAAAAAACTCTTGGTCTGTAATTTAATTCTGATATGGTACAATCAAAAAGAAAAAAACAAAGCCGTTGCATTGTTGGAACACCACAAATTTGATTTGTCCCAGCCATTATTCTGTATATGCAGTATAATAAACCAGAAAGTTCAAGGCAGTTGTATTGTTGGAACTTTTCAAACTTGATTATTCCATCAGTTCTGACCAGGTCATATGGTGAACGCACTGACTCAACCTTGTGGAGCAATCTCCGGAACACTTCAATAAACATTGATTCAATTGATTAATTTAAGATGTCTTTTAAGACACACTTATTTTACATCCAATGTATGCATTTTTGTTGAGACCCAGTACATCTCTTATCTCGTATATTGTACCTCTTTCTCTACAGCGCATAGGGACATATTTAGTCAGTTTGTGTTATGTGCTAATTATTATTAATTAGTATTATTTACTCTTTCCCTAGGTCTGCACAAAGTGTGACCCAGAGAAGCAGTATGTGCGCCTGTTTGACGTGACTGAGCTGACCGCCCTGCGCCGCCACAAAACATCTCGGCGGTGCCACGCCTGCGGTGACCTGCTCCGAGACACCATCGTCCACTTTGGGGAGAAAGGCGTGGTTGACAGACCCCTGAACTGGGCTGGGGCGGTGGATGCGGCTGAGGATGCGGATGTGATCCTGTGCTTGGGATCCAGCCTCAAGGTCAGTTGTCATCTTACCCACTGCCTACTAATACACTGATTTCCAATATTGCTATGGTAGAATTTCACTTGTTTCTTGGTTCATGAAGAATATTCTTCTTCTTCTTTTTCTTCTTCTTCTTTTTCTTTTTCTTTTTCTTTTTCTTTTTCTTTTCTTTTTCTTCTTCTTCTTCTTCTTCTTCTTTTTCTTTTTCTTTTTCTCTTCTTTTTCTCTTCTTTTTCTTCTTCTTCTTCTTCTTCTTCTTCTTCTTCTTCTTCTTTTTCTTTGTCTTTTTTTTCTTCTTCTTCTTTTTCTTTTTCTTCTTCTTCTTCTTCTTCTTCTTCTTCTTCTTCTTCTTCTTCTTCTTCTTCTTCTTCTTCTTCTTCTTCTTCTTCTTCTTCTTCTTCTTCTTCTTCTTCTTCTTCTTCTTCTTCTTCTTCTTCTTCTTCTTCTTCTTCTTCTTCTTCTTCTTCTTCTTCTTCTTCTTCTTCTGTACTTCCTTTTTTTCTGCTTCTGCTCCCTCCCCTCCCCTCTCCTTGGACCCCTCTTCTTCTTCTCTGGAATACTCCTCAACATTCCATTTGGAACCAAACAAGAAGGATGGGGGAGTGCTCAATATAGTTCAATTAGTCCTTGTTGCTTGGGTCTTGCTTACAAAAGAAATTAGTTGCATCCAATGTGGATCAAGTTCTAAGTATCACTCTTTCATTCTTTCCAGGTTCTGAGGAGATACCAGTGTCTGTGGAATACAGACAGACCAAAGAGCCAAAGACCCACACTGTGCATTATCAATCTTCAGGTAAAACTTACAGTATAATTCCATAAGTTTTTCCCTTTTTTGATGAAAGAATAAATCTTTTCCACCATGGTATGTTTGTAAAACATGTGTCTAATGATAAATCAAGTGCACAGGTGTATGTGTATATGGACAATTGTCAACAAAATTAGTACACAATATATGGGAGAGCACTACGAAAGTGACGTCACAAAGGTAAAACTGTAAAAACTCATATATTTCTTATCCTTTGCCAAATTTTAGTAAACCTTCAATTAGTTGTTCCTTTCATATTTCTGCTTGTATTGAAAGCAATTTAACTTCAGGATGGACTCTCTCTGTAACTTCTCTTGTTTGCCTCTATCTTGCTCTAGTGGACGCCTAAAGACAGTCAGGCTGCTCTGAAGATCCATGGGAAATGTGATGACGTCATGCTCCTTGTCATGAAGCACCTTGAACTCCAGATACCTCACTACCTAAGGTAAGACGAGGCAGGACTTGACAAGTCTTTTCTTAACCAGTTGTGTGTCAGATATAGAGACACTCTGTAAGATTTGTGTGCATTGATGATGAAGATAAACACACATGGCACATACATACAATTCACTCTAGAAGATATTCATTGCAATCTTATTTTCATAAAAGTAAAAAACATCAAAAGGTACCTTTTACCAAAATTATGTGAACATATGATGCATTTAAAGGTATAATGCTACATCTTCATACAACGTATTAAAGTAACAAAATGTACTTCAACTCACTTCACTTCAATTCAGTTTTATTTTCACTCATTTCTAAAAAGCATACCAAAAACAATACAAAAACATGTACGTTACTAAGCTATTAAAATATTTGATTAACAAGAATGACAATATAAATGACCTGACCAAGAACAAATACAATTAACTTAAAAAGAATAAGAGAGTGAAGGAATGACCAGAAAGGTGAATACCTCATGTGAGGCCAACTTTGTCTGAATATGTTCAAATTATCAATTTTAAAATTAATGTACAAAAGAAAGTTGACAAAAACATAAAACAATTACAACACACATGAAGAATAGACAAGGCTCTCAACTAATGATGATTCAGGTGTTTAACCATTGCTTTGTAATATTTTAATTGGAGTGTAATGATTCTTGTGTTTTATTTCACTATAAGGGATCCTTCCTTTCCCATAAAATGCAATGTAAATGCATTTTTGAAACCTAATTCTAAACTTATATTTTAAATTACTATCCTGAAGTATTAAGGTAAATTAATGTCAAATCAGCTATGACAATCATGAAACTGTATCATTGGAAACAGGAATGAAAATACACAAGATTATTGAACAAAAAAATTACAGTTGCATTTACATGTATGTCAACACAAATGTAATGTCATTTAAGTATCAATTTTGTGTCATTACTGTGCAGGAGCAGTGATCCAATCTTCAAAATGGCAACACCCCTCAGGGAAGATGAAGTCAATAGCCACTCGACAAAATCTCTATCTCCTGAGAGGGACTTAATCAAGCTGAAAGATGAACAGATAAAAACTGAAACAGGACAACAATGCCTGGCTAAAGATGGTCTCAATCCATCGGTGACCAACCCATCAGGTGCTGACCAGAGCGTAGTGAGAGAGGGAGACTACGAAAACGAAGATAAAGCGATTATTGATGAGGCACCGTCACACGAGGGCGGTGTTGTCGAAGAGGTCGTCATGCCTGGCTGGTTTGGGAAAGGGTGCCGCAAGAAGGTACCGAAGAGGGTGGGCAGGAAGAAGAGAAGATCCAGAATGCTGAGCGAGGAGGTGGGCACCTGAGTCATCCAGCGTGGTTTGAATCCAGACCTTGTTCTAGAGCTTTGAAGCGGGCCAACGGGTGGATCCTGGTTGATCTTAGTTTTCCTTTAATAATTTTTTGTAGCATGGGAAGGAGTGGGTGGAGAGATTGAATACGAGCCTCATTTGGATATCATTGGATCTGAACAATTACAAACAAAACAATAAAAAACATTGAAAATCATGAGTTGAAGAATAAAAGAAAATTATGAAAGCAAAGAATTAAGATAAATTTGTATCTAAAAATTTAATTTTTAGTGTGAACATTTGTCCCCAAATTGATGTGGACTAGGTAATAGACTTATTTATTTTGTAGGGGGAGTGGGGGGGGGGGTGGCATTGGAACCCTGCCCTACCCCATAGATATGAGATGACCAGAATAACCATTAGTAGATAAGAGATTAAATAGTGCCTCTTGGGTTTTTAGGGACTTTTCAGCGAATCATACTTCTTCACCAATCAAAGTCTTTCTAGTTTTTAGATGGTATTTTATAGAGATTGTGTATTTCATATGGGATATAGTTGTATATTGTACGTTGTAGGTGTGTTTGTATGTTGAAACAGTTATGTCTGAGATACTCTGCAATGTGTGATTACATGGATTTTAGTATTGAGATATATCTCTCTTTACAGGAATAATATTCTACATTTGTTTGTATGTAGGGCTACTCTTGTCCACAGGACCTCATGCTGATGATTTTGCCTGGATTTTAAAATAGTAAGAAATCTCTCTCTGCAAGGATCATTGTAGGAACCTCAGGTCTGAACAGGGGCCTATTTCACCAACAATTATTTTAGCGATCATCGCTTCATACCTCGCTTACTGAAATTTATCGCTAGATTGTTGCTGTTAAAAGTTGTTAGTGATGGGTTTGGATTTCACTATTAGGCTATCGCTTCAATTTAATATTGATGAACGAGCAAACACTGATATGGTGTTGTTGGAGTGGTTTCCAGATAGTGAATATTATGATCAACCATTCAAGATGGCTTCACCCATCAAGATACAAAATGGTCTGTAAAGATCTTTAAGATCTACCAAAGTCAGAAAAAAAATTAATCACTTACCAAAATCGGTTTTTACAAGTCACTCACTAAATGGATATCAATTTGCAGTTTTGCAATGAATATCAACGATGAATTTCACACTTTAGTGAATCGGCCCCTGGATTAGTTTTCATTACTCAAAAAAAAACAGCAACATAGGCCTGTATTCTCTACAGTGGTTTTACTCGACAGCGGTCACTAAACATGACTAACTTTATGGGGTGCAAAATACATCATCTGATGCTGTCACAAAATCATTGATTTTTATCACAGAATCACAACGGTGGGTGATTCCAATAATTTGCTGCAATTGTTATGTGGACATGATTATACCATAATGATTCCAAAGACAAAATCAATCATATTGAATCTATAATAATGTTTCATATTGTTTTATTTGGCGTCCCATAAAGGAAGTCCAGGGCCCTGTTGCATAAAACTTATCATTGATGGTAACTACTAGGGTAACACTACTCGACAGTCAATCAAATTCAAGGTTACCCTAGAAGTTGATAATGATAGCAATGCTACCATCAATGGTAAGTTTTATGCAACAGGGCCCAGATTTAGTGCACTGTTTGCGTTAAACCTCTGTTCAGAAAACGGGCCATAGTTTATAACAAGAGTCCATTCTGTTACCTTATTGAATGAAATTGGTGCTGTATGAAGATGCGAGCAATTTGTCCAGAGGGATGTTTACAACTTTCTTCAGCTGCAACTCAGCTCAGTGGGAATCTCTTTCAGGAGCCTTCCTTTCCTGAAACCAAACTTACCTCAATTTTCTAGAGTGTAGCAATACCGTACTAATACTCCTGTCAGGTTAGTAGAAAGTCGTGTGGACTAATACCGATCACACAAACACAATATAGCAAGATGTTTTCTTATAGCATGATGTATTCGTATCGATGATAAATTGTGTAGAATGAGTGTGTATGTACATTGCAAACCTATGTTGAACTGTGACTTTTGATATCTATTGCTATGTAAGGATATGTACATATCTGGGCAGGCTTGGGCTGTATTCTGTGTTTCCTGGTACACCATTGTGCAGTCCTGAAAAAGATGGTAGGGTTTGTAGGTCTACACATGGTGTACAGTATCTTGTATTGTATTTTACTACGCTCGCTGTATGGACACCTCAGGTCAGGTCCAAGGTATTTTACTTGTGATGTACGGGGCATTCAGAGACTTTAATGGCGTTTGATGCGCATGGAATATTAAGGATATGATGTAGGTCTTGATATGATCTGTGATCTACAGGACCATAGAAAGTTTATGATTTAAGCTTTCTGAATTGGCAATAATGGGAAATACATGTTTTTATTATATCTATGCATTATATAATCAATAACTGGTAATTAAAATGATGAAAGGTATCATTGCCATCGAATAATAGCTGCAAATGTCAACATTTGCGCTTTGACTTACTTGACACTTGACATCTTGTCCATGTGTACAACATTATGGGAAATCTGTACCTTTCCATTCGGCTGACTCCCATTTGGCCCAATTCCCATGCCATCTACAAGCATATATATATGAGTTAAGTTAGGGTTAAGGGCAAGGGGTATGGATTAGCATAATTGAGATTGCGGTCTGGATAAGGACATACCGGTAAGGTTTTGGTTACGTCAACTTTATAAAAAAAGATACCTTGTAGATGAAATGATGATTAAATCAGGGGCCTGTACTGCAGTAGAATGCAAGTGACATCTCATTTAGAACTGCCACTAGTATCACTGATGACAAACCGTTTCTTGAAGAGAATGCTAACTCAGATATCAGTTACATCCCATGTAGTGATACCAGACCAGAATTTTCTGACAAACTGATGAGACTTTTTGAAGAAACTCTGCAACAATAGATAAAATATGAGTTTGAAATGTTGACAATTTTATGAAATGTTGGGTGAAGTATTGTATCATTGATAATTCTATGGCTGGGTGTATAACAAGTAATTTTGATGAAGATTCTAGTGATATCAATGCCTCACTTTCTTTTGTTAAATCAGCTCATCAATGTGAATTAATGTACAAATGTAATATTCTTTCGGTAATTTTAGTATGCCCTTCCAGAGTGCATGAGATATGCTACCACTTGAGACCCTGGAATATGATGCATGTATAACTCTGAGTTGCTCGTTTCTTGTGTGAATTCTATGAATGACAGTCTTCTATTTGCTATACAATTAATGTCACAGAAGTAAATTATCTTTCAATAACATGCATATTAAGGAAATAGATTCCTCCGTGGCGTTGGTTGGAGACCCGTTATGAGGTACATCATATGTTGTATTATCATAATACTGTCTAGAGAGACAGACAGAAAGAAGAAAAGAGGTCTTGGGAGAGGTCTTGAGTATTCTTTGTATACTCATTATGAGGTAGAGCAACAGTTGTATTTCTTATCATGAACATGTAAAGAGAGACGGACAGAAAGAATAAAGGTCTTCATAGACATCTTCAAGATTCATTGTATTCTCCACATCTATGCAGAAGAGTTTCTTTATTATAAACCATATGTGTGCTGTTCTTTAGAAAGAAAGAGTCCCTTTTTTTTTTTTTATGTCTGAACGTGTACAAGAATGGTAGGGTTTTTTTTTTTTGGTAATGTACATGTCTTAGAGTTTTCTTTATATAGTTCTTCCTATTTTGACCATGACTGCATGTAGTAATTTTGGTATGGATGTTTCTGATGTGTATTAAAGTTCATATCATGTGGTTTCTTCTACAATTGAATACATTTGAATATTAATAGAAATACTATTGTTTACATTTGCCTCTTCTTTGAATGTCTCTTTTTTGTGATTTTTTGAGTACTCAAATCAAAACTAATTAATTTGTGCTAATTTCCTACCTTCTGAATTAGAGGTTAGGCCTATTGTTTCCTGAAAAAAAAAACTTGCGGTAATTAGGCTACAGAGCTGAAGGTTAATAACAGCAGCAGTAATCATCAAACTAAACAGAGCTAATCAAATTAGCAATGGTACTGGGGACCTATATTTTTTTCGTATGACTGAATCAATTAGTATCTTAAGTTATTCAGAAACATACTATTTACTACTATGAATGTGTATGTACATTGTATATGTAGTATGGGTGTGTGTGTGTGTGTGTGTGTGTGTGTGTGTGTGTTAGGTGTGTGTGTGTGTGTCACATGTGTTGCTCCTAGCGTGCGTTTGCATTCCTGTTTCTCCGCCCCTTTCTATGTTTGTACAAGTACGTTGTGCTTACATAACTCCTTTAATATATATATACAGACAAAACGATCCATCTTTTATTACGATATTATTACGAAATACTCTCGTAACGAAAAAAAGTTGCACATCCATATATGACACATGTAGTAGAAAACAACACAATTTTGCACGCCCTTCTCTTCAGTATTATTGTCCGTGTTTTTACCATGATTTACAAAGATATATAGGCCTATTACATGATTTGAAGGCAATTCTTCTCAGCAGAATTTTCCACCAATGACTAAAAAAATCGATCAATTGCAGTCGGTATTGGATGGTGCGTTGATTTATTCACAGGCTACTTAGAGATTCTCTCTAGTACTGCATAAATAAGAAAGCACGTGCGGGTGTTTTAAAGGGCATATACTGTACTGGGAGGGCAAAAAAACCCTTCAAAAGGTAATTGTTAGCAATCTTCTTGCCAAATGGTCTTAAATTCTTGTATTGTCCATTTTAGAAGCTTGCTGAAAGTTATTTGCCCTCAAATGATCCACATTTGGAGTAATTAATTATTAATGATTAAATCCTCATCATGTTCGGGCCGAACATATTGAGGATTTGTGGTTTAATCACTCATTACTCCAGATGTAGATCATTTCAAGGCAAATAACTTTCAGCAAGCTTCTAAAATGGACAATACATGAATTTAAGACCATTTGGCAAGAAGATTGCTAACAATTACCTTTCGAAGGCTTTTTTGCCTTCCCAGTACAGTATTTACCCTTTAAAAGACTTTACATTTAGTACATGTACACGTACAGTATATATGTGTAAGGTATTAGGTTTCATCTACTTGTATAGCTGAGTATTAGAACTTCGAAGTTGATCGAGAAAACGCCATAGAATGCACAACACAAACAGTAATATCTTGTACATGTTGTAAATATGAAATACTATCATTATCCCCGTTACATTTGCGCCAGACAAAATGCTGTTCTATGACGTGATTTGTGTGCATTCACATTGAAATATTCCAAAAGTGGCATGTCAGTGTTAATGAGCACGCACCGTTAAAGTGGCTTCTGCATGTAAATCATGGAGACTGTTTAGATATGCATGTATACCCTATCAGTGCACTCTATTATGTTTATCCCAGGAACACAGAGCTGAGGTCAGGTAGATATGCACTACTTCATTCCCACATAATACTTTCTATTGAATACGGTTTCGCGCAATAACACCTCCCTACTACGTGTTTATACGCTGTACAGATTATTAGCCTTTTTGTTTATTACCGGATCTGCTGGAAAAAAATGCAGTCTTTTTCGCAGTTCGGATTTCCTTGTCTATCTACTGGGTTTTGCTAAATTATGCTCCTGTCTCTAGCTGGTTGCTTTTACTTTGTGCCAGTGCATTGTGCCAACTGGGTATGCATTAAAAATACTATTCTGGCGCAGCTGAAAGAATTCCGCGTAACATGCATGTAGCAAGCTTCTCCGCACGTACAGATTTTAAGGGTGACCATGAGTTGTCTGAGAAGGAGCATATATGAAGAACAGGTCTTTGTGTTCAACTGCCTTGGATGATCTTATAAGTTTGTATCATGTCACCTCGTCTCATTCTGTACTGGATGGAGGGTAATTTCATGACACGGAGTTTCCTGCCGTAGTACTTTCAGCGTCGATGCCAACTGTAAAGCTCGTCGCTGGACCCTTTAATTAGACTTCAAGTTGACAGCATGTCATGGATACCAGACTCCGTTTCAACACTCCAAAATAGGTCTCATAAGTGACTTCATTGTACAACCTCTCGACGGTGACTTCATATCCGTATATGAATGTGTGCGTCTGATCAGATCGAGCAAGTACACGGTTGGCTTTCAGGAGTTGAGAATCAATTAGTTTATGCACATACAACCGTGCGCTATCATAGCCTCCGTTCTGGCAGATAGGTGGTATATTTAGTTGTGACCCTACATGTGTTGTGTTGGAATGTTGGCATCAATACCAGTGAACCACACTCATCCTAGACAATATTTGTGTTGCCTTGACCAAAAGGAAGTTATAAAGTCACACCTTCCTACTCGGTGCATGCTCCCGGATTTCTCAGTACTTTAAGGCAGGCGCAAGAGGTGAGTAAAGATAGAGTGAAAGGTATAATATATAGCCTAGCACCCGGTGTTAACATATTGTGTAGAATTATAACGCCAAGTGATATGCCAAAACTATGTGCTTATACATTCAATACCAGATTGTTAATGGTACACAACAAATCAGACAATTATAATTTCCATGGCAATGCAATGCTGCGATGTTTGGATTGTCTCTATTTCAGCAGTCTATAATTATGTCTATGCTGATTTATCATCTGATTTCTTGGAATGTACATCGGGGTGAGAATTCGGAAAGATGGTGACAATGGCAGGAAAATTAAAAGCCGGCTATGGGTTTGAAGGCACTAAACAACATGAGGAAACTTTGACAAGGACAGGACAAGCAGACGAAACTTAAAGAGTTCTCAGAGCCTGCATCTTCCCCATTGCAACCTACGCCTGTGAAGCTTGGTACGTGCTACGGAAGGCAGATGAGCTACGAATCACTGCTTTTGAAAGCAAATGTTATCGCAGGATTTTGAGAGTGCCTGGGCAGAACGAAGGACAAATGAAGGCATCAGGAATGAGCTCGATGTGCCTAGTGACTGGCTACTGCAATATGTGAGGAGAGAGATACTGGGACATTTTGGTCATATCATGAGACATACAAAATCGAAAAGGGTCATTGTGGCATACATTGCTGGTAAACGTACATGTAGTAGAGGAAGACCAAGAGGTAAATGGGGCAAAACAGTGAGAGAGGCATTTTGTATCACGCTACTAGAGTATGCTGTGACGACGACGACATTCAAGCTTGACGTTAATATCACCTTCGTTAAGGCCATCACAGATGACATGTCCGATTTTGTCACGATTCTGCAGTCGCATTGGATGCACAAATACTATAATGCCCGGGGCCCTGTATCACAAAGGGTAAATTGCTTTCTATTGCAACTAACCGTATCACAAATCATCACTGTGATTCTGACAGCCGCAGAGCCGTACGACGTATCGGATCACCGTCGTCTGCCGCGTCTCGTCGCTGAATGCTTTACTTTAATGCATATATAGCCATCGCAGATTGTGCATATCTGCTTAATTCGAGGGCACTGCATGCTCACAAACAATGAAAGTTGTTTTGAGCCTCGTCATCGGATGAACGGATTATAAAGAAGGACTAACTGATACTCAAAGGTCATTATATGGCCGGATCCTTGATATGAAGCCCCACCCCGCCCATTCCCTACCCCTCCCTCACCCCGGTCGACGCATTTCTCTTCCCCACCGTCGTTACAGATGAGCTGGCTGGTGGGGAACGAACGGGGTTGTAATATAGTTACCTTCCCCCTTATTGTGAGCACGATTTAGGTGTATTCTTGTGGAACGATTTGGGTGTATTCTTTGTACGCTATAGGCAGGGAGATCGCGATGGACAGAATGGAAATCAGCGCGAAGAGTGATTTATTCCTTTGGCAGTCGAGTGCATTGCAATGGAACATTGGGCGCGTTTTGGCTCTTTACAGGGATATGCCAAAACAAACAAAACGAACCCGGGATACATATCCAGGAATGTACATTTTGTATGCGCAGAAGATTTCAGAACCACTTCATTTAATTAATTGCCTGTGCAGTAGTAGTATGTCTTATAATGACACGATTTAGCATGCATTTTGAGGGATATATACATTTTGTATGCGCAGAAGAGTTCAGAACCACTTCATTCACTAAAGTGCATGTGCAGTAGTAGTATGCCTTATAATGATACGGCTGTGTGCATTTCAAAAAATATTGTTGTTGTTGGAGAAAAGCCTTATGTGACGCATCTTACATGCGATATGATTATATGGGCCCACAGGTACCAGAGCATTTAGCTTTTACTAATTTCTCACTCTTAGCACGAGTGTGTTAAGAATTATATCATCCCGTATTTGGTTTATCGAAAAAGTTGTATTATTTATTCTCGTGGTTCACGTACAGGACAACGATTAAACATGCCGAAAAGACTAATCCTTATCAAATTAATAAGGTTCCGTAAGGCTCTCGTAACATCGTTCAAATATTGGTCTTAATGTATGACCTTTGCCAGCACATTAACTAGTTCGGCCAAGTGCAAAGTTTAGATATATATTTTATAATGGTGTATGTGTGTGTGTTTGTTTCCGCTGAACTATACGTCATGAATAGGTCACGGAGCTGGAATTGATTTCAAACAAAGATTATTGTTTGTCTCTGCATGTTGTGCTTTATTCATTTATCAGTTTCCGCGCTGTGTCTTACTTATTTTATAGTGACCCTCACTCTTTTCAACTAAAGTTATCACCCGTACACCTGGCAACCCGTAGCATGCAGGAGGGCCTCAACATATTCTGAGCTCTAGACAAAAATGGAGGGACAGTCGAGCTCGGAATGGGAGGGGAAGAACGCAATCTCTTCCCCAGCCGTAATGGAGCCAGGAGGAACTCAGATATCTGAGGTCAACGTGCAAACTGCTGTGGACATCAACGACGTCGGGACATCGTCGTCAATACAAGATCGCGAAGCCGGATCAGAGGAGACAGTTACCACACCCTTGATGAAGACTACGGCAGGCACAGGTGAGTTAACGTCCTTACCTCGTTACCAGCGAAGTCGTCATTTCTGTAACCATCTATTTTCATCATTCCTATCATTCTCATCATAACAGTTATCAATGAGTACAGTATTCCATCGAAGAATCAAATGGTGTCTTTTTATGAATTTGTTCATTTGTTAATCATATTGTTGTTCTGTTTCTCGAAACTTTATCTTCAAGTATTACTTTTTGACAGTGTCTAATTCATACGTTTTCCCGCCTAGCTATTCATCCCAATCGTTGACAATGTCTATTCAAACTTACTGTACAGTAATGTTCATGTTTTCCTTCATGAATCGTTGAATAAAGCTTCCTATGAAAGAAAACTATCGACCATTATGTTATCACTACTAATACGCTACCATTATCTATTACTGATATTGAAGATGTTAAAACGATAAAGCTAAAACAAGCAAAGAAAAATATACAATCTTGTACTTGATAATTTTGTTATAAACGTACATGGGGGAGAACGTGTGTTGCTACAAACATGACCGCGAAAAAGACACAACGAAGTCAAAAGAGTAGTTTCCCCGTCCATGGTAAAGTAATTCATTTGATTCATTTGGCAATTTGGCAATGTCAAAGTTGTTGTAACCATAGATTGATTGCAAGCATGTTTTTCAATTTATGTATATATCAATGTATGAGCTGTGAAAAATATAAACTACCAGGCTACAATCTATCAAAGTGAATCTTCATCGCGTCGTACAATTTATGACAAAATTTCTTTCCCTGCTATAGTTCCCATGATTACAGACGACTGTCGCAGTCCAGGGTTACGAACCTTCACGTTGATCAAAGCCGTTTACTTCTTGGTAAATGCAGGTAAGCCAATGAATATGAATTCGTTAATCGTTCATTTTCGAACCAGAGAAATTTAAATGTGCACAGTCGACCGATATGCATCTACTCGTGTTCCAACTTGAGATGTTGCCATAATAATTGTTTTATATAAAGATGTTAGTTTGCCTGAAAAATTGAGTACCTTACTTTTGAGTTCTTGAGTGTAGTCTGTGACATTATGACTGAAGAGATTTACGTATATGATCAATGAACTGCCCCGTTTTACTTTCAATTTGAAGTAAGTTTGAGTAAAGTGTTTACATTGAGATATTGAGTTACATGAACATTTATAAAGTGAAAGCTCAGAATTTAACAACGTCGTGTTTTTCACCTACTTCGATGAAAGTTTGTCTGTAATTATCGCGTAAACAAGGTGATGCAGACGGAAGGACGGACGGACAACTAGTCGTCTAAGTGGTGGACCGAAAGGGGCCTAATGAGTGCGATTCATGTGTGTCATGAGTGCTCCTTTGAAGGAACACTTCACTGTATGGCAAAAAACAGCATATCGCATACGAACACTGTCAGCTCTAAATGTCCTCATGACCAAAAAAAAAAAGGAAAGAAAAAAGGGTCCATCCAAAATAATATCATACTACTTTGGGGCAATGGAATTAACCTCACGTACCGTTTTGCAACTCACTGTGCTTTAATTTTATGTGTCTATAGGCACCACTGCGTTGTCCTTAATGTAAAAAGATCCTTGTGGACATCGCAGTGGTGCCGATATAAACTTAATCTTAATCTTATTGCTCTGCAGGACATGTGAGCCTTCTGCCGTTCATGCCCGTGTACCTATCAGATCTTGGCTTGTCTCCATCCCAAATCGGCTGGATAACATCCATGGAACCCTTTGTCGGCATACTTGGCCCGCCTCTATGCGGGAGCCTCGCCGATAAGTACAGCAAGCACAAGCTGATGATTGTTGGCGGCATCTTGGGGACAGCCCTCGTGTTCGGCAGTAGCATCTTCCTGCCGCTCTTAAGTCCCGTGGCTGTGGCTGGCCAAAATATCACGGAAAATGCGACTGTCGTGCCGGCAACATTTAGTGACGTGGACACTGGTACCTTTGCTTTCTCAAAAGCAAACTCATCAAATATTGCGAACACCAAAGCAATTTTCCCGACTATGATGGCAATTGTATTTGTCGGGTCGTTTTTCGAGTATCCCACTCTGCCTCTAATTGACGCATCTACGATGACGCTCATCAGTGACTACAAGGCCCAGGGCGTGACATTCCAGTATGGCCGCCAGCGATTCTGGGGCTCAGTGGGCGTGATGATCTGGTCGCCCCTCTCAGGGTATGTAGTGGACGTATACGGCATGAACCATCCATCCTCTTTTAATGGCTATGTACCAGCGTTTGCCCTCTTTGTTGTTTTGCTCTTTATGAGCGGGTCAATCGCAGCCTGCATCCCCCTCCCACCTCGCCCCACGCCTGATTCACTCACACGAAATGTTTTTATCCTACTGCGGAAACTCGAGGTATCCCTGTTCCTCTTCATTACATTCGTGTACGGTATCTTCTGCGGCCTTCTGGACTCGTTCGTGTTCCTATTTCTCCAGGAGGTGCTCCTCGCGAGCCGGACCACTATGGGGGTCGCGAACACAGTGCGTTGCCTTGCGGAGATCTTCGGCTTGATCTTTGCTGCCAAACTAATCGACTTGATTGGACAACGAGGCGTTATATCAGTCGCTCTCTTCTGCTTTGGACTTCGGTTCTTGTGCTACTCCTTCCTGTCAAACCCTTGGCTCTTCCTACCCATCGAGCTCCTGCATGGGGTGACCTTTGGGGCCATGCGACCAGCCTGCACGTCCTTCATACGCAGGATATCCACCACTGACATGGTGACGACCATGCAGACGTTGACTGATGGCACCAGCATCGGACTCGGTAGGAAACTCACATGGAAGTTCATACATCTACATCTTTCTATGCCTGTCAGTCTGTCGTTATTGAAAATTAAACCCTGGTATAAGAAGTATCGCATACAAGTTGATAAATCAGAGAATCGGACGGACAAAAGTCTGGAAGCTACCCGGTCGGTGTTTTAAGATATTTAAGCACTAACCCTGTACCTTTGCCGTGCAAAATCAAGGTAGACAGGAGATATGCATAGTTCAGAAGAAAAGCAAACGATCCGAACAGTGCACATTGAAGAACATATAGAATTCTCCATGACGGATAATGATCAGGACTCAGCCCTGAAACATGAATAACTTGAATCCTAGTAAAATATGATTTTCAAACACATAATTTCCTATTGTCTGATTTTCGCTGAACTGTCAAATTATTTTCAATTCATATGCATTATCCTTTACGTTTGCAAATGATTTAAGACCTGTCACCACAACGTCGGTTTTTGAATGTCCAATTACTTTACTTTACACAGTGCAAATTGATATTGTTTGAATTTGCGTGATGATACATGTATTGGTAGCAAGTGCAGCACATAGTTTTGTCTATATTAATTGCTCACCTCATTCTTACTGGTTGACCTTTTCATCTCCACAATGTTTTCTATTGTAATACAAGTAAACAAACGACAATATTCATTTCTATGACATGGTGCACTTCACTGGCAACATCAAACCTTGAGTAAAATGGACGTGATTCAATATCTTAGACAAATAACCTATTTCCGATGTTCTGTACTTGAAGTTGTTTAGAGCATGATATTACACGTGTGTGTTCTTTGTAAGTTTCCATAGTTACAGGGTATTCATTCATTCTATAGAAAGTGTGCTTACTTTCAATAACACCAAATGATTAACATACCATTTGGGGATATGAAGGAAAAAGGTACGGAAAAGAAAGAACTTCAAGATATTATTTAATATCATCATGTCATCGATTACACTCAAACAATGCTTTTATGAGCTTTTGTTTGCGGTATTCGACTAACATAATTATTTAAGATTGGAGACAGATGGAGAGGGTGCTAATTAGGAGGGTGTGGTGGTGTTTTTCTTGCAGGTAAGGTGCTCGGTTCGTTGGTGGGAGGCGTACTGTACGAGAGGTACGGGCCGAGGAACCTGTTCAGAGGAGCCGCTGTTCTGGGGCTAGTCGCCAGCGTTTTCTACTGGTCCGCTGGGACTCTGCTTCATATCACGAGGCGACGCAGAGGGACGCAAGAATGGAATCATCCTCCAAATGTCAACTAAAGATCATATCAACACGAAGTCTGCCCCCCCCCCCTTGTACAATGCGAATCGAAACAAGGCTCCATGCGATAATAACGATAAACAATAGTTTGCAAAGCGTTAGGCCTGTATTCACAACCGCGTACAAAATGTACACTGGCTTTATGGGGTGCAAAATGAATCTGATGCTGTCACTAAATGATTGATTACCGTCACATAATCACAACAGTGGGTGATTTCAATTATTACATGCATCTGTGGATAAGCTCAACGTACCATAGTGATCCCGAGGACGAAATCAATTTCTAGTTAATGTGTCATGCTGCTTTATTTGGCGTCCCATAAGGCAAGTACATGATTAGTTCACCGTTTGCTTTAAAGCCCTGTTCAGAATGCATGACTATGAATATACAAATCCAAGAAACCCATGATTAAAGAATGAAAGCATGCAGGCAAATCATTTGCAATGTTTAAAGAGGTAACTAAATCCAAAAGTTAATCAAAGTGCACTCGTCTCTCATGTTTTCCATCTCCAAGATAAAAGCGCGATCTCATTAAGTCAATGTCTCAATAGATATATACATGTATATTCAAGCAAAATACTATTTATTCAAATACAAGGACTTGGAAAATGGATCTTCAATCTTCAATGTCTAACTTGCGTGAATGAAAATTTGCTATCTTTGATATTATTGATAGTGTCATTTGCATGTGCATCTCTTTCTCGTAGATGTAGATAAATGAATACAATGTATTACCTTATTCCCTATTTCGGAAACTTTTTTATGTGAATATTTCCAGATACGAATTACAAACGTTTCTAAACGAACCATACGCCTACAAGCAAAACTGAGATGTCACGGGAAAAAACAATTATACACATATCCCATGCTGAGTTTAATTACTCGAAATCTTATGATCAATATAATTCTACTTAAAACCATTTCCAGTGCTATTATTGTACAATATTTTCTTCAAGCACTTTTTTTCCACATTTCTTTTTGAACTGCAAAAGGGCTAGCCTATCTTTAAACCTCGATGATTTAATTTTTCATGGGGTAGTGAAATAATGTTGAATGTTCGCACATTTTATAATTTAGTATCACACTCGACAACAAACAAGATAACATAGAAGACATAAGTAAACGATGTGAACGGACCATCATGCATTAATGATCAAAGCAGGATACATCTGTAGCTGATATTTCGACTGTTTTGATGGACTCGTCTACCCCTCTATCACATGAATAAATACAGCGATGTACATACTGAAGACGATCTTTTAGATCTGTAGATATTAATACAATTACATTCTGCATCTTTCATCTTATGTGTATTACAATTACATGTTTATAAATGTCTAAATGCTCCCTTTTTTAATATGCAATTGTACTCATGTCTTCCTTAATACCAAACAGCCGATTTAAATCATTTTATCATACACAAGACATAAAATCAATAATGTACAATGCTCTTACCAGTAAGCTCAGCGATTAAATAAATATTATTGCTGTACGTACGACTTCTTTTCAATTTGTCCATCGTATGAAATAATACTAATAATGATAATGACAATATAACAATAATAATAATTTCAGTAATCGGCTAAACCATTCAAAGTGCTAGCTTTAGCCAAGCAGCCGCATTCAGCGGTACAAGCTAACTGATTTGACCCTTGTCCAAGGGTGTAAGCAACCGGCAAGGCGCAAAGCTACGATCCTTCTGCAAGAGTTATGTGAGCTCTCTCTTCAACACAACACATGTGATGAAACGTAAACCATGGGCATGATCGGCACATAAATCACTGCTACCATCTACAGTTACAATTACTACCACAAGTCACTGTAAGTACGGCTGCTGCTTTTCAGTCCGAGCACCCAACTATCGTCATCATGATTTTATAGCTGGGAGCTCGTTAGTCCGAAAGTGACGTAGGGTTCGTTTATCCAGATGTTTGTGGCACTAATCCGAAGGCTCGTTATTCTGAAAGTTTGCTTGCGATATACCGAAGTTTTGCTTGTCCGAAAATGAAATTGTGATTCCTGAGATCGTCAAAATAGAAAGGAATCCATTAATCTGAGAGTAAAACAGGACTCGTGACTCTGAAAATAAAAGGAACTTCTTCAAGTACTAAATACCACAATGTAATACTTATTTTCAGAATAACGAACCCTATCTTATTTTTGGAAAAATCGAGCCTTCGGAAAAAAACAGAACGGAGGACCAACGACCTGTAACCGTCAATACGACCGTCTCTATCTATCGTCCTATATCGCTGCCTTCGTCACTGTAATCTCAACACGAGTTGTAAGTTTGAACACTAAAATCTATATAGCCAAGTGAGCTAGACTATTATTTGACACACGGTGTGCACACGTTCGTTACAATCCCTGTCTTGAACACCATCGAAATCACCGTTTTTGAAGGCGACACAGTCTTCTTCATCGACAAAGCCTCCTGATGGCTCATCCGTCTTCCAAGCTGCAAATAATAAAAAAAAATAATATTTGAGTATGTCCTGTACTAACAGTCTTTTGGCGTGGGAGGTAATAGAAGTTTCGTTTTAAAACTACAGTGGAACCCGTTTTAGCGATCACATGTACAAAAAGACCACCTGGTTTTAATGATTGGTCTGTCTACAGTACAGGGATATTTTCTGGCACAACTGAATCATTTGAAATTATGACCACCTTGCACCACCAAAATATGACAAAATTAAATTCCTCCGAAAAAACTTCAGCTAAAATCCTGCTCTGAATGTTTATTTATTATATATTTCTAAACTAAGCCTGTACATATTTGCCATATCACGTTAGTAACGGGACATACGAGTGTGTAACACTCGTCTGTCCCGTTACCAACGTGCTTTGGCAAATTTGTACAGGGCAAATTTTCTGAAGTACAAAATTTTGTAAAGTGCAAATCAATACATTTCTTGGATATTTTATTTAAGAGACAAAAAAAAAATATTTGGAGTTTAAGAGATTAATGCAAACATTTCAGTAAAAGTAACAGAATTGTACGCATTACTGTAGACAGGCCCAGATACATTTATTTTTGTTTCCCTTTAATATGTTTCTTATTGAAAATATTATTTATTAAAAATAAGTAACCTGTACATACACAACACTTGCTCACAAAAACCCATTCCTTGTCTTCCGTGTGCAGTCTTCAAGGAATGTTTAGGCATTTAAAAAAGTGTTGCCAGTAATATTTTTGTGGTATCATTTTGCTGAACGTCTTGGCATATATCATTAATAAAATGATGTTATTAATGATATAGAGACATTCTTATTGCAGCGCATACAATCTTATCAAAAGTCTCTATCCGCTAATAGTTATTCGACAATAGAATAAGGAGGCTATACGACACACGTGATTTTGAGGAGTTTTTAAGTTCATGTAATCATAGTGTCATATTTTTTCAAAAGATATATTCCCAGCCCTCTTCACATATTCTTGAAACTGATGACCGATTCAACATTTTCTAATAGAACGAGTTTCTTTCTCCATAGAATCTTGCAGGGTTAACAAGCAATGCATTCCTTGCTGATCAAACGGGTATATAGCAGTTTATCGTATTTTATTGGTAAAATCCACGATCGCAGTCCAAGAACTGAATCAAAGTTCAAAGTAGATTACATAATTGATAACCAGATATACGAAAACAAGACAAGAAAAATGAAATAATAATAATTAATAAATAGAAAATACGAAACAAGAAAACGAAAAATTGATAACCAGATATACGAATAACCAGATATAAGAAAACATATAAATACACATTATTTAGCACAACAATTATGCTTCTTAAAACAAGATAAGAAAAAATGCAGAGGGGAAACACAGAAAAAGGAGGATAACTAGAGATGAATTGGAGAAAAGTACTGTATACCACCAGGATGTACCATTTTCAAGACAGATAAGTATGTATACATTGTGATGCAATCATTTATCAAAATCTTCAATAAATCATGAAAATACCCCAAAATACAACATACAAACAATGCCTTATTAAGGCATGTTGTACATGGTGAGAGAGGGAGAAAGATGGAAAGAGAGATGCGGAAAGAGGGAGAGAGGAAGGTAGATTGAAAAAAAGAAAGGGGAGGGAAGGGAGAAGGGAAAGGAGAAAAATACTGAGAGAGTGAACAGGATAGGGATACCGGAGAGGAGAAGGATGAATTAGCGAGAGAGAGAGAGAGAGAGAGAGAGAGAGAGAGAGAGAAAGAGAGAGAGAGAGAGAGAGGGGGGGGGGGGAAAGAAAGGTGGATAATTGTTACTAATCTTGTTTAGTAATGAATGAAAAGTCTACTGGCACATGCAAAAATAATGAGCATTTATTCTACTCGACACTTGAGGCAACATGTTAACAATGAAATATAAAATCTTACTTCCACTGTCTAACGTAAAAGTCACAGTTGTAATAACTTGTAATACATATTTCTCAAGTAACTCTCTGAGAAATGAGGGATCCATTTCCATGAGAGCATCCAGATGTAAATAGTAAGATTTTAAACGTAATGCGAAATGGCACTGGAAGCCAATGTAACACTCTTAGAGTTGGTGACATAGACTCATATATCTTGTCACGTGTTATCATCGGTGTAACGTGTATTATTTCTTGCGGCCGAATTTTGTGTGCTCTGCGGCTTTATGACTACGTAAACAACACAGCATGTTATTACAGTACATGTACAGCTGGATGGCGCACGATAAATGCATGCGCTAAGTCTTTCTCTCCGCTGAACTCCATAAAGTATCGTTGGCAAATACCTAACACTATGAGCATGGTCTTTTGTTACGCGGATAAAATATGAAAGGCACCTTTGAAATGCTGCCCGCGTAAGAAAAGACTATGTTCAATGTGTAACACAGCATTTGCATATATGACATACCCAATATGGACATGCCTTATACTCTACATGCCGCTTACCAGGGGTGGCGCCGGGTGCTCCCGTGTCGTCTGCCACACACTCGAAGTCTCCTTCGACTTCGCGATCATTGCAGTTTATCCATAGTAAGTCATCATACGGGATGTTTAACCGGAAAGCTAGACTGTTCATCTCCATGGTGTCTGTTAGGAAGAGGAGGGTGGTGTTACGCGACCCAGTGACCGTCACTCCGTCCGACGTTTCGTTGAAGACCTGGGGGTTGATGCCAGCGCAGTACGCTATGGCGTCGTCGAAACTGTACTTGACGGCGCTAAGGTGGTAGCACTTTTGATGATTACTGAGGCATTCCCAGACTGTATCAGATGAGAATGAGCAAGAGAGAGAGAGAGAGAGAGAGAGAGAGACAACGAAGAGAGAGAGAGAGAGAGAACAAAGAGAGAGAGAGAGAGAGAGAGAGAGAGATAACGAAGAGAGAGAGAGAGAACGGAGAGAGAGAGAGAGAACGAAGAGAGGGAGAGAGACGGAGAGAGTGGGAATAGAGGAGGGGGGGGGGGTCGGTGGGTGGGGGTAGAGAAAGAATGGAAACGATAAAGATATCAAAAAGTCATCGTCTTGCTTCTTGTGTAAGACACTCTCCATTCCATGCAGGTATGACAGGCAAAAAATCGACGGCAACCTCCGCTTCAAGCGTACAGCTGTTACACATGATAAATAAAGTTACGCACATGGTATTAATACACAAATCATAATACATTGAATATTAATGTATGGCCCCTCCGCTGTAGATATAAAAGCGAAAGAAATATAACGAAAAAGAGAGTGAAGCGAAGTTATAAGCTGCCTCACATTATTCCAGTCAGAAATAAGGGTAAAAAACTGTTTCCGACGGCCACAACATAATAGTTTTACCATAAATTACAAAAGGAATCCTTTAGGTAAGGAAAGCAAATTGAGTCTTAATATCACATTCATAAAAATGTATGTTTACATGCATAATTTCAGGTGGAGAAAGCTCCGCCTCTCATCAAGTTCAAAAACTCTTTGCCCTTGTTCATGTTGCTAGTTTTGCGTAAAGATACAATTTTTGCTCCTTAAATTCCCATTTACGTACCGGTACCGTGATTTCTAGACCACCTTATGTTGTTAACATACAAAATTGATACACTTCTTTTAAGGTGTTTAATGAAAACTACATTGCCTACGATGGGCCACACCCCAACCCCATTTATTAAGGCGGCAGGATCACTCAACGTACACCCTTCTTACCGGTATACTGGTCGCATAGGGTCCCAATCCATCTGGTCGACGAACAGGAGCAGGTGAAACCTCCCTGACCATCTCCAGCACACACTCCATTAATGCAGGGGTTGCTGGCGCATCCATCAGGCAAAGATCTGGTGATCATTTGTAATGATCGTGGTAATAAAAAAATAAACATGCCATCATATAATAACGTGATTACAAGGATGACATCAAATGCGGTAAACAAATTAATACCTGTACATGAAGCATATGAAAAAATATGTAGCAACTGCAACTACCCGACTGCTATCATGGTTACAACGTGCCATTATTAAAAACACTGCCCCCACTTCCATGGCCTTTGATACTTTTGATAATACTACTTGCGACAATTACAATAATCACATAATGGAGTATTTACAATAGTTAAAAAGCTATTCTTGCTGCTTATTCTACTACTTCTACTTCCACTTCTTGTTTTTCTACTACTTCTACTACTACTAATACTACTACTACTACTACTACTACTACTACTACTACTACTACTACTACTACTACTACTATCTACTACTACTACTACTACTACTACTACTACTACTACTACTACTACTACTGCTACTACTACTACTACTACTATCTACTACTACTATTGCTACTACCACTACTACTGCTACTATTGCTACTACTTTATCCATTATGCACCTATAATTGTATACTACTATATGGTACTATTTCTACTACTACGCCATCCAGATCAAATAGTAAATGTTCGAACATAAATGTTGAACAATTTTGAACACATCTTCCCAAAGAAATCCAGAAAAATGCTTAACACTGCATAACGATTTGTCTATGTATGAGCATGCGTGTATTCATGTGGGAGTGGGAGGCTGGACCTGCTGTCATGTCTATCTCACCTTGTAATTTGGCAGACCGTAGCGTAGGTTTCATCACAAGCCTTGTCCTGCCATTGGTCATCTGAGCTTAACACGGTCACACACTGCTGGCTGGCCCATCCGTTCGGCTGGTCGGAACTCCAATCTAACACAAAATAAATCGCGGCCTTATAGCGCATGGTCAATTCAGATCATCGGCTGTAAGTATACTATCTGGAATTGAATATGTATATAACATTGATCACAAGTATTATCAACGATGGAATTCTCTAAATCGACTCATACAGCTCATACACTCCGATATAAAAAGAAATGAATAAAAAGAATACAAATAAGCTATTGGGTTTGAACTGTGTGGATGGACAGTGCTTTCACTGGGATAGTTCAAAATTCAAATGCAAAGAATGATATCAACTTATTAAAGGTAAATAGTTATAATTACGTTATCAGAGATTCGCCAGTCTTCCGATCTTTGTGGTGTATTCAAAATATTTTATAAATTGAAATTGGGTAGAGGTGCTAGAATCCATACGACGAGGTTGACAAAGACGGCTCCGCCACGGAGTTTGGGACTACCTACTTGTAACATTGGTCATGGTGCCGTCTGCGTTCTCCCAGCAGTCGTAGTCATTGATGTCGGCTCGATATGCGCAGTTGATCCAGACGTACCTATTGCCGGATATCCCCCACAAGGTCTCCACCTCAGCGAACTCCTGGCTGGACCCCACGAAGAGCACGGAAGCGTTTCTCGTGCCGTTCATGAACGTTTCGTTGAAGGAGATGACACCAAGACTGTCACAGTAAGCTGCGGCGTCGGCGAAAATCATGTCACCTTGCTGGTTCATGTGGTAGCAATGCGAGGCCGTGCATCTCCATTCTGGGTTTATAGAGGTGAGAAAACCAGTACGCTTGATTTTGAAGCTTCAAAGTGTAAGCACGGAAGGAAAATGGAAAAAGATTTTTTTTCTTCATTTGCCTTCATTTTTTTGTCATCGTTTTCTTACGCCATCGTTCGTTTCTTTCATCTCCAAGTCACTTCGTCCTCCTCCCCTCCTCCTTAATCTCTTCCTTCTTCTCTCCCTTCTCCTTCTTGTTTCTTCTTGATGGTCTCATATTTGCTTTCCTTCTTTGCGTCGAAGACCATTACTCGTCGAGAACAAGCAACGATGTAAATCTCATCATGGGCTCTTGCGAATAATCATTCAGACGGCGAAATTTCTTCCTCCAGAATGAACACAAAAAGCCTTTCACTCACCAATATAAATCTCACACGTGTACCCCGTCCAGCCACTCTCACATGAACAGGTAAATTCACCAAGTCCGTCTGTACAGTTGCCATGGATACATGGGTCTGGCGCGCACTCGTCCATCTCTGTGATTGGCACTCTGTAGAGAGGAGGTAAGTAGCATGATTTCAAAAGTGAATACATTTCTAAGAGTTCCATATGGACTGGGCGAGTTATTTTCTTGCCTTCCCTCCTCCTCCGACTGCCACTGTTGTTATCGGATTCCCTGAACAGAGTTCGGGGGATATTTTTGTCGCGGGTCCGTCGCGTCTCCCGTACAGGTTTTCTTGACAGCGTTGTACCTGCTGCAGTTCTTCTCGGACCATCTTCAAATTTGTCATGAATATGCGTCATGGTAAAACGAGGATGCTTGCTTTTGGATGGTGCCCTTGTGTGTTCCGTCTCGCTACACAGAGGTGAACTTCTCATGTAATGCTGTGTGCGCTATATATCAGTCAGAGCCGTTCTCCGTTATCGGAGAATGAACAAGTTCTCCGAAAATGGAGAATATGTCGCAATCATAGAGCCTCCCTCGGTTCACCTACTTTCGCCTACGCGTGCAAAGTGAATGGCAAACCGCGACCGTTATCCAAATAAATGATTTGAAAAAATCATATTAAAAATGCCACCGGTTAGATTATCGTGTAAAGGAATTATGTTAACTAAACAGTATTAAGGTTTCATCACAAAAAATTAAAAGATGATCTATCCGGTGGAACTTTTGTTATTGGCAAAATGAATCCGTACCCGAGCATTCAATTTTCAAATTGTGATGCTGATAGCCTAATTCAATACGTCGGGAGTATTATTCGTCAAACACGTACAATACACATACGCATTTACCGTAGCGGTTAATGCATGCGCTATGTACACCAGCGCACTCACCCAAGCTAGCATCGCAATCCTACTTGATCGTTAGCGGTTATTCAGTTTTCTTTGTATTATCGCTTTAGCTACAGTCTTATTGAAAATATGATCCATTATTTTATGATGTTTTCGTAACATGGAAAGATCAGTTGATGGGAAATATTCTTCAGTGAACAAGTGCTGCAATCGATCGCACAGAGTCTGCACGTACACAGTTGAGGAAAACACATCTGCAGCGGAATCCATTTTCTTGACGAACTTTTTTTTTACAAACTATCTAACTTGTAAGAGTATCATAGTCAAATCTAGACATCTATAAATTTTGGTGATGCTGCCCCGACTGTTCCGCTTTGTAGAGGATCAAAGCTCATTGAAATCATGTCCAAATTTGCGAAAATGCTCATTTATACAATAACATTGGTTGTTACTCAACACATTTTATTCTATCTTGCTGAAATGTATGGATGATCATTCGTCATGTAGGCCACAACAGCTGGCCGTGAAGGCGCTCTCAATGTTCCAACTTTGATACCATGTCACATTTCTTGTATGTGCCCTTCCAACCGCATTTCTTGTCGGATTTTATTCAAACTTACGGTAAGGATTACAGGGGGGGGGGGGGGCATTTAATGTAACAACAGTTTCATATGAATGCGCTTTAATTGTTCCGACTTTCATCGAATACCATGTCATATTTATAAACCCCGAAATGAAAGGGGGATGGGTTCGAGGATGCATGTGCTCGGACAGGTCTCCCGGCCGAGTGCTGTAATATTCATCTGACCTTGTGATTTGGCAGACGGTCGCGTAGGTTTCATCACAAGCCTTGTCCTGCCATTGTTCATCTGTGCTTAACACGGTCACACACTGCTGGCTGGCCCATCCGTTTGGCTGGTCGGACCTCCAATCTATTTTTAAAACGGACAGACAGAAAAGTCAGATTAGCTCTCCTTCAAGCAATAGTTGTTAAGCACCCATTCATACAAGTTTGACCCACAACCATGGCAACATTTTGACGGCGCACTTTTTCAAGAGAGGAGTTGCCGCTAAAACCTCTTAACATATACAGGTGATAAAGAGAGGAGAAACAAACAAGTTCTCGCATCAGCCAAGTTACATATTTGGATAAGTTGGATATCATTACTCTTTTTTACGCTCAAGGTCGATTGAAACTAGTATCAAGCTTTTAATGACTACCTACTTGTCACATTGGTCATCGTGCCGTCTGCGTCCGCCCAGCAGTCGTAGTCATTGATATAGGCTCGATACGCGCAGTTGATCCAGGCGTACTTGTTGTTGGGTATCCCCAACAGGGTCTGTACCTCTGCGAAGTGATGGCTGGATCCCACGAAGAACATGGAAGCCCTTCTTGAGCCGTTCATGAACGTCTCGTTGAAGGAGATGACACCAAGGCTGTCACAATAAGCTGCGGCGTCGGCGAAATTCAGATCACCTTGCTGGTTCATGTGGTAGCAATAATAGGCTGTGCATCTCCATTCTAGGGTGATATTGAAGAGAACAAACCGGCTGTTGTAATTACGGGGGAAAGCGGTGGACGTACTCATTCATACAGTAGAAAGATATGGATTCATATATTTGATTGTTTTTTATTTGTACATTTTATCGTTCTTTTATGCCCTCCTACGTTTAACTCCGCTGGTAGTCATCCCTTTCCTCAGCACCTTTCTCGTCTATCTCCTTCTAAGCCTCCTTCCCATTTTCTACCTCTTTTCTTATCATCGTCTGAGATTTATTTTTCTTTATGTTTTTTCTCTTTCTGCATGGACAACATTAAAACCTCAAGGACACACATCGGGGTATATATTGGGCTCTTGCATTTAATCACTCAGACGGAGAAACTGCTTCATCAAGAAAGAACATAGAAGGCGTTTTACCTACCAATCATAATCTCACAGGTGTCCCCCGTCCAGCCGCTTTCACACGAACAGGTGAAGTCACCAAGTCCGTCGGTACAGTTGCCATGGATACATGGGTTTGTCGAGCACTCGTCAATTTCTTCCAAAGGCACTCTGTGGAGAATAGGTGAAGAGTATGATTTTAAAAGAGTTTACATTTGGAGGAGATTCTCATGAATGAGATGAGTTCTTGTTTTTCTTCATTTTCTCCTCCGACCTCTCCAACTGATGTTATTTTCATGTCACATGCTCACCTTGTGATTTGGCAGACGGCAGCGTAGGTTTCATCACAAGCCTTGTCCTGCCATTGGTCATCTGAGCTTAACACGGTCACACACTGCTGGCTGGCCCATCCGTTCGGCTGGTCGGATCTCCAATCTATTTTCAAAACGGACAGACAGAGAAGTCAGATTAGCTCTCCTTCAAGCAATAGTTCTTAAGCACCCAGTCATATAAGTTTGACCCACAACCATGGCAACATTTTGACCATGTTGACGGCGCACTTTTTCAGAGAAGAGTTTCCGCTAAAACATCTTAACATATAAACAGGAGAAACAAAAAAGTTCTCGCATCAGCCAAGTTACATATTGGGATAAGTTGGATATCACCACTCTTTTTTACGCTCACGGTCGATTGTTACTAGTATCAAGCTTTTAATGACTACCTACTTGTCACATTGGTCATCGTGCCGTCTGCGTCCGCCCAGCAGTCGTAGTCATTGATGTCGGCTCGATACGCGCAGTTGATCCAGGCGTACTTGTTGTTGGGTATCCCCAACAGGGTCTGTACCTGTGCGAAGTGATGGCTGGACCCCACGAAGAACACGGAAGCCCTTCTTGAGCCGTTCATGAACGTCTCATTGAAAGAGATGGCACCAAGGCCGTCACAGTAAGCTGCGGCGTCGGCGAAATTCAGATCACCTTGCTGGTTCATGTGGTAGCAATAATAGGCTGTGCATCTCCATTCTAGGGTGATATTGAAGAGAACAAACCGGCTGTTGTAGTTACGGAGGAAAGCGGTGGACGTACTTATTCATACAGTAGTAAGATATGGATTCATATATTTAATTGTTTCTTATTTGTACATTTTATCGTTCTCTTATGCCCTTCTACGTTTAACTCCGCTGGTAGTCATCCCCTTCCTCAGCACCCTCCTACTCTATCTCCTTCTAAGTCTCCTTCTCATTTTCTACCTCTTTACTTATCATCGTCTGAGATGTATTTTCCTTCATGTTTTTTTTTCTTTCTGCATGGACAACAATCAAACCTCAAGGACACACATGGAGGTATACATTGGGCTCTTGCATTTAATCACTCAGACGGAGAAACTGCTTCATCAAGGAAGAACATAGGAAGCGTTTTACTTACCAATCATAATCTCGCACGTGTCCCCCGTCCAGCCGCTGTCACACGAACAGGTGAAGTCACCAAGTCCGTCTGTACAGTTGCCATGGATACATGGGTTTGGCGAGCAATCGTCAATTTCTTCCAAAGGCACTCTGTGGAGAATAGGTGAGGAGTATGATTTTAAAAGCGTTTACATTTGGAGGAGATCATCATGAATGAGATGAGCTCTTGTTTTTTATCATTTTCTCCTCCGACCTCTCCAACTGATGTTATTTTCATCTCACATGCTCACCTTGTGATTTGGCAGACGGCAGCATAGCTTTCATCACAAGCCTTGTCCTGCCATTGGTCATCTGTGCTTAACACGGTCACACACTGCTGGCTGGCCCATCCGTTTGGCTGGTCGGACCTCCAATCTATTTTCAAAATGGACAGACAGAGAAGTCAGATTAGCTCTCCTTCAAGCAATAGTTGTTAAGCACCCAGTCATATAAGTTTAACCCACAACCATGGCAACATTTTGACGGCGCACTTTTTCAAGAGAAGAGTTGCCGCTAAAACCTCTTAACATATAAAGAGGAGAAACAAACATGTTCTCGCATCAGCCAAGTTACAAAATTGGATAAGTTGGATATTGTCATATTTGTGACCCGAAATGTGAAAATAACAGCACCATCAACACATGATTTACCAGTTCAACATCGGCTCGTATTTATTGCCAGTATCTATTTTGTTCCAACCCCTGAGCGCTTGCTTACATCGCGCACATGCGATCTGACCTGGGGTCAGGTTAATACGTCACACTCATCTGCATATACATGTATCTCATGCATATTCATTACCATGACAGATATCACCACTCTTTTTTACGCTAACGATCGATTGAAACTAGTATCAAGCTTTTAATGACTACTTACTTGTCACATTGGTCATCGTGCCGTCTGCGTCCGCCCAGCAGTCGTAGTCATTGATGTCGGCTCGATACGCGCAGTTGATCCAGACGTACTTGTTGTTGGGTATCCCCCACAGAGTTTCCACTACAGCGATCTCCTGGTCGGAGTCCACAAAGAGCACGGAAGCGATTCTTGAGCCGTTCATGAACGTCTCATTGAAGGAGATGACACCAAGGCTGTCACAGTAAGCTACGGCGTCGGCGAAATTCAAATCACTTTGTTGATTCATGTGGTAGCAATAATAGGCTGTGCATCTCCATTCTAGGGTAATATTGAAGAGAACGAACCGGCTGTTGTAATTACGGAGGAAAGCGGTGGACGTACTCATTCATACAGTAGTAAGATATGGATTAATATATTTGATTGTTTCATATTTGTACATTTTAACGCTCTCTTATGCCCTCCTCCGTTTAACTCCGCTGGTAGTCATCCCCTTCCTCAGCACCCTCCTACTCTATCTTCTTTTAAGTCTCCTTCCCATTTTCTACCTCTTTTTGATCATTGTCTTAGATTTATTTTCCTTCATTTTTTTTCTTTCTGCATGGACAACAGTCAAACCTCAAGGACACACATCGGGTATACATTGGGCTCTTGCATTTAATCACTCAGACGGAGAAACTGCTTCATCAAGAAAGAACATAGATAGCGTTTTACTCACCAATCATAATCTCACACGTGTCACCCGTCCAGCCGCTGTCACAAGAACAGGTGAAGTCACCAAGTCCGTCTGTACAGTTGCCATGGATACATGGGTTTGGCGAGCACTCGTCAATTTCTTCCAAAGGCACTCTGTGGAGAATAGGCGAAGAGTATGATTTTAAAAGAGTTTACATTTGGAAGAGATCCTCATGAATGAGATGAGTTCTTGTTTTTTTTTTTCATTTTCTCCTCCGACCTCTCCAACTGATGTTATTTTCATCTCACATGCTCACCTTGTGATTTGGCAGACGGCAGCATAGCTTTCATCACAAGCCTTGTCCTGCCATTGGTCATCTGTGCTTAGCACGGTCACACACTGCTGGCTGGCCCATCCGTTTGGCTGGTCGGACCTCCAATCTATTTTCAAAATGGACAGACAGAGAAGTCAGATTAGCTCTCCTTTTACGCTCACGGTCCATTGAAACTAGTATCAAGCTTTTAATGACTACCTACTTGTCACATTGGTCATCGTGCCGTCTGCGTCCGCCCAGCAGTCGTAGTCATTGATGTCGGCTCGATACGCACAGTTGATCCAGACGTACTTGTTGTTGGGTATCCCCCACAAAGTTTCCACTACAGCGAACTCCTGGCTGGACCCCACAAAGAGCACGGAAGCGATTCTTGAGCCGTTCATGAACGTCTCGTTGAAGGAGATGACACCAAGGCTGTCACAGTAAGCTGCGGCGTCGGCGAAATTCAGATCACCTTGCTGGTTCATGTGGTAGCAATAATAGGCTGTGCATCTCCATTCTAGGGTAATATTGAAGAGAACAACCCGGCTGTTGTAATTACGGAGGAAAGCGGTGGACTTACTCTTTCATACAGTAGTAGGATATGGATTAATATATTTGATTGTTTCTTATTTCTACATTTTATCGTTCTCTTATGCCCTCCTCCGTTTAACTCCGCTGGTAGTCATCCCCTTCCTCAGCACCCTCCTACTCTATCTCCTTTTAAGTCTCCTTCCCATTTTCTACCTTTTTTTTTTATCATTGTCTGAGATTTATTTTCCTTCATTTTTTTTTCTTTCTGCATGGACAACAGTCAAGGGTCAAGGACACACATCGGGGTATACATTGGGCTCTTGCATTTAATCACTCAAAAGGAAAAACTGCTTCATCAAGAAAGAACATAGAAAGCGTTTTACTCACCAATCATAATCTCACACGTGTCACCCGTCCAGCCGCTGTCACACGAACAGGTGAAGTCACCAAGTCCGTCTGTACAGTTGCCATGGATACATGGGTTTGGCGAGCACTCGTCAATATCTTCCAAAGGCACTCTGTGGAGAATAGGCGAAGAGTATGATTTTAAAAGAGTTTACATTTGGAAGAGATTATTATGAAGTGGATGAGTTTTTGTTTTCATTTTCTCCTCCGACCTCTCCAACTGATGTTAGTTTCATCTCACATGCTCACCTTGTGATTTGGCAGACCGCAGCGTAGGTTTCATCACAAGCCTTGTCCTGCCATTGGTCATCTGAGCTTAACACGGTCACACACTGCTGGCTGGCCCATCCGTTTGGCTGGTCGGATCTCCAATCTATTTTCAAAACAGACGGTCAGAGAAGTCAGAGTACCTCTGATGTGAGGTGTCTTTCATGCAAAAATGTCCCATACGATTCACCAATATCAAACTCTACGAAAAGCAAGGTTGAAATAATCATGACAAGTCAATGAACGAATAGCCCGTATTAACCGCAGGCACATGTTTGCCACGTTATGTTCAATTGATATTGGTCCTAAGCTCCTTCCTACAACCTACTTGTCACATTGGTCATCGTGCCGTCTGCGTCCGCCCAACAGTCGTAGTCATTGATGTCGGCTCGATACGCGCAGTTGATCCAGACGTACTTGTTGTTGGGTATCCCCCACAGAGTTTCCATTACAGCGAACTCCTGGCTGGACCCCATGAAGAGCACAGAAGCGTTTCTCGTGCCGTTCATGAACGTCTCGTTGAAGGAGATGATACCAAGGCTGTCACAGTAAGCTACCGCGTCGGCGAATACCATGTCACCTTGCTGGTTCATGTGGTAGCAATGCGAGGCTGTACATCTCCATTCTGGGTTTTTATAGTTGAGAAACAAAACAACTCAACTTTCAGCAACGGTGTAGGACTCAAGGTGTAATGAAAAATGGGAAGTGGTGACATACTGGGTCGTATTGTTACACAGTACACTTGACGCAAATCTGTCTTCAAGGTGATATGTATAGAAAATCACTAAATACGCAGATATTCATCTACAGAAAGCTTATAAGCCATACAATGAGCTTGGATGGCATTTAAACAATATATCACTTCCGAAAAAGCGAAATTCGGGTGAAAACAAGCACCCTATTCTCTGGGACAAATTTGCCCTTCTGTCATCCGAAACGGCCTTTACGTTTGACGTAAGAAAAGGGAGGCGTTATTGTGCATCACACATGCCAATCGGCAGCTTCTTTTCCGCCAGAAGCATCATGCATTATTAATGAAACTGTGATTGCAGTTGCTAGTGGATTAACAGGTGTGATACACAATGGTCATTGTGAACATTTGTGTGTAGATTGCAGTTAGTCTCTATAGCTGCGTGAATCATATCTCGGCTGTGACGCACACACAAAGCCACTTTCCCTTAGGCGATTTCGTAGGTCAGGAGAGAGTCAATTTAGTATAATTTGATTTTCATAAAACACAAAACTGAACATTTTCATGGTATGTTAGATGCATAATATGCTCACAATCATTCAGACGGCAGAGCATTTCCGTTGAGAAGAACATAAAATGCCATTTACGTACCAACCCAAATCTCACACGTGTCCCCCGTCCAGCCACTGTCGCACGAACAGGTGAAGTCACCAAGTCCGTCTGTACAGTTGCCATGGATACATGGGTTTGGCGAGCAATCGTCAATATCTTCTAAAGGCAGTCTGTGGATGAAAGGTGGATAGTAGGATTTTAAAAAAGTTTACATTTCGAAGAGATCCTCATAAAAGTGATGAGTTTTTTATTTTTCATTTTCTTTTCCGACCTCTCCAACTGATGTTATTTTCATCTCACATGCTCACCTTGTGATTTGGCAGACCGTAGCGTAGGTTTCATCACAAGCCTTGTCCTGCCATTGGTCATCTGAGCTTAACACGGTCACACACTGCTGGCTGGCCCATCCGTTCGGCTGGTCGGATCTCCAATCTATTTTCAAAACAGACAGTCAAAGAAGTCAGAGTACCTCTGATTCGAGGTGTCTTTCATGCGAAAAGTCCCATACGATTCACCAATATCAATCTCTACGAAAAGGAAGGTTGAAATAATCATGACAAGTCAAAGAAATGATATCACCGTTAGCTGCAGGCATATATCTGGTATAATGGTTATGTTCGATTCAAATTGATCTAATGTTCTTACAACAACCTACTTGTCACATTGGTCATCGTGCCGTCTGCGTCCGCCCAACAGTCGTAGTCATTGATGTCGGCTCGATACGCGCAGTTGATCCAGACGTATTTGTTGTTGGGTATCCCCCACAGAGTTTCCACTACAGCGAACTCCTGGTCAGAGTCCACAAAGAGCACGGAAGCGATTCTCGAGCCGTTCATGAACGTCTCGTTGAAGGAGATCAGACCAAGGCTGTCACAGTAAGCTACGGCGTCGGCGAAAATCATGTCACTTTGTTGGTTCATGTGGTAGCAATGCGAGGCTGTGCATCTCCATTCTGTTTTTTTTTAGAGTCGATAAACAAAACAACTCAACTTTCAGCAATGGTGTAGGGCTCAAAGTGCAATTAAAATTCGGAAGCGGTGATAACTGGGTCGTATTATAACACAGAAGGACGCAAATCTGTCTTAATACTAGTGTTGTAAATTTGTCTCCCTCACTTATATTTCCTTTTTCTCCAGTTATCTTTGCTCATGTCTTCATCTTCCTATATTTCTCCTCTCAGTTGTTTTACACTTTCGTTGCTTACCAATCCCTGTCATATTTCCCTTCTTGTCTGCCTTTTCTTTCCTTTGCATGGATAATTATTGCACTCAGGGACAATCAGCAGTATAAAGATGGACTCTTGCTCACAATCTTTCAGACGGCAGAGCAGTTTCGTTGAGAAGAACATGAAATGCTCTTTACTTACCAACCCAAATCTCACACGTGTTTCCCGTCCAGCCGCTCTCACACAAACAGGTGAAGTCACCAAGTCCGTCTGTACAGTTGCCATGGATACATGGGTTTGGCGAGCAATCGTCAATATCTTCCAAAGGCACTCTGTGGACAATAGGTGAAGAATATGATTTTAAAAGAGTTAGATTTGGAAGAGATCTTCATGAACGGGATGAGTTCATGTTTTTCTTCATTTTCTCCTCCAACCTCTCTAACTGATGTTATTTTCATGTCACATGCTCACCTTGTGATTTGGCAGACCGTAGCGTAGGTTTCATCACAAGCCTTGTCCTGCCATTGGTCATCTGAGCTTAACACGGTCACACACTGCTGGCTGGCCCATCCGTTCGGCTGGTCGGATCTCCAATCTATTTTCAAAACAGACGGTCAAGGAAGTCAGAGTACCTCTGATTCGAGGTGTCTTTCATGCAAAAAGTCCCATATTATTCACCAATATCAATCTCTACGAAATGGGAGGTTAAAATAATCATGACAAGTCAATGAAATGATATCGCCGTTATTAGCTGCAGGCATATATTTGGTATAATAGTTACGTTCGATTCAAATTGATTTAATCTTTTTACAACAACCTACTTGTCACATTGGTCATCGTGCCGTCTGCGTCCGCCCAACAGTCGTAGTCATTGATGTCGGCTCGATACGCGCAGTTGATCCAGACGTATTTGTTGTTGGGTATCCCCCACAGAGTTTCCACTACAGCGAACTCCTGGTCAGAGTCCACAAAGAGCACGGAAGCGATTCTCGAGCCGTTCATGAACGTCTCGTTGAAGGAGATCAGACCAAGGCTGTCACAGTAAGCTACGGCGTCGGCGAAAATCATGTCACTTTGTTGGTTCATATGGTAGCAATGCGAGGCTGTGCATCTCCACTCTGGATTATTTTTAGAGTTGATAAACAAAACAACTCAACTTTCAGCAATGGTGTATGGCTCAAAGTAAAATCAAAATTGGGAAGTGGTGACATACTGGGTCGTATTATAACACAGTAAGACGCAAATCTGTCTTAATACTAGTGTTGTAACTTTGTCTCCCTCACTTATATCTTCTTTTTCTCTAGTTATCTTTGCTCATGTATTCTTCCTCCTATATTTCTCCTCCCAGTTGCTTTACACTTTCGTTGCTTCCCAATCCCTGTCATATTTCCTTTGTTGTCTTCCTCTTCTTTTCTCTCTTTTCTTTTCTCTTCTTTTCTTTCTTTTCTTTGCATGGATAATTATTGCACTGAAGGACAATCAGCAGTGTAAAGATAGACTCTTGCTCACAATCTTTCAGACATCAGAGCAGTTTCGTTGAGAAGAACATAAAATGCCATTTACTTACCAACCCAAATCTCACACGTGTTTCCCGTCCAGCCGCTGTCACACGAACAGGTGAAGTCACCAAGTCCGTCTGTACAGTTGCCATGGATACACGGGTTTGGCGAGCACTCGTCAATATCTTCCAAAGGCACTCTGTGGAGAAAAGGTGAAGAGTATGATTTTCAAAGAGTTTATATTTGGAAGAGATTATCATGAAGTGGATGAGTTTTTGTTTTTTTCACTTTCTCCTCCGTCCTCTCCAACTGATGTTATTTTCATGTCACATGCTCACCTTGCGATTTGGCAGACCGTAGCGTAGGTTTCATCACAAGCCTTGTCCTGCCACTGGTCATCTGAGCTTAACACGGTCACACACTGCTGGCTGGCCCATCCGTTCGGCTGGTCGGATCTCCAATCTATTTTCAAAACAGACGGTCAGAGAAGTCAGAGTACCTCTGATGTGAGGTGTCTTTCATGCAAAAATGTCCCATACGATTCACCAATATCAAACTGTACGAAAAGCAAGGTTGAAATAATCATGACAAGTCAATGAACGAATAGCGCGTATTAACCGCAGGCACATGTTTGCCACGTTATGTTCAATTGATATTGGTCCTAAGCTCCTTCCTACAACCTACTTGTCACATTGGTCATCGTGCCGTCTGCGTCCGCCCAACAGTCGTAGTCATTGATGTCGGCTCGATACGCGCAGTTGATCCAGACGTACTTGTTGTTGGGTATCCCCCACAGAGTTTCCATTACAGCGAACTCCTGGCTGGACCCCATGAAGAGCACAGAAGCGTTTCTCGTGCCGTTCATGAACGTCTCGTTGAAGGAGATGATACCAAGGCTGTCACAGTAAGCTACCGCGTCGGCGAATACCATGTCACCTTGCTGGTTCATGTGGTAGCAATGCGAGGCTGTACATCTCCATTCTGGGTTTTTATAGTTGAGAAACAAAACAACTCAACTTTCAGCAACGGTGTAGGACTCAAGGTGTAATGAAAAATGGGAAGTGGTGACATACTGGGTCGTATTGTTACACAGTACACTTGACGCAAATCTGTCTTCAAGGTGATATGTATAGAAAATCACTAAATACGCAGATATTCATCTACAGAAAGCTTATAAGCCATACAATGAGCTTGGATGGCATTTAAACAATATATCACTTCCGAAAAAGCGAAATTCGGGTGAAAACAAGCACCCTATTCTCTGGGACAAATTTGCCCTTCTGTCATCCGAAACGGCCTTTACGTTTGACGTAAGAAAAGGGAGGCGTTATTGTGCATCACACATGCCAATCGGCAGCTTCTTTTCCGCCAGAAGCATCATGCATTATTAATGAAACTGTGATTGCAGTTGCTAGTGGATTAACAGGTGTGATACACAATGGTCATTGTGAACATTTGTGTGTAGATTGCAGTTAGTCTCTATAGCTGCGTGAATCATATCTCGGCTGTGACGCACACACAAAGCCACTTTCCCTTAGGCGATTTCGTAGGTCAGGAGAGAGTCAATTTAGTATAATTTGATTTTCATAAAACACAAAACTGAACATTTTCATGGTATGTTAGATGCATAATATGCTCACAATCATTCAGACGGCAGAGCATTTCCGTTGAGAAGAACATAAAATGCCATTTACGTACCAACCCAAATCTCACACGTGTCCCCCGTCCAGCCACTGTCGCACGAACAGGTGAAGTCACCAAGTCCGTCTGTACAGTTGCCATGGATACATGGGTTTGGCGAGCAATCGTCAATATCTTCTAAAGGCAGTCTGTGGATGAAAGGTGGATAGTAGGATTTTAAAAAAGTTTACATTTCGAAGAGATCCTCATAAAAGTGATGAGTTTTTTATTTTTCATTTTCTTTTCCGACCTCTCCAACTGATGTTATTTTCATCTCACATGCTCACCTTGTGATTTGGCAGACCGTAGCGTAGGTTTCATCACAAGCCTTGTCCTGCCATTGGTCATCTGAGCTTAACACGGTCACACACTGCTGGCTGGCCCATCCGTTCGGCTGGTCGGATCTCCAATCTATTTTCAAAACAGACAGTCAAAGAAGTCAGAGTACCTCTGATTCGAGGTGTCTTTCATGCGAAAAGTCCCATACGATTCACCAATATCAATCTCTACGAAAAGGAAGGTTGAAATAATCATGACAAGTCAAAGAAATGATATCACCGTTAGCTGCAGGCATATATCTGGTATAATGGTTATGTTCGATTCAAATTGATCTAATGTTCTTACAACAACCTACTTGTCACATTGGTCATCGTGCCGTCTGCGTCCGCCCAACAGTCGTAGTCATTGATGTCGGCTCGATACGCGCAGTTGATCCAGACGTATTTGTTGTTGGGTATCCCCCACAGAGTTTCCACTACAGCGAACTCCTGGTCAGAGTCCACAAAGAGCACGGAAGCGATTCTCGAGCCGTTCATGAACGTCTCGTTGAAGGAGATCAGACCAAGGCTGTCACAGTAAGCTACGGCGTCGGCGAAAATCATGTCACTTTGTTGGTTCATGTGGTAGCAATGCGAGGCTGTGCATCTCCATTCTGTTTTTTTTTAGAGTCGATAAACAAAACAACTCAACTTTCAGCAATGGTGTAGGGCTCAAAGTGCAATTAAAATTCGGAAGCGGTGATAACTGGGTCGTATTATAACACAGAAGGACGCAAATCTGTCTTAATACTAGTGTTGTAAATTTGTCTCCCTCACTTATATTTCCTTTTTCTCCAGTTATCTTTGCTCATGTCTTCATCTTCCTATATTTCTCCTCTCAGTTGTTTTACACTTTCGTTGCTTACCAATCCCTGTCATATTTCCCTTCTTGTCTGCCTTTTCTTTCCTTTGCATGGATAATTATTGCACTCAGGGACAATCAGCAGTATAAAGATGGACTCTTGCTCACAATCTTTCAGACGGCAGAGCAGTTTCGTTGAGAAGAACATGAAATGCTCTTTACTTACCAACCCAAATCTCACACGTGTTTCCCGTCCAGCCGCTCTCACACAAACAGGTGAAGTCACCAAGTCCGTCTGTACAGTTGCCATGGATACATGGGTTTGGCGAGCAATCGTCAATATCTTCCAAAGGCACTCTGTGGACAATAGGTGAAGAATATGATTTTAAAAGAGTTAGATTTGGAAGAGATCTTCATGAACGGGATGAGTTCATGTTTTTCTTCATTTTCTCCTCCAACCTCTCTAACTGATGTTATTTTCATGTCACATGCTCACCTTGTGATTTGGCAGACCGTAGCGTAGGTTTCATCACAAGCCTTGTCCTGCCATTGGTCATCTGAGCTTAACACGGTCACACACTGCTGGCTGGCCCATCCGTTCGGCTGGTCGGATCTCCAATCTATTTTCAAAACAGACGGTCAAGGAAGTCAGAGTACCTCTGATTCGAGGTGTCTTTCATGCAAAAAGTCCCATATTATTCACCAATATCAATCTCTACGAAATGGGAGGTTAAAATAATCATGACAAGTCAATGAAATGATATCGCCGTTATTAGCTGCAGGCATATATTTGGTATAATAGTTACGTTCGATTAAAATTGATTTAATCTTTTTACAACAACCTACTTGTCACATTGGTCATCGTGCCGTCTGCGTCCGCCCAACAGTCGTAGTCATTGATGTCGGCTCGATACGCGCAGTTGATCCAGACGTATTTGTTGTTGGGTATCCCCCACAGAGTTTCCACTACAGCGAACTCCTGGTCAGAGTCCACAAAGAGCACGGAAGCGATTCTCGAGCCGTTCATGAACGTCTCGTTGAAGGAGATCAGACCAAGGCTGTCACAGTAAGCTACGGCGTCGGCGAAAATCATGTCACTTTGTTGGTTCATATGGTAGCAATGCGAGGCTGTGCATCTCCACTCTGGATTATTTTTAGAGTTGATAAACAAAACAACTCAACTTTCAGCAATGGTGTATGGCTCAAAGTAAAATCAAAATTGGGAAGTGGTGACATACTGGGTCGTATTACAACACAGTAAGACGCAAATCTGTCTTAATACTAGTGTTGTAACTTTGTCTCCCTCACTTATATCTTCTTTTTCTCTAGTTATCTTTGCTCATGTATTCTTCCTCCTATATTTCTCCTCCCAGTTGCTTTACACTTTCGTTGCTTCCCAATCCCTGTCATATTTCCTTTGTTGTCTTCCTCTTCTTTTCTCTCTTTTCTTTTCTCTTCTTTTCTTTCTTTTCTTTGCATGGATAATTATTGCACTGAAGGACAATCAGCAGTGTAAAGATAGACTCTTGCTCACAATCTTTCAGACATCAGAGCAGTTTCGTTGAGAAGAACATAAAATGCCATTTACTTACCAACCCAAATCTCACACGTGTTTCCCGTCCAGCCGCTGTCACACGAACAGGTGAAGTCACCAAGTCCGTCTGTACAGTTGCCATGGATACACGGGTTTGGCGAGCACTCGTCAATATCTTCCAAAGGCACTCTGTGGAGAAAAGGTGAAGAGTATGATTTTCAAAGAGTTTATATTTGGAAGAGATTATCATGAAGTGGATGAGTTTTTGTTTTTTTCACTTTCTCCTCCGTCCTCTCCAACTGATGTTATTTTCATGTCACATGCTCACCTTGCGATTTGGCAGACCGTAGCGTAGGTTTCATCACAAGCCTTGTCCTGCCACTGGTCATCTGAGCTTAACACGGTCACACACTGCTGGCTGGCCCATCCGTTCGGCTGGTCGGATCTCCAATCTATTTTCAAAACAGACGGTCAGAGAAGTCAGAGTACCTCTGATTCGATGTGTCTTTCATGCAAAAAGTCCCATACAATTCACCTATATCAATCTCTACGAAAAGGAAGGTTGAAATAATCATGATAAGTCAATGAAATGATATCGCCGTTATTAGCTGCAGGCATATATTTGGTGTAATAGTTATGTTCGATTAAAATTGATATTATCTTCTTACAACAACCTACTTGTCACATTGGTCATCGTGCCGTCTGCGTCCGCCCAACAGTCGTAGTCATTGATGTCGGCTCGATACGCGCAGTTGATCCAGACGTATTTGTTGTTGGGTATCCCCCACAGAGTTTCCACTACAGCGAACTCCTGGTCGGAGTCCACAAAGAGCACGGAAGCGTTTCTCGTGCCGTTCATGAACGTCTCGTTGAAGGAGATGACACCAAGACTGTCACAGTAAGCTACGGCGTCGGCGAAAATCATGTCACCTTGCTGGTTCATGTGGTAGCAATGCGAGGCGGTGCATCTCCATTCTGTTTTTTTTTTGAGTTGATAAACAAAACAACTCAACTTCAGCAATGGTGTATGGCTCAAAGTAAAATCAAAATTGGGAAGTGGTGACATACTGGGTCGTATTATTACACAGTAAGACGCAAATCTGTCTTAATACTAGTGTTGTAACTTTGTCTCCCTCACTTATATCTTCTTTTTCTCCAGTTATCTTTTCTCATGTCATCTTCCTATATTTCTCCTCCCAGTTCTTTAACGCTTTCGTTGCTTCCCAATCCCTGTCATATTTCCTTTGTTGCCTTCCTCTCCTTTCGTTTCTTTTCTTTGCATCGATAATTATTGCACTTAAGGACAGTCAGTAGTATAAAGATGGACTCTTTATCACAATCATTCAGACGGCAGAGCATTTCCGTTGAGAAGAACATAAAATGCCATTTACGTACCAACCCAAATCTCACACGTGTCCCCCGTCCAGTCACTTTCACACGAACAGGTGAAGTCACCAAGTCCGTCTGTACAGTTGCCATGGATACATGGGTTTGGCGAGCACTCGTCTATATCTTCCAAAGGCACTCTGTGGAGAAAAGGTGAGAAGTATGATTTTAAATGAGGTTACATTTGGAAGAGATTATCATGAAGGGGATGAGTATTTGTTTTTCATTTTCTCATCCGACCTCTCCAACTGATGTTATTTTCATCTCAAATGCTCACCTTGCGATTTGGCAGACCGTAGCGTAGGTTTCATCACAAGCCTTGTCCTGCCATTGGTCATCTGAGCTTAACACGGTCACACACTGCTGGCTGGCCCATCCGTTCGGCTGGTCGGATCTCCAATCTATTTTCAAAACAGACGGTTAGAGAAATCAGAGTACCTCTGATTCGGGATATCTTTCATGCAAAAAGTCCCATACGATTCAACAATATCAATCTGTACGAAAAGTAAGGTTGAAATAATCATGACAAGTCAATGAACGAATAGCGCGTATTAACCGCAGGCACATGTTTGCCACGTTATGTTCAATTGATATTGGTCCTAAGCTCCTTCCTACAACCTACTTGTCACATTGGTCATCGTGCCGTCTGCGTCCGCCCAACAGTCGTAGTCATTGATGTCGGCTCGATACGCGCAGTTGATCCAGACGTACTTGTTGTTGGGTATCCCCCACAGAGTTTCCACTACAGCGAACTCCTGGTCGGAGTCCACAAAGAGCACGGAAGCCCTTCTTGAGCCGTTCATGAACGTCTCGTTGAAGGAGATGACACCAAGGCTGTCACAGTAAGCTGCGGCGTCGGCGAAAATCATGTCACCTTGCTGGTTCATGTGGTAGCAATGCGAGGCTGTACATCTCCATTCTGGGTTTTTATAGTTGATAAACAAAACAACTCAACTTTCAGCAACGGTGTAGGGCTCAAAGTGTAATGAAAAATGGGAAGTGGTGACATACTGGGTCATATTGTTACACAGTAAGACTCAAATCTGTCTTAAGGGACAATCAGCAGTATTGCGTACTATTATTCAGACGGCATCCATTCTGTGAAATGAGTGAAAGAAAGTACCAAAAAATAACCGCTTCGTTATCGTTGCTATCAGTGTGGTTTAGGATGGTCATGCTTTTTTAGTTCGTTTCAGTGGAGCCAGGTGTCATCTTACAAGCGAAACGTTTATGGCTACAGGCTTGAACAGAGAACGATGTCTTTGGTCTATTTTTTTAAAACTATAAGAACAGTACTTTTTTTTATTATGGGAGTAGCGTTAATGATGATGGCGATATATTTGTGTGTGTGTGTGTGTGTGTGTGTGTGTGTGTTTTGAATCTGAATTGTGTCATTTCGTATGCTAATAGTAAATTTAAAGTGACCCGTGATCGTGACAGATTCACAGCCAGAAGTACCAAGTCTCATACCTCGGCGCATCTTATCACGTTGACCTGCTCAACAGACATATTTCCTCACGTAAGGCTTTTGTGGAGGTATGCATACCGTATTACCATACTGTACCGTACTCACCCACGGACTGGTCGCAGAGGACACCTGCCCAGCCCTCGTCACACGAGCAGGTGAATGATAACGAGCCGTCCACGCACTGGCCATGCTGGCACGGGTTACTGGCGCACTCGTCGATCTCCGGCTCCGTGAAGCTGCGGAGAGCAATATGGGAGGAGAAGAAGAAGTCGATTTACTATTAACATGGTTATAGACCTGGCATAGCGACAGGAAAGATTTGGATCAATCACCCCCCCCCCCCCCACCCCCGTTCTTGTTCCTTCTCTGGCAAATCTGAGGGTGTTTATTCTTAAGGTTAAGACGTTAGAAAACGTTACCACCACCCACTCCCCGCCCCCTCACATACACAAACAAATACAATAGTCTTAGAAGTATCTACATCAGTGGCGTGAGTTGAAATGAAAGGTTGTACAGTATTCTCTCTTTCAACCCAATTTACAGAGCCCCATAAATTAATTCTGTCTGACTAAAATATCAATAGTGAATGCTACATTGATTTTTTTTTATTCACGAATGGACCTGGGATGCGCCACGCTTGCACGGCAATGATAGAGGGTAGTGTGAGATGATTTCTATATTACATCGTGTGCAGTCCTGAAAAGAACTGTTGTATTTTTTCTTCCGGAATAGCTCTGCTGAGAAGAACTGCTTAGAGAGCACATACATTCGGTATAATGGTTCAGAATTGAGAAGTTATGGGGAGTGTAAGGAAGAGAGGAGGACCTCATTTTGTGAGAATGGTGAGAGGTGTAGGTCTGAAAAGAGTTTCGATTAGAGCAACTGATCGTTGTGAGGAGACTTGTTGGATCTGTTACCATGGTTACCCACACAATGAGCTGACAAACGGCGTAGTAAGAGTCGGTGCACGTCTTGTCCTCCCATAGGTAGTCTTGAGTATCCAGGGCTATACAGTTCTGATTCGTGTTGCCGTTTGGTTGACCACTCTCCCAGTCTACAGATGTCAAACCATGTAGAGAATATAGAAAACATGGATATATAAGGGCATACAGAGCAAGAGATATAGACAGGTATATATGGAGCGATATGTATATATACATGTATATTGTTAGGGCGAGAACGAGATATGTAGTAAGAGAGAGGGAGAAAGAGAGAGAAAGAGAGAGAGAGAGAGAGAGAGAGAGAGAGAAAGAGAGAGAGAGAGAAAGAGAGTGAGAGAGAGAGAGAGAGAGAGAGAGAGAGAGAGAGGGAGGGAGGGACGGGGGGGGGGGGGGTTGGAGATGTAAATCTTGCTATCATCATCATCATAACCATCGTCATCACGGCCACTAGCTACGCTACAATTATATATATACAATTAATAAAATGATATAGAATAAAACCTCCTACCACTTCTACATGTACTCACACCCCTTATACCACTATTAATTTCACTACTGCCATTACCACTATCACTTCTACTAACATTATATCTCCTGCTACCACTCTACTACTCAAATATACACCACAAAAATGTAAAACAACGACATCACTTCCGTTACTACGACCGCAAAATACAGTTGTGGCACCTACTTTCCTCATTACTGATCGTCCCTTCCGCATCCTTCACGCACACGAACTCCCCGTCGACATCGCGGTCATTGCAGTGGATCCAGATCGCTGGCGCCCCGGTGATGGCCCACGCCACGGCGACCTCTTTGACCTCATCGGCTGACGCAGAGAAGAGCAGGGATGCATTGTTGGTATCCTCCAGGGGCGAGACTGGGTTGAGGCTTTCGCAATAGGCGATTGCATCATCGTAGCTCCGCCCCGACGTCGTCGCGTGATAGCACTTCTCTTTCGATACGCACTTCCACTGAGTCGAATCTGTGGGCGGATAACCAGTTTGTGATGTTTATTGTATCTCATGCAATTGATGGCAATGTACTCGTCCGCGCATGATGCTAACCTATTTCCGTTTGAATAATACCAGTTTCACAATCTGTTTCATGTATGCGTTTATTTTTTAATGTCAATAGTGCTGATTGAACGTGCAGGAGTTGACTGGTAATGTTTTGGACGGAAATAGTTCGGCATATTTGTCTTTGTTTGCTCCTGTTTATTGCTTACGTTGATTTTCTAATACATTGTACAGATCGATCTATGTATTCCTTCCCCCATTAGATAAACTTATATTTGAGTAAATTTCCACCATAATTGTGTAAATAACATCGCCACCATGTATTGCACATGAGGATTACCCAAGTCTCCTTTTAGGTTCAGCACAGACATTAATGCAGCTGGTATCCCAGCTCAAAATCCATCGCACAAAGGAGACACCACAACGCCCACTAATGTAATAACACTTTACCCACAAATGTAACAACGCCCACAAATGTAATAACACTTTACCCACAAATGTAACAACGCCCACTAATGTAATAACACTTTACCAACAAATGTAAAAATTTCACCCACAATGTAATAACGCACTTTACTCACAAATGCAATGATTTTGAACCACCCACAAACAACCACTTTACCCCATAGAGCTATATTAATGCATGCATTTGACTCGGCACTGATGTTTCTGACGTCCCTTGGAGGTGTGCGTGTTTTAACATTTTCGTCAAAATGAGACTTTATTGCGGCAATGGGTCAAACCATATGGAAATCAGAAATGTGTAAAAAACGCAATGTAGGCCACCAAAACATGCACAACTGTATATAACATGTCTCACCAAGATCACAGCGAGGGCCCGTCCAACCCGGTTCACACGAGCAGGTGAAATCGTTCGTCCCGCTAAGACACTCGCCATTAAGACAAGGGTTGCTGTCGCACAGATTCGAACCTGCCATGGGGTTTACAAAGGCAGGAGACACGTACGATTATGAGTTGCTACTTTTTCACGTTCCATTTTCCATTTTGTTTAAAATTCAACTTGAAAACACACGTCATGATAATGGTAACAATGATATTAACAATTGTGATGATAATAACTATATAGTAATAATAGTAATATCATCAATAATAATAATGATAATACACGTATTTTTTCCTCGCATCGTGGCCCCCTTTACCAGATACATTGGGTAAGACGGGCCCATGGGTATGGGCAAAATGGCCCCCAGTGATTCCTTCTGCTCGTATAGTTATCATACCTTCAATACGACCTGATAATGTTCATCCAATTTGAGGAGGATTCAGGAATCAGGCAATTTACTTACTTAAGTTTTTTTTCGCAAATTGATGAATCATTAAGACAGTAGCGTTGTAGGTCTACAATTTTTACGAGATTATCAAATGAAACCTTCAGTTAGATAAAATATTAATCATACTTCGGTGATAAGGTAATATACCGCACCCAATGTGTAACAAGTAAGGTGAAATGGTGTAATGGTTTTACATCGGTGCCAATTTGGCATGAAAAGCACGATTGCGCAATTAAGGAAATAAAGGAGGATTTTATGTCTTGATATTTTTTCACTCGACATTTAACACATATTTCATGATAAAAACAATAATAAACCAATTATGATAATAGTAGATGTAATAATGTTATCATTGATATTAATAGTACTATTACTAATAATGATTTTCGTGATTATACAATGTATTACTACTTCTAATTATAATAATAATGACAACAATAATCATAATCATAATATTGATGGTACTCTCTCTCTCTCTCTCTCTCTCTCTCTCTCTCTCGATCAATCCATTATCATTACCATAGGTAGGAGAGAGAAGAAATAGCACTACACTCTACTGAAATTGCAAATTAAATATAATTTCCTGATCTGCCCATGTTTAATTGATGCGGTGCTTCATGTATGACAAGGACCCTGACGTTTACACTGATTACCGAAGCGTGGCCTTGTACATATTAGTATTGATGACACCAAACGGGCAGAGAAATATTCATATACAAACTATTCTCATGTTTTTGTCGCATTTACTTACAGCAAAATCTACATTGTCTGATAGTGTGTCCGTCATGCCGTTGCCAGAGCGACGTCCAATATTGTGCATGGCCATAGGCGTTATAATACAGACGGTGAGTACAATCCACTAATTGGTTTGAGCTTTATATCTAGATATCAAGACTGGGTTTCGATGATGGTAAATGTTGCAGAATTCGAATTGAATAGTTGTCACCGCATTCGACAATTATGAGAGGAAGCAGAAGAACTACATGGACGAAATTATCTGACAGGAGGGTTGAATATAATACCCAGCTGACATACATTATTTATGCATTATGTTAACAAGGCAACGGTGTTTTGGTTCAAGGATGTTCTCTTAAAAGCGCCTCGACCATGCTTGCTACCGATAACATAGCTGCAACGAATATATCCAGAGACACTTAGAAGTTTACCGCTGGCTGCACAGTCATTTTGTTTTTTCTTCTTTTTCTCTTTCTTTCCTTAGTCATCAGGCCAACTCATCCTTTAATGTTTGCATTATCATTGTGTTCTTCATAGATTGCACCCTTTTTTTAATGTAAACTAAAGTGTTTTTATTTTTCTTTTCTTTTTCGATATGACATCATTCGTTTTGTTAAAAAACCCCAGTTGTCTTCATTCTTTACCATATATATTTGTATCAACTCTATATTTAAACATGTACATTGCATTATGCTATTTCGTTACATATAAATGTTTATTTGGTATCCGTACAGACAGGAACATTATTTATTATTGAAAGCGCTAACCTGTTTTTAGATCTACCGGAAATAATAAAGGGGGAAAAAAATCAATATTTTTATCGGGTAAAAACGATAGCCCTGCTTACGCCTTCCGCAATTGTTGTCAGCAATGTGCTGAGCGTGTCGCACCATCGAGGTGTAAACCCGGCTGCTCTCACAGGCCGAGCCCCGGCCGATCGGGTTAGAAAAATCTGGATGAAGACATGGAAAGGGGAGAATATTTGATAAGACAAGTATAGGCTCTGAATCGAATCGATCGCAGGTCCAATCTCATATTTCAAATGAAAAAAATGAGTTACGATTGATATAATCGCAAGTCAATTTGCAATCAAACCGAAATCTTTGTAAGACAGATCCCTGGAATAAGGGTATATTTTTAGGCTTATTATCCATTTTGTAGAAAAAATGCATTTTAAAAATATTTACATGAGCCACAAAAACAGCATACAAGTCAGGTATAGTGACGTAGAACTCGAACGATGCTTGGAAAGATGTCATCGTAGTTGGCCTTATATGCCAGAATTTTTTTTAAATGAAAAATGAAAACGGAAGTTAACGATGATATTTTCTCTTCGTCCAAAGGATAATATTTGACTACAGTCTTCACAATGAATACACGTGAGTACATCATTTATATTATTGATCGTATTGCAGATCAAAGAGTGACGTAGAGAATTACATACTGTACGAGTCTGCAGTTATCAAACGATACATGCATTATTAGGCGGCACGCCGGAAATTGTGGAATAAAAGTCAATGTAAACGCAATACACGTCACTGTTAATTTTTTACGTTTTGAGGGAAGTCATTAAAATATAATGTTTTCTTAACAAGTGTATCAAAAAATTACACATTTACGTTATCGTTTAGACCTACAATATACATGAACGATACTAATTCAAGACGGCAAGGAGACAAGATTTGAGATTTATTGTATCTCCACAAATCATACAAGAACGGACTTGCCATTAAATATTATTTTGTGATCATAATGTTTGTTTTTAATATAATCATAAAAAGCAACGTAATTATGGATAAACACGCAAATGGTTGACGCGAAACAACAACGTGGACAAAACGATGAAAACAAATAAAACTAAAAATACAACATAGACGAATGGGAGAAAGAGATATATGGAAGGGAAGGTGAATATAAATGAGGGGAAGATGGTGAAATTGAAGAGGAGGAGAAGACTGAAGAGAAGAATGCAAGATAGAGAAATAGGGGGTAATGCTGGTCTCACCTGGTAAGCGACATATCCTGCGCCCGGGCACGGACCCCGGTGTGCATTCGAGAGTAGACCCGGCAGCGAGTCCCGATGACGCTGTTAGGATGTTATGTAAAATGAGGAAGACTTTTCAATATGACATGTAGTTCGTGTTCATGATATGTATGGGCGGGGTATGTCAAGACATCAAGAAACATACGGTCATGCAAATTGGGCTCAGAAATTGAATACGAGTTGTTAAAAAGAGAAGTTATACCCGCTAAAGGCCTATTATTTGCATAAATCATTGACATTATCATTCATATTATCATTGATATTATCATTGACATTATCATTGAATTCATCATTGACATTATCATTGAATTTATCATATCATCATTGACATCATGCTTTCTAGGCACCATCCCTTCCCCTCCCCCATTTTACATCCCCCTTGCCAACCAACCCCTCTCCCTTCTACATTCTCCCCCTCTCTCCCTAGCTTTCCACCTCAATCCCCGGGCTCGTTTTTACCCTTTCATACCTCAACCCGGAATGAAATTGGACCAAGCTGCAGAAAATATGTATTGCCTATAGAGTGACTCTCTTCTATTCGTACTCACCAAATGTCACCAAAATGAGGAAAAACTGAACCACCAGAGCCTTGTGTCGAAAAAAAAGTTTGAAAGATGGGCAAATGGATTATCATTAGTGTGCATGTTTGCTTTCAGATGGATTATCATCTATTCCGGCGAAAGTATAAATGAACCATACATGAACGGGTTTACAACGATGAGAACGATGATTATTATACGATAATTATTATACTTTTATAGTAAATGACCAACCTCAGGATAATGATGGGTATCGTTGTAGTAGTTCTCATTTTTAACAACATTGTGTAAAATTATTTAAACACATAAGCATAGTTATCAAAACACAAACATTTAATGCTAAATTGTGAATTGTAGATTCTATTCATTTGGTCCATTTAGAAGATAGATATATGGAAATTCATTTTATACACTTATCTAACATAGAACATATAAGCAAACACAATTTTACAGAATAAGTGACAACATCATACACACACGGTACTACAACAGTGAAATTAAACATAATCATTCCAAGTCAACCTGATAGGTTTACATAAAATGACAAATAATGACAGGTTTTACATTAAAAAAATGGTGTTATACCATACCTACTATAATTCAATAATAATTATAATACTGATGTAAAATTAAATTAAATAGTTATCGTACAGTGAAATATTGATAAGGTCAATTTAAAATTGTGAAATGCATTGATATACCGCTATAAATATTCCAGGTGAACTCGAGGTAAGGTAGTATTATTATAATTGCACTTATTGGACAAATAGTCATTAAGTTCATTGCATTTGATAATGTGACTAGAATGGTATAGGCTACATGGACATCATTAACGTAATTGATACTGATATGATCTCATTATTTTACCATTAATTATACAACATTGAAACGATCACATTCGCTAACTTGGTAACGCTATATCCGATACCCTTAATGATTTAAAAGTGATAAGAAGGTCATTCTAATCACTTTAGTCGTAATGACGATGATACTTCAGATTCTGCTTTCTCAGAAGATTAATAATAATAATAACAACGATGATTGTTGTACGATGATTTTTATATTAATATATTGAATGGTCACCTTTAGGATATTGATTGGTAGTAGTAGTAGTACTAGTAGTAGTACTCATGTGTAATAACATTGTGTAAAATGATTTTTAAAAATTGTTAAGTCACGCGCAATTCGGTCTGCGAGCCGCGAAGTTTTTCTATTTTGTATTGCGTTTTTTTTTTATCCTAATAAACCATTATCTTTCTATCTCTATCTATTTTTTGCTTTATGGTATCTGTGTGCATTGCTAGTGGGGAGATTATATCGTGGGCATATGCGTACGGTACATTTATCGTACCTTAATTTACATTGTTGTTTTTGTTTGTTTTTGTGGGGAAGAAAATAAAATTGAATCTTGTAAGTACATAACGAATTATTCGCTGCCGCTCGCCATAATTTCGTCTAAATTAAGTTATATATTCTTTCATCTCATTAACTAGGTCAACCCACAAGTTAAATCTTAAGCTTGTGATGAACTTTGTGATTTATCACAATAATCATCTGTTTATGAAACCATCTATGCAAATTATTTACTTAATATTATTCAATCAGGGGCGAGCCTCGACTAGCATATGCTATTGCACGATCCTATTACCAAAATATATATTTATATTGTGATATCTGTGATAATTTGTTTGTTTTTGGTAATGAAACACATTCATTAATCAGTGAATTCATGTATTTAATAATTAATTCACAATAACACCTATAATGGGCCGTTGCCGGGATATATATATATATATATAGATTCCGTGGAGGCGGTGAACTTGCCCTGAGCAAAGTGCATACATGGAGTTAATACTTTAGAGATTTATATGAAATCTTGCCTTTGAAACCAGTTTACTATTCAAACCCAGAAAAACACATTTTTTTTTTCATTACGTCAGTATCATACTGTATATATAGTGTCATTTTTCTTCCATGTCAACTCAATTTAACAGGTTTCCAAACACATATTCGAATATATTCGATCAGGCGTTCTTTTAACTGTTCCCATTTATTCATATTTTCTATGCACTGTATAATGGCATTGTCAAGAATGCATTTAGCATGCTGAGAAATAAATGATACGTCATGTATGAAGAGGTTTAGCAACATAAAATCACATGCACTGAAACTGGATAAATAACAAGGATGTGAGAAATCTCAATGTTATAGATTTACGCGAGTGTCACATTCATACCAACAAATTATCATTTTTGATATTGCAAAATGTGAAACATATTACGGATGTGGATGTTCAAAATACGCCATTGTGTCATATGTTGTTTTCGATGTAAACCCCTTTTTTGCCATAAGTTCTCTTTCTATACACATTCGACTTACTATATTTCGTGATATACCTTGCATTCATAATATTTCACATCGTGATTCACTAGATTTAACATGTATTTAATAACTCTCGTCAAAAATTTTACCCCCACGTAAAATATACAGGATATATCGTAGCATGCAGCAAGCTGACGATTTAGTCCATAATTTTTGATGACTCATCAACTGAATAATAAATGCAGCCAATATAATACAAATAATAAGTCGTGTATGCATCATGCATAATACTTTAATCCGAGACGGAAAAAAAATAATCATTCGTCATGAGTAAGCAAATTGGTCTTTGTGGTTTGTCACTCCGTGAAAATGCGCATTTCGTAATAACGAACTCAAAATCATGCATTTCCTTGAAAGTATGTTGTTGTGTAAAAGCAACAATTAGTTTAGGAATAATGCTAACGTAGTATGGTGATCGCACGGTATACATTTTTACATTTTGTACTAGTTTTGCGAAGCATGGAGCGTGTTGTCTTTAAAGGTCAGTTTCTTAATGGGTATTGTAATGATGTAAATCTACAAACACGTTAACAGAGTGATAATGGTATGCAATCCTGAGTGTGCCAGATAAAACGCTGCTATATGGCAATGGTATGTAGATCAATGGTAAAAGGAACCATAAGTGGTACGTTTACGATTAAGGACTATGAAAAAAGCACTTACCATATTCAGGAAGTTCTCAATAACCAAGCATCATCAGCATGGCGGATATCCAGCAAGCACACCTCAACGCAATGTCTCGAAAAATCAAATAGTGATGAAAATTTGATCTGAATGATGCAAATTCGTCTTCAAGGCTCCGAATGTCACGTAACAGACAGAAAACAATAGCTAGGCGTCAAGGATGAGAGCGACCTGTCTTGTAATAAGTACGAGAAGTGCGGATCGAGAAGAAACAGTGAGCATTTCGACCAGGCAATTTGGTGAAATGGAGATATGACGTGCATGTACAGGGTCACGCGATCTGGCTAATTAGCCGCCCGCAAGGATGGGAGGGGGTGCCAATAGGAGAAAGCGAATCAACCGAGTGGGGAGGTTGTGGGAGGGGATATCACGCATTTCTGGTATTTTCCACCGTGACCATAGCGTGCACTTACATTGTGATTAATTAATCTTGTTTTCATCGCCAAAAACGCGATGAAAGAAACGATTATTAATCCCATTAGTATAATTATCCTGTTATTGTATCAAAATATATAAATTTACGACTAAAAGTGTATTATGCCGCGGAGTACTTACTATCGGCAAAGGGCATTTAGAACACGAACATAATACTGTAGAACACGATATATACAGGAATATATCTGTCTTATATCGTCCTTAAAAATATTTAGTAATGCACTCATTTAAACCGTCGTCATAGCAATACATGTAAATAAACTGTTCGATCATTACTATGTTTTTGATGCCTACGACCAAAATTTTTTAAATTCTTTTTTTTCTCTCTCTCTCTCTCTCTCTCTCTCTCTCTCTCTCTCTCTCTTTCTCCCTCTCTCTCCCTCTCTCCTTCTATCACACATTTATACATATAATTGTTTGTATGATGTATACATATACATATATAGTACATTGATTTGTTACATATACTCTTCTCATCCGTTTGCCATGTTATGACATTTTTTTCACTTCGTCATGGAAGTCGACACAAATATTATGATTCCGTTATTTGTATCGATTTATGACAGCTGATGAAGGTGATGGGCTGAAATAAGACGGATTTCTGCAGTTATAACATATTGGATGTAGACATTTCTTGGTAATTTAACGTATAATCATATAAAGACAGTAGTCAAAGCAATACGAGCACCAAAGATGAAGCAAATGCTATATCAGTCAAATGATTTCTCCTGCAATTCACCACCCGTTACCCACCAGTTTAGCAGTGTGCACAATACTATTGTTCGATATTTACAGTGCTGCATCGGACCACACACAGCCCAAAGAATATGGTGTATTCAATTATTGCCTCTAATTTACTTGTAATATTCTCCGCAGTCAAGTGAAAATATGATCGATACCGGCATCGATCATTATCAGGTATATTTGAACTGTGGTGTGTGGATGTGGAGCGTCTCTATGGAAACCACGGTCATCCGTCTCCTCTGGAAAGAAGACAAGCGCGTTCGGACTTAGTTGTTGTTCATGCACGATTCACTGCACTGTACCCCATACGAACTCAACCGACTGTGCTGACGTCAAAGCTGCTGAATTTTTTTTATTCAATGAAGGGTTTATCTATATCAACATGCAGTCGTCTAAAATACAACATATAGAAACATTGAAGTCAAATAAAAACGATGGACAACACCAGAAATACTAGCACATGGCTTGAAATGATAGCAGGCACCTTCCAATAAATATTTTAACAGGACAAGTTTGTTCTTTTTTTATACTCGTTACTTTATTTAATGTTGTTTTACTGTGGTTCATTGTACATGTACATGCATATGTTATATATGTATATGTATATAGATATATACCCTGATAAACACTGTTATTTGTGGTTTATTTTTACCCCAGGGCTCTTTAAGAGAGCAGGCTACGAGACTGAAAAGACCACCCTAGTAAAATAAAACGTGACATCAATAAAATGAAATAAGTCACTCCGTTTCATCATGCAATCAGTCATACACTCACACTTGCACACATATACGCAAACACATACACGCACCCAGTCATCACGTGAGACCCATGCATATCTTAAACACATACATACACCTTCAGCAATCTTATATGAGCATATGTATTGGTCTCTCTGGACTGTCTGAGTTGCTGTGAGTTTGGAGGTGATAGTGGTGTATAAACGACATTGCTCTACTCTTTATGAATGATAGGATACACACGCAATTTGATTTGCGATCCTGATTTTCAAACCTAGTCAAAAGTTCATACTCCAAGAATATGGATTTCACTACTTTGGTATCCCTCAACATCAGCTTGATTTGAGTTGTAAGTTTTGATTAATGATCGGTTTAAATTGCAATATGTTTTCCTTTTACACGTAGTATATTATTAAAATTTCGGTTTCAAAGGGTAATAAGCGGAAGCTGCACTATTATACATGTATCATAGACGAGGACAAGTACGTCTATTATGGTCATGCAAGCATGCGCCCTCAGTCCAAGATGGCGCCATGAAGCAATTGCCTCGCTATCTATCAGTTATAGTAAATCGGTGGACGCAAGCGAGAAGCCGGTATGCATTGCTTTCACGCTTGTCCCAAGACTACCGCATAAATATTCCAAAACAGACAAAAAATAACACTTTTTTTTTTCTAAAAGGGAATATTTTATTACCGTTAAACATCTAGTTACTCATCACTACGCAATGCATAACATAATCAACATGGTGAAATGGTGAAATGGTGAGATACATCTGGCTTTTAAACGTCAAGATTGTTATAATGACTGGCAAGATAGAGATACAACCTTAATGTTCTGCATGGGAAAATGTAACGTTACGTCATGCAGTGAATTTCAGCACGAACACGGACACAAGTATACAAACTCTGACAAGTGGATTTCTTGGTGCCCTGATAAGAAGACTTTCCATATGCACACAAAGTACACACTACTTTCAGTAAAATATACCTCAATTATAATCATATTCAATCAATAACTGACGCGGAGACACACACTAGAAGTGCATTGTTAACGACTCCTTCTGTTCATGATAGACCTTTCTCCATAAGCTCCTTGACATCCTAAACGGGTGAATGAATTTCTGTCACTGTACAGTACAGTTCATTTGAGTTATCTTCATAATACCACAACGAATCTGTCTTAATACAAATTGGAAGTGTTGATCCATCATTCGCTGTACGCCAAAGTATACATTACATCGGAGTATGTAACACATTAGCCGTGAATCCACGGGGAAGAACACTCAAAATCCAAACGACTGCACATATATCTTCAGTTATCGTGCTGACACGACCTAAAAATGCAATCACATTTCAAGTCCGTCGAAGAATGAGATTGGTTTACTTTTGTCAGATTTGTTTATTTTGTTGAAGAGTTTGGCTTCGAAATGTGTTACCAACTTGAGATCAGGTTTAAAAGACACGGCTGCACGGCTGGTGATACAGATTGTCAAGGATTAGTGATTGTTTCACTTGACACTCTTTCGTTTGTAAAAGTTAACCGAGTTGCTCAAGTTCAGCTTGGGACTTCTACCTAGCTTCTTACAAGCAAGATATATGTACAGTACAAGTAACGTGATAGACGGACGGACAACCAACAAGCAGACATTGGCACTATTAACAAGTCTGCTGTAGATATGAGCTCCTTTAGAGATCAGGGCCCTGTTGCATAGAACTTAGCATTGATGGTAAATTTGCTACCAATGGCAATTTCCATGAAAACCTTGAATTTCATTGGCTGTCAAGTGATGTTACCATGGTAGTTACCATTGACGGCAGAGTTAATGGTAAGTTTTATGCAACAGGACCCAGAAGGTATTCATTAAAGAAAATAATAGGTAGGACTTCAAAGATGCAAATTGGCAAAGTAAATACCTATGTGGGCTTAGTTCCTATGTGCCACATAATATCTCTGGTGTGTGATTGTCAAATTTTGACACAGCTATTACACACATAGGCTAGTCTCAGTGTGTGGCATTTCATATTGCAAGGGAAGGGTTAATAAACCTTTCATTTTGAGTGGAATAATAACTAAGTATGATTAAGATAAAGCATACATATCATCTACTGTAGAGGAAGCAAAGACAGCAGCCCACCAAAAGTGGCCAGGGCTTTCAACAGTCGAAGCTTTCAACTCTTCCCAAATGTTGCCAATTTGAAGATTGAGACTTGACTGTACTTGAACAAAAAATAAATGCCACATAAGTAGTCGCTGTATGGTAGAGGAGAAATGTATTTGTTCAAGGTCACATTCAAATCATTATCATTTAAATGAATTGTATGCATTTGTCATCATTTTTTTTGATCGTCTTGACAAGTGCATAGTCACATGTAATTTTATCAAATTCAAGAAAAAAGGAGAAATTTACAAAAACAGAACATCAGATACTTCATTTAATGAGTGAAATCTACTCATAGGTACATACTATGACAGCATTGAACCTCACATTTGAAGAGTATACTATATAAAATACATTGAGAAGTTTCCATAAGAATTTGTACAGCTTAGGGTTTGACAGCACAGTCTAGCTGTGCTGTGATTCGTAGAGAAGAACATATTGCACTGAAAGATGTCGAACCAAGAACGATCCACAAACTTTACATCGAATGGGAGAGGCGACCAATTGAAATCAATATCCATTCAATATCCACACATTGTTCACAACATTTGGAATACCAACATCTATACTCGACTATTCCTCGAGTATTCCTTGTACACAAAAAGTGTTATTTGTAGCTCATGCAACTGACTCCTGTGAAAATATCTACAGAGATACTATCAGGTACAGCTAAAATTTACATAAATTCTTATAATTCTTGAAAATAATTTGTAATAATCTTACGCATTATCTAAAGTACAGGCTTTTGTGACAATGCTTTTACATATGGGACTCGTGATAGTTTTGTAATTGTAATTGCAATTACAAATGAAAGTTCCTATGCTATTGCAGCTTTAAGAAATAAAGCTCTTAAGTCATAACAAAGTTTTGCCTCACTAATATGCAACCACACCTCACATAATTGAAATTTGTGAATCATCCAAAATCTATATGTTAGCTACAAAGAATACAATATACAAACATCGACTTTTTGGCCACCTTCCCTAGATAAAAGGTACTCTTTGAGTTTGAGTTTCAAAGATTCGGATCAAAGCAAAGAGAAAGTGAGTGACAGTAAAAAAAGGAAAGATAGAGAAAGAGAAAGTCTGGGAGAGAGAGCAAGAGAGAGAGAGAGAGAGAGAGAGAGAGAGAGAGAGAGAGAGAATGGCACCGGCACAAACAGACAGCTTGTGTCTCACAGGCTATACATCTACTCACCATTTTAAAATAGCATTGCAGGAGAAATCCTACCATCAGGACTTACACCAAATTTGCATTTTGCTAATGATATAATATAATTTGAAGTCCCTTTTCAAAGTTGGGCAAAGAAGCATGCCGGTATTGTGTAAGAAAGTCAACCAAATGGATTTGTGGAAAACAAGCATTGAAACAAGCATTTTGTAATATCATGCAGAATCCAGGTTTGTCAGAGAGTAAATGAGCAACATTTTATTTAAATTTTGAACACATAAATGAATTTCAGCACCAAATATGCTAAATCCAAACACAAAATTAGGCATTGACTATTCTACTTCAGCAACAAACTGGTCCAAAAGTGAGATTCAAATGTAAGACAACAGTAAGTACAATTCTAGCCTTTTTATAACTATTTCATAGCTGAAAAATCTCATCAAATCTACCCAACGCAACCTGAAAGAACATGTCAGAGAATTATTCAATTTCATAAAAGCAATATATATATATTTATATATATGTACACACAGCCATCAAAATATACACAGGCTCTGTAATCAGTGCTGAACCAGAGCATTATTTAGTAATACATGCATCATGTATTTCATTTCAGAACAGGCGAGTCTTGTCAGTGTGCCCTTAGCCCACAAGTTATCTCAGAGAAACAATAGTTTGGAAAAATCTCAAAGAGTTACATAATCATTGTGCGTGAAAGAGAACAAGTGCAATGGGGTCTAGATTTTGACCACACGTCCTTTCAAATTATGCCGAGGTTATGTCATGATCACCTCATACCTCAACTTGCTTTTTGAAATCTTTGCTGTGCTTGATTCCAAATACATCAAATGAAAATTCAATAACAAATAAACCTCAAATATTCCAGAGTGCGGATATCTGAGAAAGAGGCCATCAAGAAATGTAGCTGTGGTGTGATATTGGTGATGATATCTCTAAGCTGTGCGATGTTATGTGAGATTAGGAACATGGCTGAATAGCGTCTCTACGTCGCTCCATGAAAGCAAGGGTTAATCACAGGCAAGAAGTGGTCTTAGAAATATTTGCTAGAGTTCTGGGCCCCGTTGCATAAAACTTACCATTAATGGTAACTACATGTATGTCATCAATGGTAACTACCATGGTAACACCGCCCGACAGCCAATCAAATTCAAGGTTTCCATAGAAGCTGCCATTGATAGCAAAGTTACAATCAATGGGAAGTTTTATGCAACAGGGCACAGATCTTCTGGATATGAAGGCTCTCTGTCTTTGAGAGTAAACCAGGGGCATAAGTCAAACGCTCATACAAATCAAGTCTACTGAAGAAGTCTTGTGCACAATCCTGCCCTGCATTTTGTTCCCGATATAGAACATCTTAAAAATGATCGTGAGCTTGATGATTTTGTTAGAGAGAAAAAGAATACAAAATAGTGGGTAGTTACGTGAACGACATCATGGTAACTTGTGGGCTAAGAGATCACATCCAAGCTGGCAATAAACACATATCAAATACACTTTAATATACAAATAAATAAATTAATGAATAAACTATTATTTCTCATCATGTCAAAGAGAAATGAAGTCTGCACAGCAGGACTTCCACCCAGACCACAGCAGGAAAGCCTAAACTTGTCTACATCATATTCGATATAACAAATGACCTACGCTCCAAAATCTGAAACAAAAAAACGCTATCAGGCTATTCACAATATGATCATTGTTCAACATGAAAATACAGCTAAACAAAAATGTGAAGGGGGAAACGGGAAGGGAGACATTGGGAAAAAAGAACATTTGAGGGAGAATAAATTCAAATATGCTATGTCATGTAAATGAACGATTTGAAGTCTATGTGGCGAGAATTGGGAGTGTGCATTGCTTCTCTCGTCATCCTATAGATCAACACATCAATCAATATAGAGTGCTGAGTTGTTTTCCAAATATCCAAAATGGTGCCTAGATGACCTTTGACCTCATCATTATCATGAAGACACATGTGGTATTACCCAAGGATCATTTGTACCAAGTGTGATCACAATTGATGCAGAAATAAAGAAATGAGAGCAAGTCAAATGAAAACTTTGAGAAAAATGATGCACACAGCCTCATATCATTTGACCTGTTCACCCCTAGATGACCTTTGACCCCATAATCCTCATGACGATACATGTGGTATTACTCAAGGATCATTTGTACCAAGTTTGATCACAACTGATGCAGAAATAAAGAAATGAGAGCAAGTTAAACAAAAACTTTAACAGACCAACAGACTAACAGGAAAAGTGATTACTAGGTCTCTGCTAATCTTTGTTCTGGCAAGACAAAAACTACTGAACTTTCTTGTTTTTTATTCACACTTCACTGATCTGTCTCTCTCTAATTTGTTCATCTTTCATGCAAAGTGCCTGTCCAAGCAGGTGAACATTCCCGTTTCATCTTTCTCTTAATCATCACATTAGAACCCTATTTAGACAAACTGAGAAGTTGTTTGAAAAGATCTTGGCCTTCTACAGCAGAAGGTGAATTACTAAGACAACACGGCCGGCAGCGCAATTTGGTCCATAAACGCAATGCAATACAAAACAATACCGACAATAGTTAATTCACAAATTGCCAGACACATTGAGGCAGCCTGAAGAAAACTGACTATAAGATTCTGTCACAAGCAAACTGGCCATAGCTGCCCTTGAGAGGGCGGTATCCTTCCATGACGGCACCTCAATGGTATCGTTCTGGAATAAAATGACTCCACTGTTATTTACAATACTGCACAGCAGGGCCGTGCGTGTCTAAACGCATACATGACATGTTCAATAAATAGTAGTCCCGCTACAGAGCTATACATGTCGAATGTAAGCGTACAGGGATTTCTGTTTGCAATCAGCAGTAGCTCAGCAGCACTTGTATCTCCCATCCACCTTGCAGGACGCACAGAAATTCTGCACACACCGAGCCAGCCACCATCTCAGCATCAACTCCAATTCACATTCCCCAAGCAGCCCTTTTCATCATTTCTATTTCAGCAAATATCATGCAGATCTGTTGGGCTTTCGTCAATGGTAGCAAACACGTTGTAACATTTGGTCCTGTTGATTGGTAATCTCCATATGTAGCGTGCGAAAAGACATATACAAATCTGCAGACAAGGTCCCTGCCCAAGGGGTACCAACACAGCTCAGCTACAAGATTATCAAACACATTCAATTTTGTTTTGGTCCGAGAGAAACCATCGCCGGTATCCGCGCTGTGTGCTATACCGGCGGAACCGCCTGGGCAGGCTTGTAGAAAATGTTCCAGAAGACCACAAAGAGGATGAAGATGATATAGGCCACCATGGCCAGCCACATGCCGATGCGCTCGTGCAGCCGCTGCTCATAGTTTCTGAGGATGAAGAGGCCTATCGTCAGGCCGATGGTGACCCCCATCAGGTGGGCCACGAAGGAGGCCTCGGTCTGAAGGTTGGAGTAGCGCCGGTAGACAGCCAGCCCAAAGTCTGCACTTACTGGGAAGGGAAAAACACAATACAATATATATAATTACATATTACCACGAAAAGAGCACTCAAACATATTCATCTTCCAATGATTTCATGACCTAGATTTTATCATTTTCTTGGAAGAAAAGAAAATCAATTCTCAAGTAGCAATTAATTTATAATTTAGAATCGATGGCCTTCCAATGAGCAAGGTTTTTGATGAAAGGTCATAGGTCACATGAGCTGAAACCGATTAATCATTGAATGATGTTATGACCTAGAATTTTCTTTGAACTTTCTTGAAAAGCTTTTTTAATACCTGAATTGGAAATCATTGGCCTTTGTATCATCAATAAAAGTATTAATTAATAAGTACATATTTTTCTGATATTATCAATGAAGTTCCACATATCTATATCTAAAGAAATGAAAGTTATTACTTACCACATAATATAACAACTGCTATTCTTTGTGGACTTAATTTCGAATCTGGAAAATGCTGAAAAAACAATGAAATGAAGTCAACATAAACTTGGGTTATAAGAACTTTCATGGTTTTATGTTATTAATCAAAAGCAAATTCTAGCACATAGCCAGGAGGGCTAGCATGAGTTTCAGGAAGAAAATGAAAACATTATACACATGACAAATAAGTGAAACATTAACATGAACCTGCTGTGCGTTATTCACAAAATGCATGACATTACAAACAGACAAATCTCCACAAATTTATGCACCACTAGTTCATTTTTGCACAAGTAATACATATGAATCCAAAAGAGCAGCATTTAATCTGCAGCATAAGGGGTAAATACTGCCTAATAATTAGGCAATTTATAGTTTCTTATAGTTGCTAACTCGATACTTTGAGTCGAGAGTCAACTCACCAGGGCCACATTGGCAAGGTGGGCTGACAGTAAGGCGTAGGATCCAGCCGACGCCCCTACTAGGTAGCTACTCCGGTCAAAAACAGACGTGCCCATGGAACCTGGGTGGGGAAGACATCAGGAGGAATACTCTAAATATTTCTTATAACAACTGCCATATCATAATCCAGGATACATTACAAAATGGTTAACTTAGTGGTGTTATGTACAAATGTATACCATTCTACTTACAATGCAGACCATCAGAATTGTGTTATGGTAACGCAATCAAAATGTTACTCTGTGATCCTATGAACCAGAATAATAACACATATTTCATAAAATAAGGGCAATTCCACAGGTTTGGTTAAAGATGTGTAACATGAGTAACCAAAGCTTCTTTATTTTATATTCTGTCATAGTTTTGCAGAAATTATGTAAATAATTATTAAGGAAGCAAACAGTCCACATTTCCATGACACGCAATCATATCCTCAGCACAGAAACTTCTTTTTCAATCAAATAAAGAAGCTTTGGTTACTCATGTTACACGACTTTAACTCTTAGCCTGCCCCAATGAATAGAGCCCAGTGCCACGCCGCTAATCCCCATTGTGCCAGCCCCAAATCCGCCCTGTGCCAAGTTTATTTTGGGGTCTACTTAGTTGAGCTTTATTTTCTGTGTAGGCATTTTTGAGCCACTATATTTTGAAACCTATACACTTTTACAGAAAAACTTGTACATGAAAGTTGTAGAAAATTTTATCAGCTTCATTATGATATCAAATTTGTATGGAGATGTTATTTTGCTTTTTTATTACAAACTAATAATAAACCTTAAGTTGGAATCGTTGTTTTTGAGCCATTTTTTGTGATGTTTTAGTTGAACATAGATGCTTCTTTATCTTCAGATCATGCTTATAGTGTTATATATTTATATGATAACATGCATTTGGCATTTTGTGGGAAATATCTCCCCCTTGGACCTCGCAAATAGGCTATATGCCTTAACTACATAATGAGCTCTTTGCAGTAGAAACGAGTGGATATACAATGTACATCCTGTGCTTTGTTCCAAGGCTTATCTGCATGCGGGAGTGCTAAGGTACATCCTGTGTTTTGTTCTTTTATATGCAGCAGATATTTTCTGTGCATAGTGCTTTGGATTAGTCTTTCTACGGTTACATAATATCTATAATACAGGCTAGGAAAGAAACATCAATGTTATTGTAAGATGACGAGAAATAAAATGTACAAATGTTGAAAAAAAACCCAGTGTTCATGCCTTGTTCATGCTTTGCAGAGGATCAGTAACTGATGAAAGTATTTGACAAAAACAAAATGTGGCTTGTTATTTTCATGTGCACTTTAGATTCATATAGGCCTACATATAATTACTTTGGTGTACCAGTCTGTTCCAAACAGAATAGTGATTGGGGGCACGCCTTAAATGTTTTCTTTTTTCGTGTGTGTGTGTTTATTCCGCTTATGTTTTTTTTTTCTTTCTTAAAATTACCCCCTTCCCCACCCCCAACAGGATTCCCTTGCTAATAATAAGCGCCGCTAGTCATAGCGTCTACCTTCCTATATGTTGAGCGATTTTGAAAAGTGATCCAAATTTTGTTTTACATGAATAAATATAAACGTAGCAAATTGGACGTTATGACTTGCGGCAATTGTGACTCGTGAGGATACCTGCCGCCACACCCCCTTCACCCCCCCCCCCCTCCCGAAGCTTCCCCAGGTATATGAACTTATTCACACTTGTAACCAAGTGCTATAAAATGCAACATAATTTTAGATGAGCACTGACATACAAAACAGATGTTATTGCAATCATTCATTTCAAAAGCCTTACTAAGTAATCAGTTTATCCCGAACCATCTGCAGAAAAGAAAAGAGGAATATCACCATCACCACCAAAAATCAAAGCCACTGTCATCACATCTCTCTTTAGCCTTTATCATTTTCATTGTCATCATTACGGTCGTTTCATCATCACTATCATCATCATTGTCATCAGCATTATCATTGTCATCGTCATCACCATAGCCAGTACTATCACCATCAACATAATTCACACAGATTTTTCCATGTATGCAAACACAAATATACAAGCAAAAAAAAAAAACATACACAAACACTTTGTACATTTCAAATCATAAAGACGTACTCAGACGAAAATATTCATAAAGTGAGTCACGGATGCATTTATTTCTATAAATTTAACATTTAACATTGGCAAAAGAAAGCAAATGTTGTATTTAGTATGTGCTGAAAAAATTGCCAAGATGGCAAGTCCTAAGTAAATATTTTGGGGAAATGTTCAAGGTAATGCAGCATGCCATAACAACAAATCATAATGTACATCTTAGATTAGATTACCAGTTTAGTCCACTTCCTAATAGTCACTTCCTAACATAATTAAAATCATTAAAAAACAAAAGTAATAAAAATCATAGTAAAACCATCAAACACAGTAATATTGGCAAATGTCAAGTTCATATAAAGGCCCAATGCCGCATGAATACAAAATCACATTCTAAGTCTAACACATTATGTCAAAACTACATAATCAAAATATTGCACTAGAACAGTGGGTCAGATATTGGCAAACATAATTTAGAAGCAACCCTTATAAGCAAGATAAATGAGGCATTTAAATTGCAAAATGTAGCTCAAATTGCACAAGTCTATAAACTTAACATGATATTATTACACTTAGAAACAGCAGGTACTGGTTATAAAAAAAAATTGCAGTAGACAATTCATGGTATAGTTGTGAAAGCATGCATGGATGAGTTATCAATAAATATTTGGCAAGACATTACTGATATTGTTCAAAATAAATAACCATACAAAATACAAAACCATTATAAATGTAACATGAAAACAAAATAAATATTTAGAATAGCCTCACTTCATTGCTTACAATAATCTGTAAACTAAAGTCCTACTGCTCATCTAAGCTTTGAAGAATATGTTTCTCAATGATCAGGCACAGAGCAATATAAGTTTCTCCAATAAATAAATAATAAATAAGGAAAATAAGAAAATAAATCCTTTCTTTAGTTACTGCAATCAAATATACATGATGAAACTCATTTTGCTGAACATATATGTGCTAAGCTCTTATGCTACAGTCTATGTCATACTATTCATTGTCCACAATCTAACGGCGGTGAAAAAGTCTGAAACAAGGTTTCAAGCACATCGGCAGCTTGCAGGTTTCGCAGAAGAAAGACGTTGTCACTCTCTTCCCGTCGACCTTCTTCGAGCAGACCACGCAGTCAGGGTAGTGCCTGCTCTGTCCCTTCCACTTCCTTTGATCAACGAAGTGGTCCCCAACGAGCCTCGGTGCCAGGCGGTTGTCTCTGTTAGACTCCCGCAATGTCCTGGGTCGTCCAGCAGTGGAGTTCTTGGTGTAATTGTCCAGGAGGCTGTTGATGACACTCATTCGGAAACTACGGGTGCTACGCTTGTCGTCCTTTGTGGCAAGTCTGTAGGCAAGGAAGGCGTTCACTAGTGCGACTTCCATCATGAAGTGGTACACTACCATGTACCACTTGAGGTGCTTGTGTGGGTACTTGTAATAAGACATCCTCTGGTCTAGTAGGTCGACGCCTCCCATGGCCTGGTTGTACCCCTCCACCGCTATTGGTTTTCGCACCCGTCGAACGCCTGTTGCCGATCGCTTGTCGCGGATATCCTTCTGTGTGCAGCCAGTTCCATGTATCGTTGACAGCACACTAACCCTCTTGGTGTCGTGCCACGTGACACCCAGCAGGTCGCCTTTCCTAAAGAACTTGGGTGCCTCGCCCTTCCTCGCTTGCTGAGATGCCTCTCGCATGTCGGGTGGTATGCCTCTCCTGTTCAGTCTCACTGTGCCGCACGCGCCAAGATTCGAGTCATGTAGAAACTCGAACAGCTCAGGGGAACTATAAAAGTTGTCCATGTAGACATGGCGGCCAGATCCTGCATATGGCCGAGTCAGCTCCTTGACCACATGCGTCGACAGCCCATCTCCTCCTCGGTCCTGTTGCTCGTTCTTGCCGGTGTACACCCTCCAATCCAAGCAAAAGCCGCACGACGCATCCGTCACAACCCAGAACTTGATACCCCACTTGGTTGGCTTCATTGGAAGGTACTGCTTGAATGAGAGCCTTCCTTTGAACGCAGCCAGGCTCTCGTCGATGGAAAGGTCACGGCCGGGTGCAAATCCCTCCTGGTATGTTGGGCGGACACGGTCGATGATGGGCTGGACTTTGAAGAGGACATTGTAGCCAGGTTGACCTTTCGGTACTCTGTCTTCATTGTCCACAAAGTGCAGAAGAGAGTTGAGCAGCTGGTACCTGCAGAAAAAAAAATGAAAAGAAGCAGAGAAATAGGTTAGTTTATAATTGTTTATCTACCAGAACTGAGCATAACATGCACAAAGCTATTACAAATTATAATCTATTATATATGAGCTTAACCCCCCCCCCACACACACACAAAGAAAAAAAATACATAAATTCATCAATCAATTAATGACAAATAACAAATAAAAACATAATAGAATTTGAACCAACTGTCTGATGCTATCATAATGATAACATATCATGTAAGTAACATTTTTGTCTATATTATCTACGTTAGAAAATATCTCATCCATAAAACATGTAAAAATAGATTTCCAGAATGTTTTTCTCTTGCTTTCATGCAAGATCATGAGAATGTTGTAAGTAAACAATCATAAATGTATATCCAAATAAATAAAGCATCAATAAGTCAAAGACTCTAACCTGTTTCGGCTCATCACTGTGCTGAAGCCCGGAGTTCCGATCAGCCAGCTCTCCTCCCAGTACATGTGGATGGCTGGTTTCGTGACAAGCCCCATTGCCATCTGCAGTGCGGTGAACGCTTTGATTTCATCAGGTGTTGTCTCTGTCCATTTGCTAAGTCTGGAATGTTGCTGCAGAACACCAAGTCGCTCAATCGTCTGCTTCGCATACCGGTTCGTCTCGTTGGCAATGGTCGTGAACAAATCCTCTGGGAAAAACCGGTAGAAAAAATCTACCGGTTTGAGGTTGTTTATGTCGAACAACAGTTTTGGTTCCTCGTCGTAAGAGTTCTGCCAGGAGGGGGCCCAATCACCCTCCTCCAAGTTGATCCAGTGATCTCCTTGGTGTTGTGCCGGTTCAACTTGAGGCTCTGGCCGATCATCATGCTCATCCTCAATCTCGCTGTCCGAATCATGCATGAAGTCTGGAACAGCTGCATCAAACGTGTCTGCATCAACATCAGCAGCAGGCTCTTCCCTGCACGAAACCTTGCGTGTGGGACCGATGTCAAAATCAGCGTCACTGTCACTATCTCCATGGTCACTGTCGCTCTCTTGCGGGGCTTCAGAATCCGAGTCAGCCATCACAAGCTGTCGCACCACATCAGGGTCGATGAAGCAAGTCCGTTTCTTGCGAGGGGGAGGCATATTGATGATACGATATGAAATACAAAACGCTAAATTACTCGAGAAAGTCCAATGTGAAAGGTGTAAAAAAAAACGCGTGACCGAAAGCCGATTATCTGGTGCACGCGATGCGATGAACAATAGGGCGTGCGAAGCATTCAGTACATGTGCAATGAGCATAAACAATAACTGCTATTACGAATGCGTGCAAGCACGCTTTTGGCACTGTAACGATAGCGCGCTCGCGTGAAGAAAGCAGCCAATCGATAGCGCGCTAGCGTGTACAAAGCACCGTAACAATAGCGTGTTTGCAGCGCTATGGCACACTAAGAGTTAACCAAACCTGTGGAATTGCCCATAAGGTTCCTAATTATGAAATCCATCTCCTGCGTTTGGACTAGAACAAATTATCAAGATGGAGTTCATAAATACAGTCAAACCTGTCTTAGTGGCCACCTGTCTATAGCAGCTTACCTGTCTATAGTGGTCACTAAAATAATTCCCCTGGAGAGAGATCATGTGTTAAAGAACCTGTCTATAGCAAGCCACCTGTCTATAAAGGCCACAATTTTTGTTTCCCTTTGGTGGCCACTATAGACAGGTTTCACAGTAGAAAAATAGAGAAATCTTTGTTAAAAATTCAATCTTTTCTCCATTTTGGGGGTATATCTTACCAGCGGCTATGCTAATGAGGTAGAGGGTACCAATTCTCCGTGTCCCGTGAACCAGCTCTAAGGGAACACCCAGCAACATCTGCACTGAGAAGTTGAAGACTATATGTTCAATGCTGCAAGACCAAGAGAGGGAGACATACATAAATCAGTGAATAAGCCGTGCCTGAAAGATGAGCTTTAAAGGTGATACTTATCGGAAATAAAATCAAATAAATAGAGTTTATTTTATAATTGAATGAGTTATTAAAGAAATTTATGCAGCTAACATGCAATTAAAGTGTTCAGTTTTGTGTTTTATGTAAATCAAATTTCACTAAATTGACTCTCTCCTGACCTACAAAATCGCCTGAGGGAAAGTGGCTTTATGTGTACGTCACAGCCGGGATATGCTTCATGCAGCTATAGAGACTAACTTCAATCTACACACAAATGTTCACAATGACCATTGTGTATCACATCTGTTAATCTACTAGCAACTGCCATCACAGTTTCATCAATAATACATGATGCTTCTGGCAGAAAAGAAGCTGCGGATTGGCGTGTGTGATGCACAATAACGCCTTCCTTTTCTTACGTCAGACCTAAAGGCCATTTTGGATGACAGTAGGGTAAATTTATCCCAGAGGATAGGGTGATTGTTTTCACCCTAATGCTTTTTCAGAAGTGATATATTGTTTGAATGTCATCCAAGCTCATTGCATGTCTTATAAACTTTCTGTAGATGAATATCTTCATATTTAGGGATTTTCTATGAATATCACCTTCAAATGAAGTTGGCTCTATTTATTCATATGAGTAATTTGGGAGTTGTTTTCAAACCCTCATTATAGAAAACCCTTCTCCATGGAGTACTGGAATGGTGTTGTCATATCCATTGCTATGCAGGTTGCTGGTTCTAAACACATTGCTCAAGTGAGAGTTTCACTGGTCTGACATTGTCCCGTGGGAGGGTGTCGGGCATTCCAAATGAGAGTCCCCCCTATAATCACTGATGTTTGTTCTCCACCCATTGTTTAGAACCAGTTGTTTCAACAACATCCTCATATGACATCACACTTTGGTACTCTACCCTCAAATTTCTCATTTTCTGAAGCTGAATGAGCAGCCAATTTCAGAGCTATTCAAAACCCCCAAAATACCAAAATTCCTTTTTATGATATCACATCTTTCTATTGTTGATACTGCTTGATGAAGATGGAAAATGACAATACACTCTTTGGTCTGAGTGTCATGAGGTTCATTAAAACCTGATCAGTTACTGTAAAAGTTAATACATCCCTTGTGTAGAAAACATTGCAAGAAATTGTCTATGGGATGACTGTAGTTTGTGACTTTTGGATTGTGGAAATGTCAGTAAAACTAAGATTCAATTGAAAGGATTAAATAAATACACTTTCAAAACGGAGCAAAGTCCATGTTGACACATAGCACATAGTGCCTTATGAATGGAAATAATGACAGATCTAAGAACATACGCACCCGCCATGTAAAAGTATGTATGAAAAAAATCTCCAGAACTGAATCCTCTTGTTGGGATCAAACACCAATGCGCTGTGCTTGGGGAGGGGCCCCGTCCAGATGTCTGCTGCCCTCAATGTTGCGTTTACGTCCGACCTCGTCACATTCATCGTCACCCCAATGTAGAAACCTAGCTATGGAAGGAGGAGGTGGGTGGGGAGGAGAGAGGGGGCAGGGGTGTAGAGGGAAGGAGTATTATTTATACAGAATCACAAAAACATTGACAATACTGGACAAAAGGAATTTTATGTTTATTCATAGTCTGTTACCTAATGTCCTTATGAGAGGTTTCGTGATATTCAAGCTGCTCAGTATCTGAGAAGAGAAAAGCCAGACCGCATATACTGTATATGGGCTCAGTAAAGAGCCGGTAAAGAAAACTACATAATCTGGGCCCTGTTGCATAAAACTTACCATTAATAGTAACTTTGCTATCAATGGCAACTTCAATGGAAACCTTGAGGTTGATTGGTTGTTGAGCAATGTTACCATGGTAGTTACCACTGATGATAGAGTTACCATTAATGGTAAGTTTTATGCAAGGGGGGCCTTAAGGGAGTTATTAGATGGTATTTCCTTGCATATGCTGTGGGTCTTTACATTGTATTTTACGTCTGCTCAAGGGATATCCCACCTTTAAATTGGTAGCAGCCTAATGCCCTACATTTGGGTCTGCATGCCTCATTAAGGCTGGCACCAGTGTGATGGACCTGAACAAATTGACTAGAAGAAAATGCTGCAACCACAGAATACTATTCAGAGGTCAGATAGTGAGCGGACAGTCACCGGTCAATTTATCTCCCCCCCTCTCTCTCTCTCTTTCTCTCTCTCTCTGCATAGAGAGGAATTATTTATATTGCTGGCTTATTAAGGTTAACTTCTCATTGATTAAGCTTTCGCTGACCTCTTTAAGTGCCAGTGATGCATTCTGGGACAAGACATACTCACAGATCCCAGAAACAATGGATTTTCATAGCAAAGTATCCCATCATTGTTTCATAACATAAAGTATACAGTGACACAGCAAGCAAGTCTAAACAGTTCTCTTTATTTTCATTTGATACCCTTAACATTATGAATAGTCCATGCATGACCGAATAGAGGGAGTTTTGAAGAGACAAGGTCAGAGGCTAAATTTGCTCAATATGTGCATATTGGTACTTTTAGCTTGATTCTAAATTCAAGTAGGCTTTATCGTGCGGACATGGTCATGCATACATCTTTTCTCTGCTTCATGGTCAGGTCAGAGGGTGCCAGGGGGGGGGGGGGGGGTGTTTCACCAAGCTGTTTGTAAGCTACGAACGACTTTACGAACGACTAGTGATCCCTTCTTGAGCAAAAGCGATACCACACTGTGTTCCTGTTTTAACATATTGGGAGTTAACTTCAAACAATCCTAATTTTTTTTGGACAAATCATACGCTTTGTATTCAGACAATTGCTTACAATAAGTCAGAATTTTCATTTATAAACATCAGATTTGAACTTACGCTGGTGGGAATCAAAATCATTGAGAATGTGATTTAGCACAAGAAGGGATCACCAGTAGTTCATCACGAACAGCTTGGTGAAACACCCAGAGATTCTATTGTTCATATAAAAGCATGGAGCAGTGAAAAATGCATGGGAGAATGCAGACGAAACATCCTCACCTCAACCCAGGTGATGAGGAAGATGAGGATCGGTGGAAGACACCAGGAGAAATTGGCCCGGAAGTAATTCCTGTCCGTCTCGTTGGTCAGAATCTCGTCGGCAACCATCTTGAGGAAGCACTGCCGGTAGGTCAGGTTGCGGTAGTCGTCCTTCTTGAAGCTGCCACTGGGGGCGCCATCACACTCTGTCTCGCATTCCTCGTAGCGAGACCTGACTGCGATGGAGAAGCTGAGCGAGCGCTTGTCACTCATCTACTTAAAGAGAGAGAAACATGGTATCTGAGGTCGACTGACCTTAAAAGACAGGATTTGTAGTGGACATGATTATTGTCTATAAACATGGCAGAATGTTCCTGCAGTTATCATGGGACCAGGGTCCCATTGCATAAAACTTACCTTTGATGGTAAATTTGCCATCAATAGCAACTGTTATGAAACCTTGCATTTGATTGGCTATCGAGCAATGTTACCATGGTAGTTACCATCGATGGCAGAGTTACTATCAATGGTAAGTTTTATGCAACAGGGCCCAGATTTCATTCCATGTCAATGATCTCTATCAATTTAAGATTGTTTCATTCTGTTATCCTAATATCAAATGAGAATGGGACACAAAACGGCACTCCTTTGATAAAGGTTCCTTAATCTATGCCACTTTCCAGTAACAAACACAATTTAAACTGTACATTTTCTAGCTAATTCCCAAATGAAAACTTGACTTGGCTGAGCCAGATAACATGTATGACCATCAAACAAATAATCCACAAGAGGCAGAATGACGGTAAAAGTTTATCTCAAATTATTTTTCTGTTTACTTTTTCCTAAACTAAAAAGGAAAGAAAGATAGAGAAAGAATGGAATGTAAAAAAAAGTGATCAGTGCAGCAAGTCACATTTTGAAGGTGACTTGAGACACACCATCAAGTAACTCCTGGGCCATATTGCATGCACTGTAGCTTTTGACGTAATTACCATGACAACTACAAAGCCTAGAAATCATTGGCTGCTTCCATGGCAATTACTACTATATTTTATGATCTAGGTAGGTTACAAAATAGCAAACGTTTAAATGGTGACCTGTCAAACATTGGAGAGATTATGGACAATTATGCTCTGTAGGTTACGAGATATGAGCAAACTTTTGTAGTGGTGACCCGTCAAAGTTAGAGAGATTATAGACGAGGCTTCTCCTCCGAGACACTCACAATATTGACAAACTCCTGGTAGCTGATGACGCCCCCAGTGTTGTCCTCTATGGTGGTCTCCAGGACCTCCCTCTTGTGGGGGTCCAGGTCCTCCCGCAGCCCGTACTTGTAGAGGATCACCTGGAAGGCCTCCATGCTGATTGTCCCGTTTCCATCCACGTCAAACTACACCATCAAGAACAAGAGGAGAAGAGGACATCAAATGACATGCAATACTTTCTTATTGTATACTTCACATCATCAAACAATGGGGATGATTCGCTTCTTAAATCTGGACCCACTTGGATAAAACTTACCATTCATGGAAACTTTACCATCAATAATAACTACCATGGTAACATTGCTTAACAGCAAATGAAATTCAAATGAAATTCAAGGTTTCCATAGCAATTGCCATTAGTAGCAAGGCTCTCATCAATGGTAAGTTTTTATGCAACAGGGCCCTGATGTCTCTTTTGCTAGGGTATAGTGCATATGACTCCCAGTGTTATAGCACTGACCGTAAAGGGGCCAAGCTCTTAAGTGTTGCTCTTTGCAGATCCCAAGCATGACATGTTTTCATTCATCACATTGTTCTAACTTGTTTGTATTTTTGATATCACAATTTCAAATTAATTCTTGCTACCCTAAATAGATATGAAAATCTCTAATACGTTCTTTCATGTTTCTGCTTTAACTGAAACCAACTTCAGGGTGAACTATCCCTTTAAGAACATCCACAGCGAGAGGAGTAAACTGAATAACCACAACACTAGCAGTCAGACAGTATTGTAATGAAGATCTTCATTTTCCTCCTACGCTTCCCAAGAGCACTAGACTATTGTTTGCATGCTCCCTGAGGTGTCTTGTCTATTCCAGACATTTGCGATCACCACTCTCTATCTACTTCTATCTCTTATGACTTGTAATGTGCTGGTACTACTGTTACCAGTCAGTGCACAAATAGATCCTTGTTTTACATGCTGCCTCCCGAGCTTCTCTTTCCTTTAATTGTGTATACAGTTTCTTTTATTGTGCCTCCTCAGTTCTCGCAAAGTGACCTTATTTTTTTGATGTACAAAGGGTTCTATCAAGACATGACTTGTCCAACACTTCTTCATTTGGTATTCAGTCAGTCTGTCTCAAGAACCACATTTCTGCGGCTTAAATTCTGCTAACAACAGATTTATTCAACGTTCAACTCTCGCAGCCATTCATGAGTACAGACAAGAAAAGCCATATCATAATTTTAATGTGAGAAACAAGTCAAAGGCATCCATACCATAAAGTGTTTGAAAAGTCGTCAAGATTACAACATTTCTTTATGAAATTTAGAAAGAGCTGATTCCTAATCAGAGAGTGATTATACTTCATGAGTCAGTCACAAACTTAAGTCACAAATCCAAAATGAACGAATCTGTAAAAGACCCAACAATTTGTTGCCTCATTCGACTGAAATATAAAGCTTTTGATTTTTTCTCACACTAAAAAGTACAAGGTACATGGTTGAAGCATGAACAGCATTTAGATTTTTTTTATTAAACTGCATCTTACGAGTGTTTTGCAATATATTGGTTGTGAAAATTACTTCAATCAGACTGTGCTGGTATATACTGGTATTTATTCTAGAGACTCGTAATGAAGAATTTGGTGTTGGAGCAAGAAACCAGATACATGTATCATAAGCGATTGTCTTGTTCTGTTTGCCCGGATGCCTGTGTCTCAAACTCCTGCTAAAGTTGAGCCTTGAATAATTGTCTCATAATCCAATTGAGATCTAGGTGACCTATTCAGCAGTGCCTAATGCTCGACACTGTGGTTATATGTGGTGAAAATACTGTATACCCCTGGGTTACACACAGAAACCCATAAGGCAGTTGACATTAATACTGTGGTCGCTTTGGCCTGTCTTTCATAAGCGTATTACTGCATACTGAGTGGGTGGGGCTGAATTGCATCTGTTATTGCAGAAAGCAGACGAGTGCAGGAGTGTTGTAAAGCTGCAATACATGAGAGATATTTATATGTATGGATTTTTCACCCCTGATACATACAATCCCATTAATACCTGATTGATATGCATTGCACAGCTGCTTCTCTGTATTATCTGAGAAATGACTTGTGCAGATGGAGGATGGAACATGACGTGTTTCGCTCCTTAACATTCTTCTGAATGTTGCGTCTGTGTATGCGAGTCGAGCCGCCATCCCCAGCCTGAATAAAACATGCCGTGCGCAGCACCCCCTCTGCATGTCAAGCGAGGACCTCCTGTTATAGGGCTGCCCCGAATAATTCAGCCACCGCCACTGCCCTGCCACGCTCACCTCGCGCACGCTAGCGAATGACATCACGGCGATGGCCGCGTGACGTTGTTTGTGGTCTCAGAAGGCCGGAACGACTGCAGAAGTCTAAAGTTATCGCCAATCGCATCACCCCTGACATATAAATGCTAAATGTGGACAAAAAGACACTCCCCACCTCTCTCTATGAATGCGTAAGTGAATTGGGATTCCTCTATTCTCTGTGACATCAAGCGATATGCTTTTAGCAACAACTGTCTTGCGCTCACAATCTGTGACCACGGGTCCATCTTCCTCAGCCCTGTCGATGATGCTGAAAGGTCTTCCAAAACCCATTTCCCATTCTTGCCCTTTCTACCTCATTCAAAATTAAGGTCCGAACCTTAAATAACGTAAGTGAACTCTCTATATCTAGCTCCACACCCGGCGTGACATTTCCATTCAACAGCTCCCATGCTTTTGTCACACCCCTTCTCCTTTCACTTTAACTCACTCTCTGCCAATAACAATGCTCCTCAAAAGCATTTGTGCATAGGAAACGTGTGGAAAACAAAACATTCGCTCATAGAGAGTTAAACAGATTGTGGCCGCACTAAGGATCACTTGAACTCTAAATCTTTAAAGAGGCCAACTGAAAAATTTTAAGGCAGGAGACAACACACCAAATCCCTACAATACAATAGTTCATTGAAATATATATATTAAACAATAGACTTTAAATAGCTTATTAGAATATCTGATTTAAGCACAAGAATTCAATTCAAGTAAAGCTTAAGACAAAAATACCTGATTAACAATAAAGATTGTGTCAATGGAAGTAACAAACAAATATCTGGGTAACTGATTGCTCTCAAAGCTTTTTAATTTTTCTTTTGGAAGATCTTCTCAGACTAGACCAATCTTCAAATTAAAACATGACTAATGCACATGTAGCACTTTTCCTTGTGTGCCACAAGAAGTCAAAAACCCATTGAAAATGAGGGAGAAGAAGCAGCCCCTTCTTTGAGCTCACAGAGGGAAATATGATTGAACACAGTTGCCACCCGACAACATTTAGCTCATCAACTTCTTCGAGTAGCTGAGGAAAAATTATGGGGGGAAATTTCAAAACAGAGCCATTCTTACACGAATCAGTGTTCTCATACTTCGCAGCTCCGCTCATCAAAATCCTGTCGCCAGCTTCTCCATTACAAATTCAAAGGCATTCATCATGTTGTTTTTTTCATCAGAAGTATCATTTGCATGAATAAACATGTGATCTACTGGTAAATTGATATTGGTTGTAGCGCGATGAATGACTCCACGCGCTGCCTTTGACTGTAGCGTGGACCTATCTATAGAATGATGTTAAATTCATTGGAGTGAAATGGTTCCTTTTGTGTGGGTGTCAATAACGCTGTCCATACGAGATGCTCTGATCTCCCGCAAACCTGTCTCAGCTTTGCTTATTCAAGCTCACATATCCTGAGCGACCATATACTGTATCCAAAGACATTGTCTGCTTGACTTCGCGTGAGGGTTTGATGTCCCAATTTGAGTGAGTCAATCTGTGTGGAGTAATACATCTACCTCCCCGTGTTCGCCCCCTGCAAGGTTTCGTTCATTATTTCATGACTCCCTGCTTTATCACTAAGTACACTACTACTACATGAAGGCGATAAAAAAAACTTTTGACTTTTTTGAAAAATGAGTTTCAATCGCATGAAGCTAAAATTTACACAACTTTAACTCAAAGGACGGCAAATTATTTACAAGTAATGTTTTGTGTCACTTCATCAATTATTATTCTTGTAATTATCCTAGATATTCAATGATATTTTCAATTTTGGACATAAATGGATCTTAAAGATGTGTGAGGGTCCGTGGTGTGAGTATCAGATAATTAATCCTGAACACAACAATGGCCATTGGGTATCACACATGATAATCCACTAGCAACTGCCTTCACAGTGTCATTTATAATTCATGATGCTTCTGGCCGATAAGATCTTGCGGGTCGCGACACCCGAAACAACTGACTGTGCATTGTGTTAATAAACGGTTCTGCATATTTGACTGAGCATTCCTTTAATATACCATGTTTACAGAGGGCATCTTTTAACCCATTGCTTACGTTTAGATTTTGGGGCTCCATGAACCCTGGTCCAGTTAGGATGTCAAAATTTGCCACAGAACTGCAGGAACCAAAGAGGTGTGGCTTAATTGCACCCTATAAGGAATTTTAAGTTTATTTATAGCCTGTCGTCTATTGTCCATAGAGCAGATTAAGATATGTTGCTCAGTATCTGAATAGGTTACCTCAGGTACATTTCTATATGTCATATAGACACAACAACATTTACTTCTGTGTGAATGGGGGATAGATTAAAAACATGCCAGCCCTTTTAAAAGTCAAAAAATGTAATTTTGTTAAAAACGACAGAAATTGGAAGTAAATACTGTATAAGCACTTTGAATCCCTCCTAATAATAGAGCTGGAAACTGACTTGCTGAAACTGAATTACATTGCTTGCTAGATTGCAAGTACGTTTTGGGCGGAGCACCCAAAGCCTCTAGCTTAGAGTTTAGAGACCATAACAGCATGTATCGCGGCTCTCTGCTCACAGTGATAAGAGGGGTGCACCTCTGCAAATTACATTGGGTGGTGCAATATGGTATAGGAATTTAGACTATGGTCGCTTTGTTTGAAACATAACCAAGGCTCGTTTTTCAGTTTTCCTGAAGAGGTTTGCGAAGGTATGAATGTGAGATTTCATACACATTATCTTTAGGGTATACTGCTGATTCATGGTGAGTTTCATGACTTTTGTTAAAGGCCTGCCCTTTTTTTAATGACTTTCACTACTATTTCAATGGTTACTCAGGGGGTCTCTGACTGTCCATGTCTTTGCCTCCTCATTACATCTTTCCCTTGTCCGACTCATCACTCCGTTCCTCCTTCTTGACCAACCTCACGTGTCTCTCACCACTCTCTATCCTGTCGCAAGATGTGCTTACACCTAGTGGGAGTGGCAGGGTGATTATTAATTGATCGGCAAAGGGGTACCTCTCTCCTCGCACCATCCATCACCCTACGTTGGCCGTACACAGACTACGGATTGCCTCATCATTCTTGCATGCCGATCTTGGCGGATAATGACCAATCCCGTTGGAGGGTGTGAGAAAGCTCGACATGCCATTTATCAACAGGGGATGCCATTCACGTTTGTGCAAGATGGGGGATGGGACGGGATGAAAGACACAGAGAAAGACAATCTGGACCAATTTCAAAAATGGGGTCAGGAGGTGTCGTAATGAGGTCATTCATCTTGTCTTTGGTATGTCTTTGATCTCTTGACTCTGACTTGCTTTAGCTCTATTGATTCTCCCAAGCAATGCATGCCTCCTTGCTGTGGTTAATTACAAGCTCACTGGAATAGAGCAAAAGTGTGAAATAAGTACATCTTGGCATCATATTACCAAAAGCATTGATTGAATTTCACAGGCAAAGGGAGATTTCATGCACCATTCTTCCCTCAAATTATAATAAGTAAGAACATATCAAGGGGTGAGGGGGGTAGGGTTGGAGAAGGAACTCATGAATATAAATTACTTGAATTTTGTAACGGGGGGGGGGGAGATTTAATTACCCATTCTTTAATCAAATCTTGATAAGTTTATATCAAGAGGGAAGGGGATGGGGGAGGGGCTGATGAATATAACTAGCGGGCAGAGGGATTCCCATTTCTAGACTAGGGGTACAGGAATTGTTCCCTGTATACACATTTCTTAGAATTGCGCTCCTCAGAACCAGTCGTCCTGCTGGTATTGTAGCTACAACACAGCATGATGCCATGTTCTGGGCGGCCACAATCAACACCAGATGATGGTGTGGCAAGGGTAGCCAGACCACAATGACAGGTGGAGTTATATACAAGCAGAAAACTCACCGTGAATTGTGTTAATAAGGTTCTGCATATATCTGACTTCATGTTCTTTCATTGTATGATATTCAATCATATAATCATAGGAAATCTGTTGCCTTGTTTTAGATTTTCGGGCTTTATGAATCCTGGTCCAGTGAGGATGTTAATATTTGTCTTTGAGATTCAGTAAACAGAGGAGTGTGGCTCAAAGGGCGTATACTGTTCTGGGAAGGCAAAAAAGCCTTTAAAAACGTAATTGTTAGCAATCTTCTTGCCAATGGTCTTAAATTCATGTATTGTCTATTTTAGATGCTTGCTGAAAGTTATCTGCCCTCAACTGATCTACATTTGGAGTAATTACTGATTGAATCACAAATCCTCAAAATGTTCGGCCTGAACATTTTGAGGATTTAATTACTAATTGCTCATTACTCCAAATGTGAATCATATGAGGGCAGATAACTTTCAGCAAGCATCTAAAATAGACAATACATGAATTTAAGACCATTGGCAAGAAGATTGTTAACGATTACCGTTTGAAGGCTTTTTTGCCTTCCCAGTACAGTATATGCCCTTTAAAGGGTTACTAAATTAGAAAATAAGTTCCTACTTATCTATGTAAAATCATCCAGTAAAACGAATTTCATATTTGTTTGCCGCACTTAAGTCTCATTTTGACGAAAATTTGAAAAAACGCACACCTCCAGTGACGTCAGAAAAGTCAAAATGCCATAAATGCCAACGGCGTGAATAAAATATTTTATTCATACCATTCTAACAATACGTTACCAATGGGAACCCCAAAGCTTGAACGAGGTTTGTCTGAGTAGCAACAACTAATAGATTCAAAGTGCTTACCATCCATTGAATCTGAATCACAAGATACAGGTGAATGCAATAACGTGTTACTACGCAGTTAGGGGGAAAATTGTGAATACATTACGAAAATGGTCTACTGTTAAACAATGGAGTCTTATATAGCATCTGACCCCTCTAACATCACTTGGAGGTGTGCTTTTTCCAAATTTTTGTCAAACTGATGCTTTGTTGCGGCAAAAAAATTAGTTTCAGTGGATAATTTTACATAGATAAGTGGGAACTAAGTTTTCTGATTTAGGAACCCTTTAATTGCACCCTATAAGGAATTAAAGTTTAAGGTGCAGTTGTATACAAACTGAGAATCCAGAGAAATGTGTTGGTAAAAGTGTGCTGAAACCTTTGATATAATAACTCAATTTAGTTCTCAGCATTTGAAAATCCTGATCAAGAACTCTGAAACTATTCATAGGTCACCTAATTATGACATATGGTGCTAAGAGCAAAGATTCTCCATTCACCCATCTACAGGAGGGGGAAACACATTGTTATTACACACAGAACACAGATGAAGGTTGGAAAAGAGAATATACACGCGTACATGTCTTGGAAATTACTTCAAAACGCTTACCAGAGTACCAGTTTGCAAGCATTCTGGCGACTATGTTCATTTTTAAAGCTATCTTTCCCTTTCCCCTGTACTTTATTTTGAATTTGTGTCACTTCATTACTTTTTCTGTTTAGACTATTAGACCATTCTAACAGGAAAATACCAGTAGTGTCTCTGCACGATCATTTCAGTGTTAATGACTTAAGGTTTAAAGGAATAATTTCTCTCTATAATGTGACAGGAAGGATAATGGCAAATAAGTTCCAAAAGGGTGGTGGGTTTACATGTACTTCGAAAGATCTGATGTGAAATTGAAAATTGGAATGTGCCCTATTTGGGTCATCTTCTGTTTCAAGTAATTGAAAAGATTCGAGAAAAACCACTCTGCTGATACGGACAATTTGATTTTGATGATGGACATACCCTGTAGCAGCTTCTGTCTATCAGGCAATTACACACAGCCTGAAGGCTTTTAGTTCCTCTTGATCAATTGTCCCAAATTTCAAGTCCAGCAAGTGCACAGTTTATTCATGATTCTATCACTAAACTAGAGCAATTCGACTGCCACACAGTCGATAAATATGCCTCCACCTCTTTGTTACAGTCTATTTAGATTTATTCTCAGAAAATGTGTATGTTTGGTGGGGAATGTTCCATTCAATTCCTATGTGAAATGAAAATATCACATTCTGTTTTTTCATGTTTAGCCAAGTTTAGCAATGTTCATTGACATTTGACCTCTTACTTCTTTGACTTCCAATCTAACCAATCTGTCTCAATCGATCTTGTATCAAGTTTGTTTAAAATTAGCCAATTTGGGGTGAGGGTCATTGATCTTTGACCTTTCAGGAATTTTACCCAAACTTTCACCAGTCTACCTCCATGAAGTGACTGCCAAATCACACATATGGATTTACATTAATCTAATCATTGTTTTGTTGTTACTATTCGTAGTGATGAGATTAATTGATCAATCCATTAGAAAATGAACAAAGAAAAAGAAGACCATCTTAGACTTAACCTTAATCTACAGCTTTCCAGGCTGCAACACTATCTTTGTTCATAATCTAACAGATTGAACAATCAATGTTATTACCACAGAGAGTAACAAAGAGTAACAAAAGATTATATCACCTATGATCTTTCTGCCAAACAATCAATACTCTTTGAATGGACTTACCTTATCGAACAAGGGCTTCCATTTCTGCAGGCAGGCCAGGGTAGTATCAGCCACATCCAGGTGGTTGTTGGAGGCAAGCAAGAGATGGGTCCGGGTGTCGTGCATCGCAAACGAGTCGTGGGCAGGCATGGTGGGGGTCAAAGCAAGATAACGGCCGATTAGAAAACAGAGTCAGAGGCTAACTGGGGTAATCGTCATGCGTCACTCAGGAGTGTTTTCGCATATGTACTACACACACTTCTCATAGGGTGGTCTTTCATCTTGCTGTAGGGTAGAAGGAGGTGATGCGGTGATGTACAGGAGCAACTTATTCCATCACAACCTCTTGTTTATATTTTTAGTCTTCTTCTGAAAGAGAGATGCTTATAGATCACCCAGTTGCGAGAAGATTTGCTGATGTAATAGTTCAGTGTTACTTTGTTACACACAGGTCCATTTAAGTCCCACTTTCCATTTGCCTTTGAACCACAAATAGCTGCTTATTGCATGATAAGAAGCTGCTTGTTTACTTTTGCTTCTTCCGTAATAAAGATCAAACACAAATCACAAGAATTCTTGACGACTCGAGCTGAATACAACTTTCCTTTTCATAAGTTAATATGATGCACTCTTCGTTTATGTTTTGAATCTCTGGTGATGATCTTCGCTTGATGCATGGGTTATAGGTGCCCACAATGGTGGTAGAAGGACAGGAAATGATGTTGTTTTGTTCAAGACTCTACTATTTAAAATGTTATATAGCAAGTTCTATAGTCCAATCATCTGTAGAAGACAAGTCCATTTTTATGTTCTGGTACAGAAGGGATAGGTTTCAGTTTAGGAATCAAAACATAACAAAAAGTCGACACTGCTGTGAACAGTTAAATTAGTGAAGTCATGTCTTCTGCCTTAATAATAAGTCAAGTTAAGACTAATCTTTTATTGCACAGAGAACAACTCGGGTCAGCAAAGACGCTTAATGATGAGTAAAGTCGATGCAATCCTGAAGGGGGATGGAATCAAAAAGATATCAGCAAAGAGGAAAGTTTCAATTCCTGCATAATAGTTCCAGCTTTAGAGCTCACAAGTATTACCTCATAATAATGAAGAACAAACAATCTCCATAGATGCATGAGAGGAGAAGTAAGATTTCATGTTGCAGCATTGTTACATCTATTCAGGATACCTAATCTTCAGAATCTTGCACAGCAGGTGCTACTCGCAGTGATGCATGTTACCAATCCATCCATGATGTAATTGCTAAAAATTACGTCAGGCAGAAAAATCATGACCCAATCATAATTCAACAAACTTTCTCCTAGAAAAAAATGTAGCGGGATCGCTTGATGATGACGGTGCACTCTGGGAAGCCGCAGAGAGTTGGATACAAACGTGAGTTGGATGTCTACGTCATCCCATCCCATCCCTCTCCTGCTATCTACACACACAGCAATTCGGGGCGTGGGCCGACCAATAGGCAGAAGCAGGTGGTAGCTGATAAGCTCTCGATCTCTTTCCCACAAAATTAAGATGTCGGTGTTGGGCTTTAAGTTAGTTAACTATTTAAAAGTCAGCCGACGCTGCAACAACTGGCCCGCCTAGCGAGGCGTGAGGGAGATGCGGACGCAACCACAAGGAGCGGCAGGACGTAAATGCGAAACCAAAGCGGTCCGGTTTCCGATTTGGGGGAGGAATATCAAACAGCCCCCCTTCTCTATCCCACTCTCTCTATTGAACTATCTGCGTCTCTATGTGTGCGGGTCTTGGTGTGTGTGTGTGTGTGTGTGTGTGAGGGCAGTGTCATTTGGGTAGATTGCAATCCCACGTCCCGTCTCTGATGAGCAATCTATGGGGACGCGGTACGATCTGCCTCCATCTCGCCAGGTCGTTAAAGAAAGGCAGCGAAGATGGCTCCTGCTGCAATAATGATATTATAATAGGCCATTATGGCCAGACAATTCGCTCTGGCACAGGAGGCAAACACATACAATCATTCTTTGGTTTCCTGTTTCATCAGCAAACAATCAGGTAGTGAGATCATATATAGGTATATAGGTATATAGACAGGCTGTATATCATTGCTACACATTCTGTAACATATTTCACTTTTTCTTCTTGAATTTTGTAAGCACGACAAGTGTGATATGGCACTTGGATAATCAGCTTTTTGACAAGTCAAGTGTTGAGTCTACATGAGAATAGAAAGAGGGAGAGATGGAGAAAGACAAAGATGGACAGAAAGACATCTAAAGATATCTGTCTGCACACAGTCGGCTAGTATAATGACTCTGCCCTCCTGCACCTTTAATCCTACATAATAAAATGTCTTTGTCCTATGGCCGGCCAAGAAATTAATGCAAATCAACCAGCAGAAGATGTATACAAGTGAGTTCACAGAATGGGCTGAAGAATCTCTGCAATTAGATCGATTGATAGCTGTTTAAAGGGCATATACTGTACTGGGAAGGCAAAAAAGCATTCAAAATGGAATTGTTATCAATCTTCATGCCATTGTTCTTAAATTCATGTATTGACCATTTTAGAAGCTTGCTGAAAGTTATTTGCCCTGAAATGATACACATATGGAGTAATTAATGATTAATGATTAAATCCTCAAAATGTTCGGCCCAAACATTTTGAGGATTTGTGATTTAATCACTCATTACTCCAAATGTAGATCATTTGAGGGCAAATAACTTTCAGCAAGCTTCTAAAATGGTCAATATATGAATTTAAGACCAATGGCAAGAAGATTGCTAACAATTACATTTCGAATGCTTTTTTGCCTTCCCAGTACAGTATATGCCCTTTAATATGTATTTATTTTTCCTTGAAATATGATCAATTCTACTGTGTTATTTGTGCTTCTCAGATTGCATTAACTACTTGGGCTCAATACAGGAAAAAAATACACGGGGGCTCTGGGTGATTTCACCCCCAAAATGCTAAAAGAGCCCCCTAAATTCCCATAGACACAATGAAAAATTGTGGTTAAAATCGGCCAATGTGCTCAAAAAGTAGCCCCCGAAAGCTCAATGTACGCATTCTAGCAGTTAAAAACAGGGAAGCCCTTTTACAGCTTCCAGTAAACAAAATAGAATTTAATTGAAAACACAGAAAATGGAAGAAAATACAGTATAAGAACATTGAGGCCTAATGAGCGATAACTAAGCATTACAATACAATGAATGCAGATTATAGTTGATACAAAAGGAAGCATATCAAACATTTCAAACAGGGATAGTTTTTCACTTTTCCTGAATAGGTTTGTGAAGCTATGGCTTTGAGATTTCATATGTGGTACTGTTAGGGTATACTGCTGATTCCTGCTGAGTTTCATGACTTTTGCAATTGGCTACCCTTTCTTTAATGCACAGATTCTACTATCTAACATCAAAAGTAAGAAATCATTAGGACTATAAACCTGTAACAGATTCTACTCTCATTGTTACAACAACAAATTTCTGGGAAAAAGATATATCATTCTTTAGGTATGGCTAGTCCCAATAATGCCAGTCTATGTTTGCACAGAAATCTGTATATCTAACCTAGATCTAAAAAAAAAAATATCTATTTTTCTGTGGATATAGTAGCTATTCCTTATGCAAGAATTGATATCATTATGAATCTATCTTACATCCTACTTTTTCTGTTTTCCTAGCCTATTCTTTTCTTACACCAACTAAAATTAAGTCTCAAATACCACTTAAATCAAACTCTATGTGCATAAATGAGGAGAGCTAAAAATTATGTGGATAATAAATCACTATATTCGTCACTTGATTTCTAATGCACGTAAAAAAAACATTTCTGACTTCCCCCATATTCCAGGCATGAGTTTGACCCACTTAAACGGGACCATCACTTCTTTGATATCTAATCAGAACAGTTGCTTCAGGCAACAACTCAGTATAAATGTGCTTTATGTTCCAGTTTAATAAAATTACAGACAATTCACAATCTAATAATCTCATAATTTATTGGAAAAGTCTTTGTGTGATGTGAGGCATGGGATACTATTCCTGTGTGTTTCGTGTGGAGAGTGGAGTTGAAATGCAACCGTTGACACCGCGTGTACACTACAGCTCAAAGGAATTGGCATCGGGTAAAGGGAAAGGGAAGAAAGGGAAGGGGCCGCAGTTTTAAACTGCGGTATATTTTGTCCAGTTCAGCATGAAACACGATGGTTTAGCCTAAAAAGCATCACATTTCATACTGAACTAGACAAAATAAAACATGGTTTAAAACTGCAGTCCCTTCCCTTTCTTTCCTTTCCCTTTCCGCGATGTCAATTCCTTTGAGCTATAGTGCATAGTGTTTGGACATTGCGAGGCACTGTTTAATTGTTTAATCATGCCATAAATAATCTTGTTAGGAAGGCATATAAAAGGTAGGTGGGATGGTGCAATATCATGAAAATATTGTGAAAATATGATCTATTTTTCAGCCTGTAATTACTATTTCGCATATAGAAAATAACCTACGATTGCACAGGTGAATTACCACCTTGTTTAAATGTGATTTTTCCAACTCATTGTTAATAGGCACCTATAATACTGCTACATATGTATTGCATTGTCATGGTATTGTGCTGGTGGAAAGCACTTTTCCATGATTTTGGACTGAATGAAATATCTTGCATCTTGTATCTTGTACCCCTTCCAGTTTGAAATAGAGGCAAATTCAGCACACAATTTCGGATAAAACAACCTTAAAACCAAATTGACTTCAATGAAATCAATACAAATTCAAGATGTTAACTACTGCAGTCTTGAGGAATCCAATAGGAAAACCTCTCTGAGAGGCTTATACTGAAAAATGTGTGTAAATTCACGAAGCCAATTAATACTTGACTAGCACTTGTGCCATTTTGGTCCTTATTCGCAACTACAATACATGTACATCTACAATCAAATATCTTTCATCATGTTACTATTGTATTCAAACAGTAATACTGTGCAGGTATTAATGTTAATAAAATCATCATGGTGTGAATATTGACTGAGTAAGATCCATATTGTGTTCACTTCACGATCGCAATCCTACCATTCCCGACGTCAATCGATAGCCCAAGTCTATTGTTATCAGCACTGCCATCAGTAGTATTAAGACACATTCAAACATTCACTGCCAAGTTCAAATAACTGCAATATGATGCAGGAAGGCTCTCTTTTCTCAAAATCAATTGGAGGGGGGGGGGTACAACTCCTCCGACAAGACTCCCCACCTAATATCCTAAGCTTACCAGCCACAGAAGGCATCCCACCCTGCAGCGCTAGAAGTGATAGTTGTTCGCACAGCTGTGGCCCGCGGCACCCTCTCCCTCCCTAATCATATTACAGCTGCAGTGTGCCGGAGATTGTCCAATCTACATCACTTACAGGGGCGGCTTTCTCAAAAATGATGCTTACTCTTCACCCCGGCACAAACTCTTACTCTGGGATACAATCATGCCTTGCGAATGCTTGTTTTTGTAATGTACACATTCATTTCTTAGAGACAATTGTAGCATTGCTAATGATACTGGTTGTTGTGGGCTTCATAATGTACTGATTAATTGATTTGTAATTATATATTTCTTATATAGTGCTCAATATCTTTATACAACTCTCTAAGCACTTTCTGTTCAACATTTACATCAATGATGCATACTATACAACATTATTACTTTAAACATATCAACTATGGTCTATATACATATTCCATTAAACATTGTATATCCTACAAAACATGGCCTACATTTTATTATTTTTACACTTGGTCATTGGTGATATGATATGTTGATAGCATGTTATGTTGTTCTTTTGTTTACGTGAAAGATATGTTTGTATAAACAAGTGTAGAGATAATGTTCATATCTTGAAACAAATGCTCTTCTATTCTATAGTATGGAGTGGAAGCAGGGTGAGAGATGAATGCATTCAGGACTGGGGTCAAAATAGTGTTTAGCGTCTAGCACTGAGTGTAGTGTTGTCACTGTTTCAAGAAACCCATCCCAAGATCCTCCTACTATTATCAGCTTTGTGATCATGCAGTAATTGGGAAGATATATCAATGTAATCGACCACTTGCAATACAAGGCAGTGACTAGACGCCCACCCCAAGCTTCTCCAAGTCCAAACAGTTCTTAGTGTCTAGATTTGAGTTTAGCGCTGTAGCTGTTTCAAGAAACACACCCCAAGCTCCTACTTCTATTATCAGCTTTGTGATAGTGCAGTAACTGGGAAGGCATATCACCATAATCGAGCATTTGCACTACATGGCAGTGAGTAAATTAAGATTAAATTGCACCAATCTTCTGTTGACTCAGCGCAATACTGCATATTAGGACACCTAAACAATATAGCAGAGAAGGCATCCCACTCACTGTTATATTTTCCACATTTCTTCTTGGCTTGGCTTGGCTTAGTGCAGTAAGGGTGTATCTTATTGTGTTGTACACAGCATGCGTCATGCGGGCAGTGGCTCCAAACCTGTTCAATTCAATTTCGGGATAGAATATCCCTTAATTTTTTTTTTAATTAGGGTAAACAAAATTGAACTGACTGTGCCCAAATGAAAACAAAGCATTCTTTGTATGAAAGAAGAGCAGTAAAAAAAAGGAATGTTAATGGTTTGAGAAAATACATGTTTCCAGACATTTAATCATTCACTTAAGAAAGATCTTTATAATTGGCAAAATCAATAATGCTGCAGACGTAACAAGGAACCTGAACATTATATACTCTAAAAAAATGTGTAAATATCATATTTGTTGCTCAATCAATTGTCCAATCAATTGTTGTTCAATCAATCAATCAATATCATATTTGTTGTTCAATCAATGTGTTGTTAGGGTTTACTGTTACATTCTAATTTGTTAATGATTCAGATAATTATCATGTGGACTCTGCACAAGATCTTGAATGTAAACCTTGTTGGTGATATATTATCTACCCATATCCATCTTTGCAACAGAAAACCAACCTATCACAATGACTGGCATGAGATAGCCAGCCCCAGTGGCCACAGGTCTAAGTTAAGGAACATGCGTCCAGGTAAAAGACCTTTCCTGATCCATGTTGGCCGCTAGTCTCTGATGGACGCTAAGCTCAAGGGATTAGCATGCTCCTCATCAGCTAGCTACTTGCACTGTCAGCCACACACTATCCTATCACAGGCTTCAATAATTCATCTTCTGACAAGAGGACCAAAATATTTATGGAATGGATTCTCTCTGATCTGGCATACACTTTGCATTATCTACATGTATAGGTCCCCACACTGTCAATTATCTCTCTGATCTTGGCTACATAACAGAGAGTGGGGAGGAGGAGGGGGAGGAAGAGGAAGAGGAGGGGGAGGAGGAGGGGTAGGAAGAGGAGGAGGAGGAGGAGGGGGGAGGAGGGGGAGGAGGAGGGGAGGAGGAGGGGGGAGGAGGGGGAGGAGGAAGAGGAAGAGGAGGGGGAGGAGGAAGAAGAAGAAGAGGAGGAAG